>JARKIE010000029.1:0-561008 GCA_029378255.1 Mycena rosella | reverse complement strand
GCGCGACGGGCGCACGGTGAAGAACGATCCGAGGGGCGGGAAGCCGTCGTCGGTGTCGGTGTCGGTGTCGGTGTCAGTGTCGCTCTCAGAATTTAGATCGGCGTCCAAATCCATCTTAGTATCCGCATCCTCGCGCGACGAGGACCCCGCCAGGTTGTCGTGCAACGAGGAGCCATCCACGGCGTCATCGGGCCCCTCCACCGCCTCCGTCTGCTTCTCACCACCCATCAATGATGACATATGCCCATATTGGGACGCATCCACACGATCTCGGCAATCTAGCTCGGCTTGGCTGCTTGGCGTCGCCGACCGCCTGCCTTTTTTGAAGTTTTACTCCGGCACACTCCACGTAAATGATACTATGGGAGTTTTCAATACTTCTGATGTTCAATAATATGATCTGTACATACCCAAATTACAATCGTACGGTGGCAGCGAGCGCCTCCCGATGCCAAGTCATGCATATGGTCAACGTCTGCGTCCGGTAGTCTAGATTTACTTCTCAGGTGATAACCGTAGGTCGACCTTCCGCCGCGGCTGTTGCTCTGTGGCAAATACATGGATTTAAATGTTATAAAGTAGCTACAACCATAGAGAGCATGCTCAGGCATCTCTCTGTATTTTTCTTCTGATTTATCCCTGCGTGCTGTCCTCGGAAATCGAAATTCTATTCGTGTGATTTTCGTGCACGGCCACACCATCGGAAACTAAATCATGTACCACACCCCAAATTTTTGGTTTAAGACGAAAACTTAGACACAATATACCTTAGAAAGTTATCTATATCCACTCTGGGGACATACAACTTATCAGGATCTCACTGAGGTCCAGGGCGGGTTTCCTGATCGGGCATTTCCTAATCCGGAACGCCGACCTACGGTATGGGATGCGCCAATGAAATCAGACCATACATCAGGTTTTTTTTCCCCACCAAATCTATATTTAAAAGAAACTTTGATTTATGGTCTGACTAGGGAGACTATGTGTCCGGAGCATCTGCAGAGTTAAGCCAATCCGCTGTCAAAATTTCTGTTGTATTTCTGTTTTCGGCAGTTGAGTAACACCACGCTGGACTTCCAGCTCGATCGTTGTGGTAGTGTGTGTGCGCGTGCTTGCCAGGAGCTTCCGGGGATTAGTCAGTAGCACGTGCATGTATCAAGGCATTCCATCCTTCTTCATCCCTTGCACGGCGACATTGCGGGATCTGCTGTCGACTGGCGCTAGAGGACCTGGGCCCACTACCTCATCGTTCGGGAGGGCTACGTTCCATCCGTTCTCCCGCCGAGGAGGAGTAAACCGTGGACGGACGTTCCTCTTGTTCTCGCTGAGGGAACACCTCTCTCAGTCTGCGAGGGGCCGACAAGTAATCGGGGAGATATCCCGTATCCTTGTCGTAGCCTCCGAGCAAAAGATCCTGCATATGCGGTACGTTATCAAACACGTAGGTCATCCTCGTCAAGTCCGATATATTTGTGGGGATGTGTTCATAAATGTCCGCATCAGTGGAGATGGGAGACGTAAGACGTGCTGAAGGAGATGTGGCTCGATAGGCTCCTACTTGTCTAGATATTCTTGGGACAAGACCAGTCTCCTGTTCAATCCGACCCACACGATATGAAGTTCGTCCAGAGTCGAAGCAGCTCTCAAAATTGGCATGAACATGCCGTGAGGGTCCACTTGGAAGGCGAAGGAAGTTTTGCCGGGAACTAGAGCTGAACCTTTGGTCCCGAACGGTCTTCTGCACTCTCAAGTATAGCCCCGGGTCAAGCCCGTATTGAGGGAATGGATCCTTGGTGGAAATGCCTCGGTCTATGATGTCCCGATTTTCTAGTGCTTTCCTGCTAGCTAACCAAGTCACGCGACTGGCAATAGAAGTGTCGTCCTCAGTCTCCCGTAAGTACTCTATCTGAAGATCCGACATCGCCGACAATCAATATCCTCGGCGCATCCCAGGATTGATATGAAGAGCCTCACAATCCTGATCTTCAGGCTTCTCCGAAGGATTACGCTCCATCGAATTCGAATCAAGCGAACTTATTTCCAAAGAAGGAGGTTTGGGGGAAATCCGAAGCGGTGGATCGACTTGGAAGGAGGATGATTGGAATTCAAGGTTTCGCGCCAGATTGCCCATAGTGCTGCGGAAGGTAGCAGCTACGGGACTAGCTTGTCCAACTGCAGAAGCGCGATTGATCGAAGATTCAGGTCGACGCGAATCAGACGGCTGAATATTGCTACTGCCTTTGAAGAGCGTAGATTTTACTGGTAATCCCCGTTGACTCAGCTCCTTCTTGGGGTTGGTTAGAGCTGCGCGAGCTTGAGCTCGGCCTGCTTCAGCTGAGGATAGCTGCGCTTGTGACTTTCTCAGCGAAGCCGATCTTGAAGCCGTCCGTGAAGCGATTCTTTCACGCGATCTCCACGAAAGAGAAGAGTCGGCAGCTAATGAAGGAGTATCCTCGTGGCCTGGTACAGTGACTGACCGAGCTGACGAGGCTTGAGTAGATGAAGGTTTGGACTCAACTGAATCCAAAAGAGGAGCGGACGGGATTCTATTTCGCAAATGTGGTACAGGTTCTCGAGTTGCGAATCTATTACGTCCTGAGTTGGGTCGCGAACCGGCCAGGTTGTCTACAAAGTTCCCAGTGACTCCACTTTGTGAGACCTGGGGAGTCAACTAAGGGAACTTGTAGGCGAGAGCGACTGGCGAGCCCACAGCGAGGAATATGGTAAGGACCCCGGTTATGTGGTCTAAAGCTTGCGAGGTTCAACTAGGAGCCAAATATTTGTACACCACGTTGCTAAATTTCTGACTCTATGAATCTTTGTTCGAGCCTAGCTCTAGATCAGTGACACGGGATTCGAGCCTTGCAAGGCCTAACGAGCAAGTAGGATAGTGAGGAGGGGGCGAGTATAGAGTAGAAACATGCCTGGTGCTCAATGCCTACTCTCGGAGTCTCGACGAGCTTAGGCAGTGAGCGACGTGGCGTGGTTTTGGGTAAAAGTGTAAGTTAGTAATCATCTGTCACATCATGTGATGCATAATGTGACCGAACTGTAACTACAACAACAATCAGTCACATAATGTACATCGGGCTTATCAGTTAAGTAAGTAGTCGAAAAAATATGTGTGTATCTGTAGACGAAATATGAATCCTTACACCGGCCCAAGTAACCGAGCTAAGTAGTGGTGCCATTTCGGGTGATGTGCCCCGACTAAGTAGGCTCTGTTTTGCTCTTGTAGGGCTACCTTGAATAAACCTTCCAATACCTCCAATACCCCTGCAGCGGGGAGTTAGACGTTTTCAGGCCATCCTGCCCCACCGCTGCATGATAGCTTTGATGGCTGTTGTGATGGCTGTCCCACCACCGCTGCCGACATCGGCGACAAAAAGTCAAGATAAAAAGTCAAGTAAATAGCCATTAAATAGGGGAGAAAAAACTGATCCCGGCTAACCCCGAGCAGGAGCGCCCACCATTTACCACCACACGCACCCAATGTGGGCTCGTTAAGCCGGCGCCGCCCTGCTGCTGCGGCACATGATCTGTAAATGATGAAAAAATGTGCATTAAAACGAGAAAAAAAAACTGAGCCGGGCGCACCCGACACGCCTGTGCACGCCCCGATGTGTGCCCCACCCACCGCTGTTCCAATGGCATCATCCCACTGCTGGGGCATGTGGTCCATAAATGATGGGAAAATATGCATTAAAACGAGAAAAAACTGACAAGGATACATCCGATGTGCCCCGTGCGCTCCCCAACGCCCGCCCCGTACACGCATCCCAACACCCGGACAAACCCGATGTGCCGTGCCATGCGCCGTTGATGCATTTCTCAGCCTTCCTGATGATCGGTCACACTGCCACCTGTCGATTGAAGCATCGAACCGATCACCGGGACTCAACGCCGCCTAATTTGGGAACTTGTCTATGAGGTTCACGAGTCCTTGGCCTGTACAGCCTTTACACTTCATAAGAAGGTGTGGGCTATAATGGAGAAACATACACTCCTGTCAAATAAAAATCTCCATCCATCCTATATAATATAATGTTCTTGTTGTCCTGTTGTGTGCTCCCCTCCTTCTGGAACACCTGAGAAGATTGCACCTCATCACAACAAACGAAGTTGACCCTCATATACCCATAGAGCAGCTGCATATACACTGCTCACAAACAGATTTGAACTTTGTGAGCTTCTCTCTAGTGTCAGTGTGAATCCTGCTTGTTTTCTGCAGCTATGTGTGGGCCTGAGGGCTATGACAGTGTACATATAATGCTGCTTGGTGCAAGGATGAAATCATACCAGTGGGGTTGTTATTTCCCTGTTACTGTTCTTAATGTATGATAATCCACATGTTTTCAATATTGATGATGGAGGCCTGTTGCCGGTTCATATATTATTGTTGTACTGTCAAAAGGTTTTCCATGGATCAACTGAGCGAGTATTTCTTTAATAATTTTTTTTTTGATATTACCTCTGACAGGAACATTGTTGAGAGGGAAAGATGACCTGAGTTTGCTATATAAATACACGAAAGCCTAGATTTGTTGAGCATGTTCACGACAATTGATCGAAAATTTTATATCATTTTTTTCCCTCATGGGAAGCTCTTGAATATGATATATAATGTGTATATATATATACTGGTCCTCCTGAAAAATTGGCACACAGAACCAAGGTGCCGTTGCTTCATAGTAAGTATTTGATGGTCCATCGAAAGCTGTCTCCGGACCTGTTTCGGACATTCGGCCGATGACTTCCTGTGCTATTTTTTGGGGCCCATTGGCTGTTAGAAATGCTTAAATACTCTTAGTTTGTCAGGAGACTTTGATGCATACTGCCTGTACTGTGCCGTGCTAAACAGGTCCACCTGGAGGCCTTTTTTTAGGCCTTTTCAGCACAACCAGTTTGAATTCTAGGCAGGGAACAGTGAGCGGAAACTGGGTAATGGGTAGCAAAAGGTGTCGGCATGTCCCACAATGGATTTGGGAGCCCCAGGCCCGTTCCAAGTTCTCGGCATCAACACAGTGTCCCCGCAGACAGCTGGACAAGGATGAAGTGGGCTATTGTGGGGTGGGTGTTGGGAGCATGCGGGGCGCATCAGATGTATCCTTGTCAGTTTATTTTTCTCGTTTTAACAGATCTTTTCTCGGAAATTTACGATCACATGTGATGGCGCAGTGGGCAAGCAATCAGATCCCAGCGCACGAGGCAGGCGCCGAGAGTGCGTGTGGCGCGTTGGATGGATCCGAGCCAGTTTTTTTTTCTCTTTTTAATGGTTATTCTTCCACGACTTTAGGATCACATGTGATGGCGGGCCAGGCAAGCAATCAGATCCCCGCGCACGGGGCAAGCGCCAGGAGCAAGCATGGCACGGAGGGTGTATTCTACTCAGTTTATTTTGCTCTTTTTAATGGGTATTTTTGCGTGAATTTATCGGCACAAGTAACAAAGCTAAGCAGTGGTGCCATTTCGGCAAGAGCACAGTAGTGAATAGGGTGCGTGTCGGGGCGCGCATGGGCGCGTCGGGTGTGCCCAACTCAGTTTTTCTTTCTCGTTTTAATGCACATTTGTTCATCATTTATGGACCACGTGCCCCGGCGGCGGGATGATGCCGATAGAACAGCAGCGGACGAGGCACGTGTCGGGGCGCGCATGGGCGTGTCAGGTGCACCCGGCTCAGTTTTTTTTTCTCGTTTTAATGCACATTTTTTCATCATTTGCAGATCACACGCCACAGCGGCGGGGCTTTATGTCATGTTCCTCGTGCTTGCGGTGTTCTTCCTGCCCCGTATGCAGCGTCGGCGTCCGATCTGCGTGCGCAGGACTTATACGCACCGCGCCATGTCGGGCCGCGAGTGGACGTGCCCGGAAATTCAGACCGGGACGCAGACGCAGATGGAGTATGCGCGAGCACCGGGGTTGTGCAGTCCGTGCGGTGGCGTCCCCATTGCCCAAGCGGAGATGTACGCGGGTGTGGGGCCCCGGGCGATCACTTTCCGGCGGTGCTATGTGGTACGACGTTGCGGACTTCGATCGCGGAGGCGGCGCGCGGAGTCGCGAGAAGTCAGTCGGCGGATTAGGCATGAGACGTCGAGCGCGTCCATGCGCTTGTAATTCAGGCGCCGTTTAAATTCGTGTGATTCCCTCGCGAATTTCAGTACGCAGGTTTCCATCGCGTTACCTCGTGTCCTATCGAAATGAATTTATTCTTATTCTCCTCTATGTGTGACGCGGCAATGGACGAGGGAAGAAAATATTTGAAGCCGAGACACCTCGGGGCTCAAGGACTCGGACTCGGACTTGGAAATTGAGGACGATACCAACGGTGCAGGCCCACAAACCCCTTATAGACGTATATATTTTTTTAATTGGGTGTCTGCAATGCTCTTCGGATTCCATGCAGACAATCCTGAACTGATCAAAGTATCAATCTCGCCCGTCACATTTCCTGTAAACCCGAGAAAGGCCCTCGAGATGTGAGCCACTGCGCACAGCATGAATCCGAGCCGCGACTGTGTTGCGGAGCATTTTGCGTAGGTGAGTCATCGAATTTTTGAACTTGTATCCGCCAGAACGGGTTGAGCACATTTCTCAACGCCACCCTTGCGGAAAAGGAAGCGGACCCTAGACCTACTAGAAAATTATCTACTCCCTAGTTGTCCCCAAACCTGCTCTCCAACGACTTCCTTTGGGCTTCGCGCTGCGTATAGTCTGCACTATGCGTGAGGATGTTTTCGACCTGGCTGCGCATATTAATTATACCACGGATTGTCATCCTGGATGCACTCAGCCGACGGCCACAGCAACGCGTCGTTGTTCGTCTTGTATCGGAATCCTTTGCGCAGGCCGCCAAGAGCGCTCAGGTGCCGTTGTGCCATTGTTCGCGGAAGGAGATCCGTTGAATGTGGTTGGCAATTAGCTGATATGTTGATTTACAGGTGAGGTGCGCGGACCCATGCTTTGAATGTATCGGGGGACAGCAATTCCATGACCGCGAAGACCTCCAGTCTCATGCTTTGGTGCGCTGCCTCAGCCGCCAAGTCCGCATGATCGTGCCGGACGGCGTATTCAAGCACCTGGAGCGGATACTGCTTCACGGACTCCCTTTTTCGACTCGTCAGCTCTTGAGAATTACATTCGACACAAGCGTACGTCATCTTCATGCGACACATATTCAGGGTGGAATACACCCAGTATTTCTCGGCCGCCTCCGCCACGCCAGTGCAGGTGGTAAAATCCAAGGGGGATCGGGATTAAAATTTCGGATATGGGGTCGGGGTCGGGGGGTCCCGGGGAGGGCATAAAACATTTTACTATAGGTTTTGTTTGGAGTGTATGGTATATAAAATCCTCTGGCCCCGCCCTTAGGAGAGTGTGGGAACCACAGAATGGGGGGTAGAGGACCCTCAAGGCCAAAAGGGTGTCGGACGAGTGTTTGAAGCCTCCGAGAATCATAAATTGATCTCAGAAATAGACAGGTGAGCAATAAAATTGTGGTCAGAACACATTGGAACTATGCAAGAATGTTGAAGAGCTGATTTGCGCGCAAGCTGCGTGACATTGTGGCCGCACGGGCGGGAGAAGTCAGGGGAAATTAAATCTTAATGTAAGATCTGATGCCTGGCGAGGACGGAAAGCGGCGCGGAGATGTAAGGTCGTGCCATTTTCTCCGCAGGGGAAGTAAATGCTAGCTAAGGAAACACTAGAAAACGACGTGAAACGTGAGGTATTTTAATCAAAAATATGGGAAGCGGGTGCTATTACCTATGCGGCCGGGAACTGCCAGCTGTAAAACTGTACCATCCACAGTGAGCGTGAACCGCGCAAAGGCCGCTTTCAGTCTTCAAGTTCATCTATACGTAGGCGCCCAGAGTCCACTGATGTGAGTTTAACAGGGTTGTACCGGAAAGGAAGTTCAAGTTTCGCGCCCGTTAGCGTTGATGACTTCAGGCAAACTTCATAGTCCAGAACGCGTAAAAGCAGCATAAAAATGTGCTTCGCAACTCACGGGACACGCAATAAAAGACGGTGGAGGGCGTGGGCGTAAGAGGCTCCGCGTGTTTCAGACTTTCAGTGTACGAACTCGGGAGTTGGAGCACGGGGCGGAAAATCTTGTGACAGTACTGTGGGCAGTTGTGGACGCGCCGCTCAGTTAACGACGACCACATAGTTCAAGTAAAAGAAATTCAAAGTACATTGGAGAGATGCTACGCATACTAAACCACAGTTGTGGTCCACTTGTTGGCATCATTCCCATCCCGTTCGCGCACCCATTTGGTCGGGCCGCTGCCCGAAAGGCATATGCTCTGCAGGGCGAGGTTATGGTTGTAACGGGTCCAACAATAAAGGATACCCCTGAGGTTCATCTCGTCCTCAGCATCTTCGAGTTCAATAAGTTCCTTGTGGCGTTTGTCGACTTCTGTCTCCACCGTTAATTGACCATCGAGTCCGTTCAGCTCTCGCAGGTCATCAATAAGCAGGGAGACCGACTGGATCTCTGATCCTGATTCCTACTCTCGCAATTAGCATGCGCGAGGGACGATTGGACCGAATTCGAAAGAAGAAAAGCACATACCACCTCCTGCACAGTCTCTTTAGCGCCATCCGCGGTGCGCCCGTCGACATTTGGCTCGATTTCTCGTGGAACATGAAGGATACTGATCTCCCTCAGATGGACGAGGTGAGGGATGAATTCGGTCCCAAGTTCTACAAGCGATTCCTAAAGTCTACAATCAGCATATGGTGATTAATTCCCGGCTGAGAATGCACACACCTCAGACGGCTGGTCTCTTGCATACGTGATCTCCAGGCGCTCGCACTGTGGGAGGGAAAGACAGGTGGACCGCACCACCGCGGTGTTCCACACCGGAAGCTCCACCGACAAGCGCCGCACGGGGGCACTGCGTTCTTCTAGGAACTCAATAATTTCGATGGCCCGCTGACTGTCCTGTTTTATGACGATGTCCTCGAGAATATGAGAGGCGGAGAGGACCAACGTCCCCAGTTCGGCCGTGCCGGTTCCCGCATACGTGATCTCGAGGTGCTCGCATCGCGGTATACAATGCGAGACGGCTCGTACAACCGTGGTGCTCCAAAATGGGAGCTCTAGTGAAAGCCGCTGCACGGGTATGTTTCGTTCCTGCAGGAGCACGATAAACTTCATGGCCCGCTCACTGTCCTGTTTGATGATGACGTGGTTAAGGGCGTAAGGCGAGGAGGCGGAGAGAACGAGTTTCCCCGCGTCAGCCGAAGTAGTGATCTCCAGATGCTCGCACCGCGGTATACAACGGAAGACGGACCGCACCACTGAGGTACTCCGAGTCCAAACTGGGAGCTGCACTGAAACTCGTCGCAGAGGGGCGTTTCGTTCTGCCAGGAATTCAATTAGTTCTTGAGCCGCATGGCTATCTTGCTTGATAACGACGTCCTTGAGGTTATGGCAGGTGGCGAGGTCGACCTTCCCTAGCTCCTGCGTGCCGGTCCCCGCGTATGTGATCTCCAGGCGCCCACATTGCGGGAGGTAATGGGAGATGACCTGGGCGGCCGCGTAGCTCCAAAATGGAAGCACCACTGTAAGGCCGCGCACCGGCGCATTTCGTTCTTGCAAAAATTTGACAAGTTGGACGATCTGCTCGCTTTTTCCCTGCACACGGATATCCTCGATGATGGGAGCCGCGGCAAGCGCAACCAGACCCAGATCGGCTGTTCCGGTGTAATGCGTGAGGTGGGGCAAGCTCGGAGGAGGGTCCGTTACTACAGGGGGCTGGTGTGGGTTGAAAGTGTGATTATCGGGATCCTCGTGGCATTGATTCCATGTGGACGCAGTGAGACACCTCAGTCGTGGCAGCGACTGGAGAACTTTGCAAAGGTATGTGTAGGGGAGCGCATCGTCGATAAGCCGGGGGATTTCGATGGTCAGGGATGTAATCCCAGAGCCGAAGAAATCGGTGGCAAGGAAGCATCGCTCGATGTGAAGCGTGCGAAGGCGGGGAAGGAGGGAGAAAAGACCTGCGCACGGCAAGAGGGCCGTGCTCAAGACTGGTAAGGGGTGGTGGACAGGGTCCACTAAGGAAACTTTGAGGCTTGTAATGTTCAAGGCGTGCGGCTTCAGTGCCCTAGAGCCCCCTCGGACAGGTAGCTCCGACAGGGCCACGGGCAGAGCGCAGTAATTCAGAGTCAATTGTTTGAGGGCGGGGAGGTCTCGGAGCACATCATGCAGATCCGCTGGGATATACGCGCCATCTATTGTCAGCGCCTCAAGGTTCGTGAACGGGCGCATGAGGTTGAAAATGCGCGCAACATGGTCTGTTCAATGTTGCCCCTTGAATACATCGAAATGACGGACCACCGCACACTCACCACTCATGCGAGACCGATAAGCATTGTGTGTCCGATTGTCGGAGAGCCCTATGAACTTGAAGGAAACCAACAAATCGCGGGGAAGGTAAGCATGGGCTGGATTCCGCTCCCAATACTCCGTGCCGGTGCTGAAGGAATTGCTCCATGTTATATCGCGCAAAATCACATCCCACGATAGACGGGAAAACGAGCGGCAGACCATCCTGAGAGCTTTTAACGTGCGGCGGTCCATGCGCTGGAAAGCCTCGATCCATATTTCGTTCGGAAGGAGTCGGTCGGGTTTTGTATCCATCGTGTGGATGAAGGAGGGGATCAAGGGAGTCGACGAACACGTTTCAAGTTTGCGCTTATTTATTGATTCGAGGCTGTGCCCAACCGGTGCGAGATTCCAGTCCGCCGTGGGACAAAAAGCTTTTTTTAGAGAGCGAGCGAGAGTAGTCTCCCATAGTCAGACCATAAATCAAATGAGATTTTTTTTTGGAGAGAGAGGAAAAAAATCTATGACGTACAAAACACCCTGAACGCTGCACAGCGTCTCCGAATACCTCGGTTGAGAAGTCAAGAGCAGGGATGCGCCGAGACGATATACACGCTGGGAGTAGAGCCCAGGCTCCGCACACCAGTGCGCGATGACTGTGCACCGTACACCACATCCGATGGGATGCGTACCTTGTCTGATTCGAACAAAATTGTTCGCCCGATTGTTGAGCGCGGACGCAAAAAGGAGTCTTCCGTACATTCAGACGCTGGGAGTCGAACCCAGGCCTTCCACTGTAGGAAAGTCCACTTGCGGTAGACAGAGCGGGTGTGCGCCGTACACTACGTCCGAGTTCCTAGTCTGAACATGTATCTAATTAGATACGAAGAAGATTATACGCTTGATAGTTGAACGCGGAAGCAAAAGGGCCTTTTTTTCGCGCTCATTCGAATACTGAGAGTCGAACCCAGATCTCCCGCTGTTGAAATTGTGAAAAGGGCCATCGCCCAGAAAAAGCGGGCGTGCACCGTACACCACATCCGAGCATCCATCCCTCATCCATCGGCGGCTAAATAAAATTGTATGCCTCACCGCGGAAGCCAACAAGGAGAGCGTTTTCCTGGCGGTTTGAATGTTCATCAACAACTTCACACTATCGATGATAATTCTCCCTTCCTGCGCCCCTGTGCAATCCGAAAAAAAAGTTAAAAAAATCTGCGCGAGCGACTCGGATGCGATTACAGAAAGAAGGAAAACGAACAAGAGGAACTGAATTTATTCGGACGCTGGGAATCGAACCCAGGGTACCTGCATCAAAGCCCAATGCGACTCATTAGAAGCAGGCGTGCTTGAACGTCTACCTCGTTAAATACGGGAGAAAACTCTATGCTTGGACGCGGACACAAAAGGCAAGAGGCTACTTCTAGGTCGGACGCTGGGAGTCGAACCCAGGCTTCCCGTATCACAATCGACTTTGTAGTCTCATAAGGTAAGGAGAGCTGGCGTGCACCGTGCACCACATCCGAGTTATTAGCTTGAACGGGTACCTAGTTGAATACGGGGGAACTTATACACTTGAACACGGACCCCAAAAAAAACAGGAACAAGTTCCCTTTAGTTCGGACGCTGGGAGTCGAACCCAGACTCCCCGCAGCATGGCGATATCTCAGACGTTATATCGAGAGCGGGCGTGCACCGTGCACCACGTCCGAGTTGCTATATCTAATTCGCAGCGGAGGAAGCGAGGGAGTTTCCGCACTCACCTAAAGTAAAATGCATGCTGAAGGAGCAATTCGGACGCTGGGAGTCGAACCCAGACTTCCTGCATCAAATGACAGAGATATAATCATTGAGAGCAGGCATGCACCGTACACCACATTCGAGGTCCTATCCCTGTTCCTTACTGCGATAAGGGAGGGAATTTTTAAGCTGACGTCGAAAAAGATTGAGACTGAAAGTCAATCTAAGTGGGAGCGGGCGTGCACCGTGCACCACCTCCGAGTCCTCACCCTTCCCGCACACCAAGCCAAGTATAAAATTATCAGCACCGGCGGCGAGACAAAAAAAGTCGTGGCTTTTCCCCCCAGTTCGGACGCTGGGAGTCGAACCCAGACTCCCCGTATCAGTCAGAGAAGGCATCGCTAGGAGAGCGGGCGTGCGCCGTGCACCACGTCCGAATTGTTCGCTTGGATGCGTACTTGGCTAGCTAGTTCAGAATAGAAAACCATCGCGCACCGACGAGACGATGTCACCCGTCTTTAATTTCCGCTCTTCCGCTCTTCTATTCTGTCAAATTAATAGTCGCCGAGGGCGAATCGGGGGGGGCCCGAGTACGCGTTAATAGTGCGTGCAGGGAACGAGGAACGAGGATTCGCGGATATATATACAGAGGCGGAGGTAGCGAGATACAGCGGGGTAGGGAGGTGTAGGAGTATGTAGGAGGTTCAGGTATGCGGATTATACGGGTGTACGGGTAGGAATTTGCGGGAGGGTTGATGTGGATGTGGATGTGGATGTGGATTCGGATTTTGGGGCGCGCGTAGGGATGTGGGATGCGGAGGAGTAAGTTGGGGAGTTGGGTGGCGCAGGGAGGATGTATCTGCATCGGCGCGCAGTCGGGAAGAGACGCGGAGATGGGGCGCACAGGCGTCCGTGCGCAGCTCGGCGGGGAAAGAAACAATGCAGCGCACCACACTCAATACGTGTCGCTCCGCCGCGGTGTCCGCCTGCCGTCCCTGTCCCTGTCCCTGTCCTATCCCGCCCTCGCGGCTGCGGCTACTCTCCCGACTCCGGCTCGTGCTCTCCCTGCTCAGCCCGCCGCCGCCCTTGTCCCCGCCGCCGCTCCCGAGCCGAAACAGGCGCTTGATCAGCGGCACCTCGCGCTTCGGCGGCGGAGGCGGCTGCTGCTGCTGCACGGCGTACATCGGCTGCGGCTGCTGCACGTACGCGGGCGCGGCGTACGTGTACCCCGGCGGGAGTGGGGGTAGCCCGCGCTGGGCGGGGGTACGAGCCGTGGCGCACGGGCATGGGGCCGGGCAGGACGGGCTGGGGCGGCGGCGCGACGGAGTAGCTGCGCGCGCGCGACTTGAGCGGGGGCGGCGCGGGGGCCTGGGACGAGGAGCGCGAGCGGCGGTGCTGCTGCGGTTGGAGCGGTGGTAGGGGCGGCGCGGGGGCGTAGTATCCGGGGCCGGGGCCGTAGAACGGCTGCACGGGGGCGGGGTACCCGCCAAGCCCGGGTGCTGCATCGGCATCTGCATTGGCATCTGCGGGGGCGGCGCGGTCTGCGGGCGCGGGGGGAGGTCGCGCTCGCGCGGCGGCACGGGGAGCGGCGGCGGCGGCGAGCGCTTCCTGCTCCTGCTTCGCTCGCGGTCGCGGTCGCGGTCGGACGAGCGCGTGCGGCGGCGCTCCTTCTCGCGGGGGAGGGCGGCGGAGGCGCCGGATGCGGGGGTCGGCGGGGCATGCGGGTCCTTCTGGGGCAGCTCGTGCGTGCTCTGCGTCCAGCGCGCGATGCGTGCCTGCGTCTCGAAGTGCCGCTGGTAGGCGGCCGGGGAGAAGTCGTATTCCGTCATTTTTCTCGCGGATATCCTGGTGGTAGATAGAAACACAGACGATGGGGGAAACGAAGATAGGGTAGAGTGACGAGGGGCTCGGAGGAGGCGATAGGTGCGGAGGCGATTTCGGGTTACATGCGGCCAGGTGTACACGCCAAATTTTTTACTTATGACGCCACGTGGACTCCGCGATTGATCCCGCGGGAGCTGTTCCGGATTTGGATTTTCGTCTCTCTCTCTCTTCGACGCGCGTTTAGCCGCTGTGGGTCTGTGGACGCGGTGGCGCGACGCGCTGCACCAGGCTCGGTGGCGTATCTAGCCATTTGCGGCCGCCGCTGGCTCGCTCGGGGCTACCTCCGTTATCCCCGCTGACATCCCAATTCCCGAGTCGCCGACTCCTGCCAGATGCGCAGTGGCCGTGCGATCTGCCCCTTTGGCGCCTTTCCCTCGCTCGCATGATCCCCGCAGCTGCGGGATGACTGGGACTCCAACCCCTGGATGATCACTCTGACTAACCGGGCTCGCATCGCGCCCACCACGCCCCTCTGATATCGGACCTCTGGCGCCTGTCCCTGATCCTCTCTGAGGACGGATGACTCGTCCTTCAATGACTGTGGTCCCTGCATGACGTCCGTCCCGACGACAATGCCTTATCAATGCCTCGCGCACCCCACGCCGGCTCTCTGATCCATACATTCATATCGGATCCTACTAGCCCGATTACAACATTTGCCAAGCTTGGACGCAACTCTGACTGCGGATTATCCCCGCACCACGTTTCCCCCACAGTGACGAATCTCCCCACACCACGTTTATGTCGTCCGCTCCATTCCAATCCATCTCCCATCTCACGGTGATCGACAGATGGGAATGCAGCCTTACGGCCCCATGTCGCGTGCGCATACCTCGGTATGTGGGCCGGACTTATGTACAACCGTCCGTCACTCCCAGTCGATGCGCAGATCCCAATTACCTGGTTATCAGTAGGTGCCCGTCGATCTGCGTGCACCTACTCACTTCGTCGCGTTCGTCTGCTTCTCAGTCCTCCATCTGCGGTCCTTCAGCCCTCTCCGCTGCTCCTGCAGATCACTGTCTTTATCTCCGATCGCTATCATATCATATCACCGCACAGTTCCTCTCCCCGCTGCGTCCTTCTTCCTTCCTCCTTCTTTTTGTGCGCGTTCCTCGCCGTAACGTAGTTACCGTATAACTGCCCGTCCTACCGGGCCGCTGACTCCGATGCACAGATCCAATGACGCTGTTCCGCGCCGATTCTGCGTGCACCGACTGCTACTCAAGCTTCCTTCGTCGCGGTGCTCTGCCGCTCAGTCGCCCCGGTATCCGCGCGCAAGGCTCCTCCGCGCGCACGTCCTAAGATCACTGTTCTGGTCTCCGGATCGCTATCATATCGCCAGACGAGTACCTCCCGAGTACACGCATACACGCATCCCTGTAATCGTTATTCCTATTTCCATTTCCTGCAGAACGAACGACGCGCCCACCCCCTCGATCACTGTCCCATATCCCCCTACTTATCCAGCTGCGAAGTCACTTATGCGAGTGCGAAATAGGGATAGAAACTCGGACGTGGTGTACGGCGCACCTCCGCTCTCCTTGACCCGGTCTTCAGAGATGAGGCGGGAATCCTGGGTTCGACTCCCAGCGTCCGAATAGTAATCCCAAGCTGCTTTTTTTCTGCAGGTGAGCCACTGACATACTCTCTTACCTGCCCCGCTGCGAATCTGGTATATCGACTCGGACGTGGTGCACGGTGTACGCCCGCTCTTAATAGTATATTCCACGCGGTTGATGCGGGAAGTCTGGGTTCGACTCCCAGCGTCCGAATTCGGCCCCATACAGTTTTTTTTCTAGGCGAGGTGAGCTTTAAAACTCCCTCCCTCATCGTAGCAAGGAACAGGCATAGGAACTCGGACGTGGTGCACGGTGCACACCTGCTTTTACTTACTTATCTTCCTCTTGGTTGATGCAGGAAGCCTGGGTTCGACTCCCAGCGTCCGAATTCATTGCCTGCTATCGTGCTTTTTACTCGAGGTGAGCTTGAAAATCTCCCGCACTTATCGCAGTACGGAACAGGGATAGGAACTCGAACGTGGTGCACGGCGCACGCCTGCTCTTCATTCATCGCGGTGAGGGACATGAGGCGGGAATCCTGGGTTCGACTCCCAGTGTTCGAATTAGGCATCCGATGTCTGTTGTTTTTCGTTCCGCTCGAGGCAAGCGCTAGGAAATTCCCCTGCTTATTGTACCTGATTCCAGAGCTAGGGGCTCGGATGTGGTGCACGGTGCACGCCCACTCTCCCTGGCCGGAAATTAAAATAGGTTACGTGGGAGACCTGGGTTCGACTCCCGGCGTCCGAATCCGTCCTCAGTGAGAGTATTTTCTTTTACTCAAGGTGAGTGCCGCAAACTCTGCTCCTTACCCGCTGCTAATTCGGGACAGAGACTCGGACGTAGTGTATGGTGCCGGTGCACCCCCGCTCTCCTTGAACCGATCTTCGGGGATGAGGCGGGGAGCCGGGGTTCGACTCCCAGCGTCCGAATAGAAAATCTCGATTCTCCTTTTCTACTTGGAGGTTGAAAACTCACTTACCTATCCAGCTGAGAATTGGGTATAGCAACTCGGACGTAGTGTATGGTGCACACCCGCTCCTCTTCAAGAAGGACATAGGAAGACAGTATAGGCGGGAAGCCTGGGTTCGACTCCCAACGTCCGAGTCGCCCGCAGGAAATTATTTTACTCGAGGTGAACTTAAAGAGTCCCTCACGTATCACAGTACGAGTAAGAATGGGAGCTCGGATGTGGTGCACGGTGCACACCTGCTTTTACTTACTTCTTTCCTTTCAGTTGATGCAGGAAGCCTGGGTTCGACTCCCAGCGTCTGAATTCACTGGCCGCTATCGTGCTTTTTACTCAGGTTACTTGTAGCCAGAGACGAGGCGGGAAGCCTGGGTTCGACTCCCGGCATCCGAATTCTTGAAAAAATCCTACCCATCCTGGAATGAAATAGGGATATGAACTCGGACGTGGTGCACGGTGCACACCTGCTTTTACTTACTCCTTTTCTTTTGGTTGATGCAGGAAACCTGGGGTCGACTCCCAGCGTCCGAATTCACTGGCCGCTATCGTGCTTTTTTACTCGAGGTCACTGCATTCCCTAACCACCTACACTTGATTTGCTTAGGCAAGCGGCTTCCTAAAACAACTGGAACATTTGGGCGTGATTTTGGCGGGACCCGCCAAACATGAGTTTGGACTTGAAATTTCGGGAGCCTGAGTCTTAGAAAAAGTGTAAAAAGTTATATAGAGAAAGTTGCTCCCCTTCGAAATCTAAATCAATTGAGCCTAACTTGTTTTTCGACTTTAGCTGAAGGTGCTCAACATCGTTGGCGCACGGACCAGGTGACGACGAGCACCTTCCACTTAAATCCAAAAAACATGTTGGGCTCATTCGATTTAAAATTTGAAAATACACGACTTTCATGCAGAGACTTTTTACACTTTTTTGACAGGTTGCACCCTCTCCAATTCCAAGTCCAAACTCACATTTGGTAGGCACTGGTTGAACATTTCGAGTTTTTCAGTGAAAAAATTGGTGAAAAACTGTGCCGGTTTTCCACACATTTTTCACTGAAAAAGTAGGTAAAATTTTCAAGTTATTTTCAGTACTTTTTGCACTTGAAACCAAGGTGAAAAATGCGAAATAATATTCATGATATTTCCTGTAAGAATAACACCATTATTTTCACCACATTTCCATCCAAGAATGATGGTGAAAAATTCAAAACTTATTTCACCAAAAATTCATGTATATTGATAGGTGAGAATGGGGGTGAAAAAGCCAAAACCTTTTTCATCAAAATTTTCATGTGGAAAAGGATAAAAAAATGAATGATAAACTTCAGTGAAAGGTGGTGTAAAACTTGAAATGAAGTGAGAATGTTTTCACACATTTTTCATCGCCTTTTGTTAATATTTTTCACTGAAAAATGTGGTGAACAAGATATGACATATAATACCACATTTCTCAACATTAATACAGATGAAAAAGTCAAAATGTTTTCTTATTGTTGTTCGCAGGGAACGCAGGTGAAAAATGTGAAACAGCATTCAGGAATTCAGATGGAAACATTAAGATATCCTTTTGACATTTTGTGCATGCAATGATGATGAAAAATGTGAAATGACATTCAACAATATTACAAGACAGAAGTTCGAAATTTCCCACTGAACAATCTGTGCGAAATCCAAAACCTTCTTTCACCAATGTTCTCACTAGAAAACCTACCAGAAAAAGTTGTGAGAAGATTTTAATGTTTGCCCTGATGTTTTGGCGAAACATTGCGGTGACAGTTGAAAGATGTTCATCAGTTTTATCACTGAAAAACATAAAACACACTAGTTAACCATTTCAGTTTTGGTGAGAAAATTGGTGAAATTCTCCACCGAAAAAGTTGGTGCAAAGCAATTCAAATTTATGAGTGAAGAAATGAATGAGAAATGTTTTGAATTTTTCAGAGGTTTTTCGCTGAAAAAGTAGGTGAAAAACTTGAAACTCGGCAACAGTGCACCGCGGTGGTGATTCCTGCTTGAGCCTCGGCAAAGCAGGGTGTATTCGCAAGAGTTGGTCGAAAATGCATGGCTGTGGTGATTCCTGCTGAAACTCGGCAAAGCGGGGTGGATTCACGAGAGTTGGTTGAAACTCACGGCTGTGGTGATTCCTGCTGAAACTCGGCAAAGCGGGGTGGATTCACGAGAGTTGGTTGAAACGCATGGCTGTGGTGATTCCTTGTCATGATCCGGAATTCTTTTCCGATATCCCGGAGTTCAACTCCGTTATTCCGGACTCAAACCCTCCACATCCCGATCGTAGGAACAACAATCGGTATTAATATTGCGCATAACCCTATGTGTCCTGTTACCACAGACACCAAACCCCCTAGTCCCCTATAAATCCCTTGGCACTTGTATATAAACCCTGTACTATTCTACTATTCTCTATACTATTCTGGTCTATACTCCAGCTGCTTGTTTGCTTGTCCCTTTCACTCTGCTTTTCCCTCGTCCAGTCGCCTCAGTCGCGTTTCGAGAACCCGACGAGCCGCTGTGCTGACATTCCTGCTGAAACTCGCCAAAGCGCAGTGGATTCACGAGAATTGGTCGAAACGCACGGCTGTGGTGATTCCTGCTGAAACTCGGCAAAGCAGAGTGGATTCACGAGAGTTGGTCAACAGGTTCATAGACAGACAGTCACTGGTCTACTTGAAACTCAGCAAAGCGGAGTGGGTTTGCGAGATCTAGAGTTGGTGGAAACTCGGCAAAAGCGCTTGATTCCTGCTTGACATTCGGCAAAGCAGAGTGGATTCCCGAGACTCCGCTTTGCCCAGTGTCAAGCGCTGCGGTGCGCTTTTGCCCCGTTTCGACCAACTCTTGCAAATTCACTCTGCTTTGCTCAGTATCAAGCGCCACAGTGTGTTTTTGCTGGGTTTCAACCAACTCTCGCGAATTCACTCTGCTTTGCCAAGTTTGTTTGCCGAATATCGACCAACTCTTGCAAATTCACTCCGCTTTGCCTGGTTTCAAGCGCCGCAGTGTGTTTTTGCTTGTTATTCTTACAGGAAATATCATGAATATTATTTCGCATTGTTCACCTTGGTTTCAAGTGCAAAAAGTACTGAAAATTACTTGAAATTTTCACCTATTTATTCAGTGAAAAATGTGTGAAAAACCGGCACAGTTTTTCACCAATTTTTTCAGTGAAAAACTCGAAATGTTCAACCAGTGAGGTCCACCCAAATCGGGACCCAAATGTCCCAGCTGCTTCGCTCCGGCAGCGCAACTACGTAAGCGAAGCGGATGGTCACGAGCCTAGCCGAAGCCGTCTTTGATCTGACAACGGGATCTTTGTCCTTGGTGTCCCGGATTCAAACCAGCCTGTCTACTGACAGTTTACTTTTGGTACGACAGGCTCCTAGGATGGGACCTCGGATCCGGGGCACACCTGCCTTCTTTATAAACTATCTTCAAGAACAGTGTCACTGCGGTGTCACATCCCAGCATCCGAACCGAGGAATAAGGTCGTTCACGGTTCCCTTTTGTTTCCCTTTTTCGCTACCTTTTTTCTTCCCTTTTTGTGCCCTTTTTCGCTCCCTCTTTCGTAGTTGCTGGGGCCCTCTTCTACTCGAAACACTGCAGCAGGGTATTGAGGATTCTCTGTTTGACGATGATGATTTTCGAGATCATGTAGAATTTCTGCCCGGGGTCCTATGGATAGTTGGAAAGCTCGAGCACTCGGAGGCGGAGAAGGATACAAGGACGGTGATAATCAGTGTTATCACTGTTATGTAATCGATCATCTGATCGGTTTGTTCCGGGCACTTGTGCTACTGTAGTATGGGCGTAAACTTGGAAGTCATGCCACGCTACACCCAATCTAAGTACTTGAGAAGGAAAAAGGAGAGCAAAATGGGCCGGAAAAAGGGAGTCGTAGACCGGGGGTTTCACAGTTCCCTTTTTTCGTCCCTTTTCTTCCCTTTTTCCCTCCCTTTTTTCTGCCATTTCATCCTCTTTGAGCTTTTGCTCGGTTTTTTTTTCCCTTTTCAACCCTTTTTACACCTCTGAGTTGAAAAGGGAAAAAATCCCAGCCAAAAACCGAGCCAAACTTGAGATCTAGGAAAAAAAGGGAGAAAAAAAGGGAAGAAAAAAGGGAACTGTGAACGACCCTAATGAATGCTTCTTGGTCTCATTGCCAGTGATAATAATTCCCTTCACACTTGGTTTGATACAGCTGGTTTCAAAAGTTTGTACGCCTTTCCAAAAATATAGCTGCTCGTGATGTGCTTACCTTTGTTTGTTGCCATGTCCCGCCGACAAGCCTCTCAACATTGGTGACATGGTGTCCGGACTTACCCGATGGCGGTCTCAGCCCCCGGCAGTTATTTACAGCACAGGGAAATTTATTGGAGATTTATGCGACAGTTTTCAGGCTGTTTCGGAGCCTTCGGATTTCCGGCCCTTCGGCCGACGGCCGCTATGTCTTTTCATTCAGGGACATCTGCCGTCACAATGTACCTAGATATGTCCCACAGCTATTGGGAGACACAAACACGGAATCCTGAGTGCAAAAAGCAAGCGAAAAACCCCAGTGAAAAGCGCTCAGGAGGACAAGGCTTGGACACGACAACAAACAAAGGTAAGCACTGTTGAAATGAGGCCTGTCACGCGTCCTCCCCCGTTTCCATCACTTCCCCCCTTTCCGTCTCATTTGCTGCGGACTCCCGATCACACTTATATTGCCTCGATATCATTCCCATATGCTAGCTTTATCCCCCATCGCACCTGTACACTCCCGTACCGTCTTTGCGTATATATCCTTGCTCCGCGCCCACACTCGTGTGACCTGCCGACTTCCAACAAGCACATCACGAGCAGCTATATTTTTGGAAAGGTGTACAAACTTTTGAAACCAGCTGTATATAAAACAGTGAGGAACTCGGATGTGGTGCATGTACACACCCACTCTTTCTACTGTGTTCCAAGTGCTTAGTCTGGTTACAATTTGAAGCTGACAGAGGAGTTCGAAGGTGGTGTATACTACCCACCTGCTATCAACAATCACATGGTGTCTGAATTTACAGCTTCTACATTGGATGCGGACTTCCTCCTACAAACTAAAGGTTCGGACTACAGCACACACCCGCTTCCATAAATTATTCACAGAGTCCATAAATTATTCACAGAGTTCGTACATTTATTTCAACTCCGAGCATCTATCTAACTGCAGGGATGGTTGTATGAGAGCCTTTATGTCCCAAGGACAGCCCAATGGATGCAAATATCTGGGTGTATGATCAAGGAGGAATAAGAGAGGGTGTCACTCACAATCACATATCTAAAACATGTCCTGGCCCAGGAAGGGAGGCAACTATTAGTAGCTTGGCTTCATAAATAGATAGTATAAATGTTCTGTAACTGCTGATCAATATTATGGAAGTTGATGGGTGGGGGGGATTTGCGTTCGTGAAATTGCCCGAATTGGGCAGAAGAAGGAGAAGGGAGCCAAGGATGGACGGGGAAGGCGTGGCTTACCAAAGCCTTTGGGCGCCAGGAATATTAAAGGCCTAGATTCTTACTGTACAAACAGAAAGTCATGATTGGCAGGAAGACAGCAGGACAAAAGAGAAGAACATACCATGAATACCTGTGCAAGCCCAACGGACGACGGTGGCGTACGCAATGAGCTACGGTGTCGGCTAAACCCTAGCCCGCCGGGAGCAGCCGACAGCACGCGTCCAGTAGAGCGAGAGCACAGCCTCTGAAATTTTTATCTTTCGTCCTCCATCATCGCGCACTACGGACTTTCGTCGTATCCGCTCCTCTCATCCCAATCCTTTACTATCATCCCTTTGCTCAACATGTCCCATCTAGGACTGAACTTTGGTCAAAACCCGACCCCTGTCAGCAACGGACCTGTCGTCAACGCCGTTGCGGGCCTCACCCCAGTCGGCAACCCTGCGGGCAACCCCAGCGCACAGGCCCAAGGTGTGCCGCCCACTGGCGGGAACACTGCGTCCAGCACCGCAACCCCCCAAGGCTCCGGTGGGAACCCCGCTGTGCCTCAAGGCCAGAACCCTCAGCCTGGCGGTAGTCCAGCAACAAACCCAGGTCCCAGTCCGAACCCTACACCTCAGATCCGAGTCCATGGTCCTGCCGCGCCGACACTCGCTGAGGCCCAAACGGAAATCGCACGCCTGTCCGCCTTGGTCGTCAATCTCCAAAACAAGACCAGCACCGAGACCATGTTCGCAGACCCCGATTCGATCGCGTGCGCCAAAGCCTTGGCGAATGCGGAACCCAAGAAGCCCCTCCCAGCTCTCGAGCCAGGCTTCCAGGCCAGTGCACTTGATGTCGGTGAGTGCAATACATCTGTGGGGTCCGGAGAAATTGACGCGAGCAGCGCGCATTGACGCGCACTGACGCGGCACTGACGCGCATTGACGCGGCAATTACATAATTTTCTACCAAGTGCTTTTTACACTCGGATACTGTTCAAACAGCTCTTAGAAAGATACCTGGGCTTTGATAGGGACCAATTGCCTCAGAATGCGAACAACATGTATTATTTTGAAGTCTAAATAGTGGTACTTGGGGGTATATACAGGTCATATGTGTTCTGCTCGGTGAGAGACTACCAGGGTGTGTATCTGAACATTTTCGGAGTGTTTTGAGGTGCTAAAACTGAAGCATTCAGTCGCAACTGTCGCGCCGGAACCGCGTCAACTTCCGCGTCAATGCGCGCCGGCAGCGCGTCAATGCGCGTCAGTGCCGCGTCAATGCGCGCCAATGCGCGTCAGTGTCGCGCCGGGCAGCGTCAACGCCGCGCCAGTCCTCGTCAGTGGCATGTCCCCTCCTGGCATATGCCTCATTAAACTGGTGTATGCCTGGGCATTCAGGGTCGTTGTTGATGTTCTTGAGTCATTTAGGGCATGTTTTAAACATTTCACTAGATTTCAATGTTTTAAGCCCAAGTAATGCCGCAATCAGGCAGTGACATAAAGTTTATCAGGAAATAAAGGAAACATTGAAGCCTTCTGCCTGTGAAGCTCACACCACCCTCCTGGGTAACATTGCCGCAGCGGTGGCAGTGTCATTAACGCGCCACTGCCGCACGGCCAATAGATTTTCCCACAACACCTTCCTGGCCCCAAGTCGCGAAGTCAAGCCTTTGAACTGGGTTTACCCGGGGACTCTGTCAAACCCAGATTTACAATTTCGATGTTCAGCAGTACTCGCCAGTGACTCTCTATGTCGTGCTGGAACAGGTTGGGCCTTCTTACCTTACACTTATTACATTCATGCTAGGTCATTCAATATTGTGCAAATGAGTTCATTGGGCTGCGAATGGGACGAAGTTTTGGCATAGGGATAGTGTCGAACTGTGAGATTCTTGAACATTGACAAGTTACGCCGCAGGATCATTCAACACACATGAAATGTTCCCTCCTAAAAACTTTGAGCTAGGATGTGCACAAATGCCACTCATGCATCAACACATTGAACCAGGTGAGACATGGCTCCCAGACGAATTAACGTGCATCAACTGCGGTAATCCACCTACAGGCCTACACAGAATTCAGGGAGTGTTCTTGGAGCATGCAAACCATGGTTCTTGAGGTTGGATTAGGTATACTATATTATTTTCGTTCAAATCGACAGTCACTTATCACACCCCCTCTTGATTTGAGAAAAAAACAGTAGTGGCACATTGGGATATGAGGAACCAATTTCAAGAGTGCCTGGATGAAACACGGCACTGTGTCCCATCTGGCTGAACCTGTGTAGAATATTGTTCAAAATAAGAGAACTGTGCCAATTGCAGGACTCATATCATAGCAGTTCCATGCTGCCCTCGAAAACCCCAGATCTGAGCTGAATCGTATTTCCTCACCCTCATCTGATTTGAATGGTGTGCACGGAGTTTACGGCACACCCCGACGCGATGACTGACTCTGCCGTGAATGAAAATTCGACCTCTTCCCTTATCCACCCTTGTAATTTGCACGGAAACCATGATCACATCCCGAGTATGTTCTGCAATTTTTGTCCCCCCCTTCGCAGTGAGTTCCCGCGTTCTCGCATGCCTTGATGAGAATGATCAAACTCCTTGAAGTTTGAACCGTGAGAACAAGCTCAGGCGGAGGGTGTATTTGGCAGACATGTTTTATGGCGTAGAGTGTGTCTAATCGAAGGAGGGTGAATATTCCTGGAGGCCTTCTCAGTGAGGTTATTCAGTAGATTTCTGATGAGAGATGGCTTCAGAAGCAGGGAATATACAATTGAGAATAATACACACTAGGTCTGCAACCAGCATGGTCTCTCCTCGACCTCGTTCCTGAATCTGAGCTGGGTACTGCATGGATCTGTCGGAAAAATCGAATTTACCTGATCAGGTCCTGGCCGCACCTGACAGACTGGTCAGGTATGGTCAGGTCTGATCAGGGTGTGTGAGGAAACCATATCAGGCCTTGTCAGGTACTGACCAGGCACTGTCAGGTTTCCCCCCTTCTGAGGATGAAGAAATGATGCCAAACATGTTCAATTGGCAGTATATGTGTCTACGGCATTCACAGATGTTGAAATTTTTTCAAAGCAGTGCTCAACGGGCATGATTGAAAGAAATCCTCAGAGCACCCCGTGGCCCGAACAAGGTACAAAACTTTGGTGATGACCTTCCAACGTGAACATGCTGAGTTGTGATGTTTATTACTCATTACCTATGTCAGTTAGTGCTTCCGCGTACACTCGATTAAATGTAATGTTTAGATGTTTAAATAGATAAATGGGAGAGATGGAAGAGATATAGCAAGCACCCTTAGAAAAGGATGCCCAAGAGTTTTGAAAAATGCACCGAAATGTCCTGATCAGCCCCCGTCAGGCTGATCAGGCCGGTCAGGCTGATCAGCGGTTATAACTGTTTTTTAACCCTTTTCAGCTCCTCAAAATCCTGACCGGCTGACTCGACCTGATACACCCTGGTCAATGCATATCAGATGATTTCGATTTTTCTGACATCGGAGCAGTTTATTTGTTGAAATGGAGTCTTCGTTTAAGCAATTGTATCTATATCATTCTCTAGAAGTTTCCACGATGCACCGGAATTCCAGCTAGAGCTAGAGATAGTTTCAACTTCTGATTACGCACTGGAGCAAAGGATTGTTCGTGTCTGTGCAGTGTATTTGGTGTCTTAAACCTATCCCATGGTATATTAGAAGCAGCACACCGATGCGCTTCGATGGCACAGCCCCCGGTGCGCCGACAGGTGGGTGTCGATTTGGGATGTATACAGTAGAACACAGATATAAGCTGAACTTGAATGTCAGTTTCAATATTTATGTGGGCCGTGTGGCCCGGATGCACCAATAGCACAATTCAACCCGCTGGTCCGCAGCGGGTAGGTGGACCTTCTTTGTGCCATCGCCAACGCCTCGTCGATTACATGCTTTTGGTATAATATGATTGCAAGATACAGTCTAACTTAAGATTGGAAGTGTATAGACCTGTCGTGTTGGCGGCTAACTGGTACGATGCCATACATATCTGTATGTTTGATCTTCTATCCACCGCCAGCAGAAATCTCACAGACAGGAGGATAGTATCTCATTACAGCCAAATTTTGTGGGACAAGCTGACGGACTGAGAGTTTACAACAATACTTGACATTGTTACACAACAACTCTTGAATCATATCAGAGTCGTTGGTATTTCCCCACAGCGTCTTGAAGGCGCTGATGTGTTGTCCTATATCTCTATGCATGACCTTGAATTTTTTCTTTCTCCCTTGGAGTTTTAAGCATGCATGGGCGAGAAATTTGGAACTCCACCAAGGACTAGGCATGATTGAAGATCCGGGTAAAGGCTTTGAGGGAATTTTTTTTGGAGTGTAGATGATGCATTTAGTGTTTTAAATGTCTACTATTGTGAATCCTAAGCCGGGGAGCTACGGGGGGATGAGCTGGGGGCGGCGCGCCGATGCGCGTCAATAGCACAGCCACCGGCGCGCCGGTCCGCGTCAACTCAGTACTTGGATATTTGCCACATATTGGAACCCAGATATGAGGAGTTGGGCTGGAATTTCAGGCTCTAAATATTGTATGAAGACCGCGTGCCTCACCCCAAATAGTACAACCCTCAACCCGCTGATTATGAACTGCAAGGGAGCATTATTCACCAGTTTCTTGTCAATTCGTGGTGTGTTGGCTGTAAAATAGCATTACAACAGTGTCACAGATAGAGTATAGGACCAGTGTATGCATGCTGTGTTGGTAGCTAATGGGTACAAGAACGCTGCCGAATGCTTCAATATTATTATTAATGTTTCATCCCCAATGAGCAGTAAGTGGTCCGTATTTTGTCAGGAATCTCCCAAATTCATGGCCGAGAGAGTTCAGCATTTAATGACAGTCAATTTTCATGGTAGAAGTTAACAGAACTGAGAGTTTACAACAAGAGTTGACATTGTTGTTAGGAAAGACTGTATAACTCGAATACCACAATGGTTGATTATTTAATCGCATCGTGTTAAAAATTGGATACATTCCTATGTATGGACTTGAATTTGGCCTGTTTTCTCGCAGTTATGGCCACGTACTGACGAGAGATTTGGAGTTCCACCAAGGGCTAGGCATAACTGAACCTCCCGATGAAGTCTTTGAGAGAGGGATTTTTGTGGTCTGAACAGTGTATTCAATGTATAAAACACCTCCCAGGATAAATTCCAGGCCGGGGAGACATGCAGTGATGAGCTAGAGGCGGCGCGCCGATGCGCGTCAACGGCACAGCCACCGGCGCGCCGGTCCGCGTCAGTGTCGCGCCGGTGCGCGTCAGTGCGCGCCTCTCGCGTCATTTCTACCAGACCCCATCTGTGGCTTCGGCGTACCTCTCGTACCATGTTTTGTGTGTACTTTGCGTACCATGTACACTGAGGTCGTCAAACATGCTGGAATTCAGGGACCCGCTTGCTGACTTTCAATAGTCAGGGCAATTCAACCTGGATTCAGTTTCAGGTACTTGAAAATTCAGGTACCTGATTCAAGGTGATTTTTTTTAAGGACAAAATTATTTCAGAAATTTAACATTGGACCATGTCGGATAGTAACTGAGCTGCTGTACGGTGTCAAGGTGTTGAATGCGCGAACATTGTCAACAGAATCGCGCGAAGTCTAGCATGACGGCATGGTGGAGTATAACAAAAGTGTGACGTCGCGTCACTCCGCTGTCGTTCACTTGCTTCCTACCACCTCCTTCCTCTGCATTCCATCCACTACTAGCCCTCCACATACTCGGGACTGCCTCGGACAGCACACATCTGGTCTATGCAAGAACACGAGGACCTCCTCCTTGTCGATGGAAGGCCGGGGCCCCGGGCCTGTGTTGTTGTGGAGCTACCCCATGACTTCATCGCATAGCGGGCCAAGCCTGTTGCCCGCAGTTTCTAGAGTTGCCAAGTTCCGACCACTCCCGTCGTGTGCAGGGACAGGTACACAACACTGAGGTTCCATGGACTGCATCCTCGGATGACAGCCTTGGCATGGGCTTGACGGTACGTCGTGACATTGTGGCAGCGCTACTCTGTGTAACCCAGTGGCCGTGCGACCGGACCACCATATTGCGGCCCAGAACAACCATCAAAGTCCCATCGCGCTTGTCCGACGTTACTCCGAGGAAAGTTGTACGCATTTGGACTACGACAAACTCAAGTGGAGGGCTCATCGGGTGCGTGCATTCTTTTGCCTGTACTTAGCTAACCTATCACTGATAATGTGTCCAGGACTCGTCGAGCCGCTCGACTCATGAGCTATGCATAAACACGATGCCTAACACGGTGCGTCCTAATATTGTCGTTGAACCTAACATGTACACCCGCGCGTGCGCGTCCGCACACTGATCACCGCCAGCATTTTCATCAAGTTGGGGCGACGATCAGAGGTGGACGCCAGTGCCTGGGAAAGGCAGGGTGCGCCTTAAATCGAGCGGTGGATCCACGCCCAAGCGGCATAGATCGTAGTTACTTCTGTCAGATTCATAAACAATCATATTGCTTTTCCCTCCCCTTTGGCGTGAAATTCAACCAGTTTTGTCCCCAATCCGGCGAGGCAAAAGCGCATCCTGTTCGGTCAGCGGCAAGAATCAGGTCGAAACATCCTGAAATGGACCCCTGGAATGTTTCTTTTTATACCTGAATTTCGATCACCTGAATTTCACTATTTTGGCTTGAAATTCAAGGTATCTCTACAGGTAATACAGGCCGATTCATACTGACCGAACACCCTGGATTCCAGGTACTCTGAGACCCCCAGTGGTACCATGTTTACCTGCCGCATTATGTGCAATGCATGTGTGCTTTCCTTACCATGATACAAAGTCCGCGTGAA
This sequence comes from Mycena rosella, assembly GCA_029378255.1. Lineage (NCBI taxonomy): Eukaryota > Fungi > Basidiomycota > Agaricomycetes > Agaricales > Mycenaceae > Mycena > Mycena rosella. Next base: position 532,172 of record JARKIE010000029.1, on the reverse strand, counting down.
GTGTGACAGTGCCGTCAAGCTACCAAGTCTACCAAGCTACCAGGAACTGTACCATGACTACTACGACGAGTACCACGACAGTACCAAGCAATACCCACCTTTCTTCTGCTGCCCCGAGAAGTCCGTTCCTTGGCTGATACTGTTTTCGCTCTACAGCCGTCCCACCGAAGGTCGAGGAGGCATTTAAACTCTATCGCTATGTCCCATACATTGCTTTGTCCCTGGCGGCTAGAGTCAAGGCAGCGAATGATGACGACAGCCTTGTTTTGTCCGCGACGGGCACTTTCACTGTCAAGGGCCTGGACCGCCGCGGCGAGAAGTCGATCGGAACGGTGGATTGGCACACCGCTTCAGCAGTAGCCGAGGAACGCATTCGCTTCCACCACGGCGACCAACGCGGTGACGCCCTTGCTTCACACCACAGGCTCGTTATGGAAATCGCGCGTTCTCATTCGTGGGAGATCGCGATGGAATATGATGTGCAGCAACGATTTCTGGCATCACACAATCCCCGTCATGACTTAACTGGCCTCGACACCACCGCTTTGACCATCCTTACCACGAGAATGACCATGCAGCTGGCCGTGTCTTCAGAAGCTGCATCGGCGTCGTCACCGGCTGGGCGGTCCTCCGGGGCCGCCAAGCGTTCCTTTCAGTCGGACGAACCGAACTCACCTCGAAAGAGCCTCAAATCGTTTTGCTTTCGATGCGGAGGACCTGGTCATTTCCCCGACGAGTGTACAGCAGCCACAACGATCGCTGGCAGGCCCTCGGCGGCACTCTCGAAGGCAGGAAAAAGCAAACAGACCTTACTCACGGCCGACGGGAAGCAATTCTGCTTCAACTGGGCCCGCCGTTCTTCCTGCAATTACGGAGACAACTGCCATCATTTCCACGGCTGCAGCATCTGCGGTAGTACCACTCACGGCGCCGGTGGTTGCACCTCCAAGGCGGCCTGATCCTCGCCGTGTGGTTACCCCGCTCGATCCCGAGAAGGTGGAAAAAGTACTTAAACAGTTTGGCCTATTTGAATCGTTCCGGCACATAATAGTGGGGCTGCGCGAGGGTTTCGACGTCGGAATCCGAGGGCTTCTCCCACGTACTTATTTATTTCGACAATCACAAATCTTCCTCTATCGATCCCGAATTCATCTCATCCTACATCAACGGAGAACAGGCGGCCGGCCGTTATTCCGAGGCCTTTACCCCAGCCGAGCTGGAGGAGACTATCGGCCCGTTCCGCACTTCGCCATTGGGACTGGTACCCAAACCTCACTCGAACAAGCTACGTATGGTCCAGGACATGTCCTTTCCACGGAACGACCCCGAAATTCTCTTACTCAATGCTGGAGTAGACTCCGACGACTTCCCGACAGCATGGGGTACATTCGACAGTACTTCAGCTTGAATTTTGTCGCTACCGCCTGGATGCGTAGCTGCCACATTCGACATCTCGGCAGCGTACCGCCTAACACCGATACGACCAGACCAGCAGCACGCTTTGTGCGTCTCATGGGATGGGCGTGTTTACGTGGACCGGGCGGTGATGTTCGGGCTCACTTCGAGCGCTGGTGTATTTGGCTCTGTAGCCGATATGCTTGTCGCGATTTACGAGGTGGCTGGCTTCGGTCCGATACGAAAATGGGTCGACGATTTCCTAGCGATCCGCCTGCCCAACCAGACCTGGACAGAAGCAGACTTCATTGCATTGACGGGCGATTTCGGTGTTCCGTGGAGCCTCGACAAAACGAGGCTATTCGCGGAGATACAGCGTTACATTGGCTTCCTTTGGGATTTACGTTCCCGATCAGTCTCTCTTCCCACCGAGAAGCGCGCGGCCGTACTCATTTTGCTGCACTGCTGGCAGCTCACTTCCAGTCGTTTTTCCGCTCACGATGCTGCCAGTTTGCATGGCAAGCTTGTTCATATCTCCTGCATATACCCTCTTGTTCGCCCGTTTCTAAAATCAATATCCGAGTTTGCGACTTCGTTTGTTTCACCTCGCGCTCGCCTTCGTCCACCACCCGGACTGGTGGCGGATCTATCCTGGGTGGAGTACATCATACACAAACTTCCCAACTCGATGCCGCTAGCCCCACCAGATGTGCTAGATCTACAGTGGTGGGGAGATGCGAGCACGTCGCATGGCATCGGTGTCGTCGTGGCGAACCGCTGGGCAGTTTGGCGCTGGGCGCCCGGAGTACGCGTTGGCCCACATCTGGATTTCGACATCGGTTGGGCCGAAGCTGTTGCAGTAGAGCTTGGCCTGCGCATTGCGGCTTTGTTGGGCTTGCTGAAGCCGGCAGGTTCTTGTTTCCTGGTCCGCATTAGATCACACTGCCTTTGTTTGCTGTGTTTCCTAACCACTGTGTTGTTCTAGGTCCGCTCGGACAATTCTGGTGTGGTTGCAGTGACAAACAAAGGCCGCTCAAAGAGTCGAGAGACCAACAAGATACTCAAGCACATTTACTCACTGCAAGCTCAAAATCGGGTTCGCATCAGGTCCGAATATGTACCGAGCAGGGAGAATATATCGGATGCTCTCTCCCGAGGCGATATCCCAGCCTTTTTGGCGGGTTTCCCTTCGGCGACAGATCGTGTAGCACTCACGCTCCCTCCTCATCTGGCCAGCTTGCTTATCCCATCATAATGCCTGTCTCAATCCCTTCCATCGCGTCTTCCATGGGACTTCAGTCACGTCAAAGGACAGGCCGAGGCCTCTACGAGCTCAACACATCACCCCTCCGCCCTCGTTGCTCGGCAGAAGAGCGCATTTTCCAGTGGCGCGGCGTCAACATTCCGCTTCCATCCATCATCGATGATCCTATCATTCGCTTTCTCGCGGGCGCAGCATCGCGTGCCTCTCTCCGCGACACGGGGGGTTACGGCGCAGGCCTGCGCAAGTTCCACCTTTTCTGTGACATCTTCTCCATTCCCGAAACAGCGCGCTTGCCGGCGTCGTTTGAGCTCCTGCATTCCTTTGCGCTATGGGCAGCCACAGATCCCACCATGGTGGCGCCGTCCGTGCTCGGGGATACACCCTTCGAGCCTGTTTCCGTGGATACCGTCAACAAATACCTGTCGGCAGTCCGCGCATGGCATATCGCTCAAGGCTGGCCCCCGCCGCTGACCGAGGCAGACTTGGACCGCATCGCTTGGTCTCTTCGAGGCCTGCGCAATCTCCAGGGCAATCGTCGGAAGCATCCAGTCCGCCCTCCAATTACACTCGCAATGATGAGGGTGCTGCGACTCGTGCTCGACCTCGATGATCCTTTCGACGCCTGCATCTGGGCCATGGCCACATGCGCCTTTTGGGGTATGATGCGCTTTGGTGAGGTGTCCGTGACGAGCCGACTCGCATTTGATCCAGCGAAAAATTTAACACGCAAGGGCGTGTTCTTCGGCTACGATCTCGACAATAACCCTTACGCACGCCTTGATTTGCCGGCGGCTAAGACCGCGCAAGCTGGTGAAATACAATCCGTAATCATTGTTCCTCAAGGTGACCTTTTCCCGTTGGCAGCGTTACGCAACCTCGCTCGAGTGGTGCCAGCTGGCCCGTTGGACCCGCTATTTTCGTGGCGGGATTCGAAGGGTGCCATCCGTCCAATGGTCAAAACCGCAGCCATCCAGCGCATCAACAACATTCTCGGCGCTTGGGGCTGGGGAACCGCCTTTGGTCATTCCTTCCGGATCGGCGGCACCTCTTTTTATCTCGCTAAGGGTGTCAACCCGGAGATAGTTCGCCTCGCAGGCCGCTGGAAATCACTCGCTTACGAGGCCTACATCCGTGCGTTCGAGCAAATCACCTCTCGTCATCTTGCTGGCCTTGCTTGAGGTCGCTGCCTTCTTTTGGTTGGGCTGCGCGTCGCATTCTTTGCCGCTGTTCGTGTCAGCTTGTGGGTTTTACGCCTTGTCTGCTCCGCGCACCGTCTGATTGACTTACGTCTCTCAGATCCTCACCCAACCTCGCATCACCTTCCACCCTTCCTTCGAATCATTCACAGTTGCTCCCTCGAGTCGACACTGGAGGGATCAGAAGTTGTCAAAATGAGGTGGTGTGATCACTCACGTGATCACGACACGGAGCGCGTTTGGGATCAAACGTGTTCGACGCGCCGCGAGGATGGGGAATTAACGTGTTTGGGCACGTCAACCAACAAACTACGGATACAGGGGTTGTAGGGCTGCTCAGCAACTAAAAGGAAGCATGGGAACACACCGCTATGATGAAAGATCGTCAAGGGGATGGGTACAAGACGCGTTTGACAAGAGACGAAGCGCATTCGACCAAGGCAAAACACGTTCGAAGGAGGTGAAACTGGACAACGGGAGTTTCAGCTCCTCACTTTGTACCAGTAGAGGATTATTTGGGAAATCCAAACAAGTAGGGTATAAAAGGAGCGCAAAATCTGTACTAGAAGAATTTTTACGCCCCAGGGCACTCTCTCTCACTCTCGCTGGCTGGAACTCACTTGGAACTTAAAACGGAACATAACGGAACGAATTAGAAGGGAACTCGCTGGAACTTACAGAATTAAATGGGACAGGATGGAATTTTGGTTGGATTAGATTTGGATTTCATTGCAGATGGACCCGATTATTCAAGACTTCAAACGACGTACACCTTTCAAAACCCTTATTCCATCTTTGCACTTGTGGTATACTGCCATGTGAATCCCGGAACACAATACACAAAGACTAGGATTTGGAGTCCGTTTGGGAGCTGAAAATGCCGAGTCCAATTGGGATCTAGAAATAACGAAATACCGAGGTTGATCGCGATATGATGGCGGTACGATCGGCCGAGCCATGCCGTTGATGCATTGGCCAAACAATACCATATATCTCCTCTGTATTAATGCGCCCGTATGGCACCCGGATAGATAATATTTCTATGATATGGTACACAATACGATACACAATACGGAGATGCTGAAAGGGGCGGCAGCGCGGAGGTGCTGGCATGGAGAGCAGGAGAAGGCAGGCGGCGGGCAGGTGACCGTCGTCGTCTTGCGAGAGCTGGGCGGGCGGCTGATGGTAGGCCTCCTGCAAGAGCTGGATAGCAAGCTGGAGCTCCTGCCCCTCGCGCTGCTCCCGCTTCTCGCGCTCGGCGACGACGTCGAGGAGCTGGATCTCCTCCTCCAGCGAGAGCTCCAGCGAGGGGGAGTGCAGATGTGAAGAGATGCGGGGAGATGGTGGAGGAGAGAGAGGAGGTGTGTCGTAGGTCTTTGTTTGGCACGGACAGCTGGCTTGATGCGGAGCTGAAACTCCGCGGGATGCCGGCGGTATTGCCGGACCTCGGTACTTCGTTATTTCGGACTCCCAGATTTCCTGAAAATGCCGGGGATTTGGGAGGCCGGCGGTGTGATCGGCGGCATTTTGATGGTGAGATTAGATCAGCGGAGCTTCAATGATAGTTGTGGATCAATAGCTGCAAACACCCCCGTCTCTCCTTCGTCACTCTGTGTTGTTTCCTTAATAATAACTTGATTCCTCGAAGACGATAAGTCCCTGTACCAAAAATATGGTACAGGGATCAGAAGTGGTCCTTTCCGCTCGAACGCGAACCTTCATCTACAGCTACATGTAAGCGGTAGCCCTATCCGGCAGAATATAGTTCCATTAGAATCTCTTATTAGACAGTGGCCGGGGTGCGGGATATTGGAATTCAAACTCCGCCTGGTGGAGCCGGTATGCCGGCAGTATTGATGGCGGTATTGATGGCGGTGTGTTTGGCGGCATTTCCAACTCCCGAACTTCCTTAGGATTTGGGTTGAGTTGTTGAAATCTTACACAAAATTTCATAGATGCACCAATTTTCCATCCTTTCAAAGTTCACTCTAATCCGATGAAAACCTGCTGATAGCTGCCATCCTAGTTTTCAAACAAGCACTCCTAAAAAGCGAGAGCAACCCCATTTATGAAGTGCACTCTGCCCCTGCATAACACTTCACCCAGTCTGTACCATGAACAAACTTTGTGTAGGAGAGTTTAGTCTGTCTTCGTCCAATCACTGCCGTGTTGTTGGGTGACCAGAGACCAATTCTTTGGGCCTTCGGAACCCAAAACAACAGCTCCAGGAAGATGCAAGAAACCCAGCCGCAGCGGATTTGCCAATTTAGGGGGGCCAGAGGAGACTTGATGTGAAGAGACTGGGTATAAGATTAGGTAAGATGTACAGATAATTTGGAAGGAGACCTACATAGAGCAAACTCCATCCACCATGACTTCCGGAGGTCCCAAAAATACCTGGATCATTGAGCACACTCTATATACGAATAGTTGTGTCCATTGAGACTGAGATAATCTGATTGCCATCCGGTGAGAATGCAACACAGAAAATCCGATCTGTGTGACCTTCCAGTGGTTTACCAAGTGGAGCTCCGGTCTTCGCATCCCAAATGTGTACAGTGTGGTCGTATGAACCGGACACAATGTGTTTGCCATTTGATGAGAACATAACCGAGGTGATACTGCCTGAATGGCCTTTCAGTGGCTCTCCAACTATGGCACTGTTGGCGCAGGTAGATTGAGTAAGTGGTTTGGACGCGGTGAACGTCCGACTTCACGCAGTGATAGTTGTAAGCAAAATAAGTTAGATTCATATTATGGAATACAGCTACTTAAATACTACTAGAACACAGCCTTGTGAGTCATAGATAAAATACTCTACGCTATTCTACAATAGTCTGAGCTGTTCTAAGAAGTTCCACACAGCACAAGTAAGTACTGGCGGATTGCCGAGATGCCCGAGATGCCCGAAGGCACTGTTTCCAACAGGCACCAATATGTGCATCCCAAATGTGCATGGCTGCATCCCAAATGGGCATGATTTTTTGATTGAAGGCCGACACAATATACTTGCTGTCAGGTGAGAACAGAATCGAAAAAATAGGTCCGTTGTGCTTTTCAAAAAAAATTGTGACCACAGCCCTGGCCTCGGCATCCCAAATGCACACAGCTCCATTACCGGACCCAGATGCAACAAGTTTGCCATCAGGTGCAAATGCTACTGAGTTAACATGACTGGTGTGCCCTTCCATGGGCTCCCCGACCATGGCTCCAGTGACCACGTTCCAAATTTGCACCCTTGTGTCCAGGCCACCAGACACAATATGCTGGCCATCCGGGGAGAATGTGACCGAGTAGACCTCATAGAGCCTCTTTAACGGCCCAACAACTGTTGCTCCACTCTTTGGATCCCAAATACGATTTTTTTTTGCCATTAGAGCCTGAGACAATGAGCTGCCCATCAGACGAGAATGTGACTGAATGAACAGAACCGGTATGGCCTTCCAGTGATGCACCAGGGGCTCCAGTGTTTGTATCCCAAATTTGCACCATTTTGTAACCAGAGCCAGACAAAATATGCTTGCCATCAGGTGAAAATGCCACTGAATAAACCTGGTTGAATTATGATACTGTTCAGTTAATTTTGTGATTGCAATCTCATCTTCTGCATCCCACCTGCATAGTTTTGGTATCAAGTGACAATGCAACTGATCCAATCCATTTAGTGTGCCCCTCCAGTGTGTCACCAAATAGAGCTCCAGTCTCTGCCACCGGCTGATACTTTCCTTGTATCTAACCAGATCCACGTTCAAACAAGGAAACTCGGACGTAGTGTACGGTGCACGCCCGCATCGCGTACAGCGGGAGGCCTGGGTTCGACTCCCAGCGTCCAAATTAGCAGCTCGGAAGCTCTTTTTCTGTCACGGCGAGCCGTCCAACATGTTCCTGAGTCGCACTTGGACAGGGACGCAAGAAGTAAGAATTAGCATCCATTGAAGTGGGTGATGAACGTCCCTACGGGAAAAAGACTTATATTTTCTTGTTTCGTGGCTCACGCTGATATTAGTTCGTATTTACATAACTAGGTACGCATTCAAGCTAAGAGTTGGGACGTAGTGCACGGCGCACACCTGTTATGTATTGTAAGCACCAAAGACTTTCCTGCAGCAGGAGGCCTGGGTTCGACTCCCAGTGTCCGGAATAGGTTGTAATCGTCACACTTTTGCGTCCGCGATCAACAATGAAGTGTATAATTGTCTTTGAATTGGCTTAGTACACAGTAAGGGGGAAGTATAAAAGCTTTTTTCGCCAAGAAATATGTACTATTAGTAGAGCAATAATGGACTTCTCACATGGCACTTTACAACATGAATATTGTACAATCACAAGTTGAACAATGAACTTGTCCCGGCCGCATGTTTGGCCATATGGCGTCATAGCGCGATGGAATCAGCCAAATAAAAGGCCACAAGACAGGCCTTAATCCCGCCCACCAGGGCATATTTTCAATGGTTGGGCTGGAAAGATCAGTCTCAATTTACCTTTCAAGGTCCTAGAAAACTCTCACCATTTTGATACCCTTTGTCATTTTTTCTGCTAGCCATAGGTTGGCTTCAGACAAGTGTTTGAAGTAAAATATTGGAGCTCACCCTTTCGCAAAATAATCAAAATAAAGGTGCCCGTTTTGGACCGAGGAGCCCGAGCTACTATGGGCCGTGATCGCCGGAGTCACGACAATCGGGTGTTGAACTCGAAGTTCAACCCAGTTCAACTCATTTGTATATATATTCTGTGCATGCCCAAGCTTGGGGCCTAGACTGTTCACAAGTCAGGTACCTGCAGCCTCAGAAATGTACACTGTACAATGTTCCCGAAAGTGTGTTAATAGTTTTTGACGATAAATACCGTCATAGGGAGGACTCAGATGTGGTTCATGGCGCACACCCGTTCTATCTAGTGATCTTTAGGAGGAAATGCAGTGGAAGACGTGGGCTTTCGTTCTTTCTCCCAATGCTCGCGCTAATAATTGTATACTTGGCTTGGTGCACATCAGCTATAGAAACTCGGACGTGGTGCACGAAGCTCGCCTGCTCGGTCCGAAGCCAGAATTTTCCTACAGCGGGAAATCTGTGTTCGATTTTCAGCGTCAGACTCCTCCTTTTTGCGTCCGTGTTCGCACTAATATTGTTTCTCGTATTCAAGTAGGTGGATATTCAAGCGAATAACTCGGACATGGTGCACGGTGCACACTCGCTTTCTCTGTGGGCAAGGATGGCATATAATGCGGGAGGCCTGGGCTCGACTGCCAGCATCCGAATGTGCGAAAGAAATTCTTTCTTGCTTCCGCGTTCACGTGTACAATTTTCCTCATATCTACCCAGAATCCTAGCTGAGAACTCGGAGATGGTACACGGCGCACGCCCGCTCTACCTAACCAATGCGTGACGTCGAGCAAATATAGCGGGAAGCCTGGGTTCGACTCCCAGCATCCGAATCTGCGAGGAGTTTTTTTTTTTTGCTTCCGCGTTCAAGTGTATAATCATCCTCGTATTTAACCAGGCAGACGTCCAAGCTGAGAGCTCGGACGTGGCGCAGGGTACACACCCGCTCTGCCCAACGAATACTTGGACATACAGCGGGAAGAAACGAGTATTTTTCTCGCTCATCACATCGCTCGCGCTGCCGCTTGGACTCTCATCTAGCCAGGAATAAAATAAGGGATACAAGACATGCATGATGATGCCGGAGTGCACTTTGACTATGATTTATGTTTCGGATTTCCGAAAAACAAGTCCAACCCTGTCCTTCCCACTTGAACGAACACCGTTGATATAGCACGACCGGGTGCGGGTCCGAAGCAACAATCATTGCGACTTTCACCTCAATAATAATAATAATATCACGGCTCCTAAGTAGACCCCAGCAACTCTATATTTCTGTATGGTGTTGCTGGTCACCGAGGCATGTGGTTCAATAGTGGCATTCTGGGCTGAGCTCAGAGACGCTAAAATAGCTTTGTTGACTGAAAGCGTAAATGCACTGCGGCATCATCCGCATCATCGGCAAGCTCTCGGCAGACTTCCGGCACACCCACAGTCCTTGCTTCCTTCCTCGCTGTGACACCGCGCTGTCCTAATGCTGCGCCCACCAAGCAGATCATATCGCTCAAGATTCCACATGCATCCATACAAACCGTGGTCTCCCTCAGACAGCACAGAGTCGTGATGTCAAAGGAGCCATCCTTTTCGTGCGCATGAAACGCAGGTGAGCACCCTTTTTTGCTACTATCCACGCCCACGCGATGCTAGTCCTCGACTCCTCGCGCGTTTTTGCACGAGGTGTGCCCATGCGTGCAGCCCCTGCACCGATGGAGACACAGCCGTGCATCGCGGGCAGGACGAAGAGCATGCACGCGCTGCCGCAGAAGGACCCGCATGCCCTGCCCGCCCCCGCGTCCGCCGTTTAGCCGCCCTGCCCGCTCGTCCGACCGCGACCGCGAGCTCGACCGGAGTCGCAGCAGGAAGCGCTCGCCGCCGCCGCCGCTCCCCATGCCGCACAAACGCGACCTCCCCCCGCGCCCGCAGACCGCGCCGCCCCCGCAGATGCCGATGCAGCACCTGTGCTTCGGCGGGTACCCCGCCCCATGTGCAGCCGTACTACGGCCGCGGCCCCGGATACTACGCCGCCGCGCCGCCCTTACCACCCTTACCACCGCTTCAACCGCAGCAGACGCACCGCCGCTCGCGCTCCTCGTCCCAGGCCCCCGCGCCACCCCCGCTCAAGACGCGCGCGCGCAGCTACTCCGTCGCGCCACCGCCCCAGCCCGTCCTGCCCGGCCCCATGCCCGTGCGGCGGCGGGGACAAGGGCGGCGGCGGGCTGAGCAGGGAGAGCACGAGTCGCAGTCGGGAGAGCAGTCGCAGCCGCGAGGGGCGGGACAGGGACAGGGACAGGGACGGCAGGCGGACGCCGCGGCGGAGCGACACGTATTGAGCGGTGCGCTGCATTGTTTCTTTCCCCGCCGATCCGCGCGGCGCCACCGCCACCCCATCTCCGCCTCCACCTGCGTTCCGCTTGCGCGCCAGTACAGATACATCCCACCTGCGCTACCCAACTCCCCAACTTACTCCTCTGCATCCCACATCCCTCCGCGCGCATCCCCCACCAAATCCCCCAAAATCCGAACCGACACAAATCCACAAATCCACATTCGACCCAGAATCCAACCCCGTACACACCCGTATAATCCGCATATCTGACTCTCCTACACACATAAGTACCTCTACACCTCCCTAGCCCGCTGTATCTCGCTACCTCCGCCTCTGTATATATATCCGCGAATCCCCTGCATGCGACTGCGCCACTCAGTTCGATTTAGTCGCGCACGGCGCAGAGCGTGTCCGATCCAGGACTCGGTGCTGCTTTGGTGAGATTGTTGTTCTGAGCTAGCCAGGTACACATCCAAGCTAATAACTCGGACGTGGTGCACGGCGTACGCCCGCTCTGCCTAGTCCACGACTTCTCTGACGATGCGGGGAGTCTGGGTTCGATTCCCAGCGTCTGAACTAGGTGATTATCCTTAAGCTTACTCTTTTGCGTCCGCGCTCTCCAACTCGAGCTGATGATTTTTCTGATATTTAACCCGGTAAACGTTCAGACTGGGAACTCGGGCGTGATGCACGGTGCACGCCCGCTCTCGATATAACGTCTGGGATATCGCCATGCTGCGGGGAGTTGGGTTCGACTCCCAGCGTCCGAACTAAAGGGAACTTCTTCCTGTCTTTTTGGGTCCGTGTTCAAGTGTATAATTTCCCTCTTATTCAGCTAGGTACACGTTCAAGCTAAGAGCTCGGATGTGGTGCACGGTGCACGCCCGCTGCCCTTGGCGCGGAGAAAACAATGTGATACGGGAAGCCTGGGTTCGACTCCCAGCGTCCGACCTAGAAGTAACCTCTCGCTTTGCCTCCGCGTTCAAGCATATAGTTTTCCCCCGTATGTAACGAGGTAGACGTTCCAGCTGAGAGCTCGGGCGTGGTGCACGGTGCACGCCCGCTCTCTCTCTGGTGAGCACCACGAACTTTCCTACAGCGGGAGGCCTGGGTTCGACTCCCAGCGTCCGAACTAGAAGAAGCCTGTTGTTGTTTTTTTGGGTCCGTGTTCAAGCAAAGAATTTTGTTCATATTTAACCAGGTAGAGTCGTAGACGCTGAGAACCCGGACGTGGTGCACGGTGCACGCCTGCTTCTAACTCGTCGCGTTGCGCTTTGACGCAGGAACCCTGGGTTCGATTCCCAGCGTCCGAATAAGTTCAGTTCCTCTTGTTCGTTTTCCTTCTTTCTGTAATCGCATCCGAGTCGCTCGCGCTGATTTTTTTCCCTTTTTTTCGGATTGCACAGGGGCGCAGGAAGGAAGAATTATCATCCATACTGTGAAGTTGGTGATCAACATTCAAACCGCCAGGAAAACGCTCTCCTTGTTGGCTTCCGCGGTGAGGCATACAATTTTATTTTATTCTGATCTAGCCGCCGATGGACGAGGGATGGATGCTCGGATTGGTGTACGGTGCACGCCCGCTTTGTTGGGCGATGCCGGTTTCAACAGCGGGATCTGGGCTCGACTCTCAGTATCCGAATGCGCTGCTCGGAGTTTCTGCCGTCACGGTGAGCCGTTCGAGATTTTTCTCGCACGTACCCGAGTATATGTTCACGCTAAAAACTTGGATGTGGTGTACAGCGCACGCCCGCTTTGTCTTCAAAATTTCCTGGAATAAACGCGGGAAGCCTGGGCTCGATTCCCAGCATCCAAATTATAAAATGCCTCCCACTTTTTCGTTCTTTCTCTTACTGCCGGCGCCCAGAATTTGCTTCTTATTTAACCTGGTAAACGTTGAACCAAGGAACTCGGATGTGGTGCACGGCGCACTGGTTCTGGAAATTAACGCGGGAGGTCTGGGTTCGACTCCCAGCATCCGAATGCGCGAAAGAAATTCCTTTTTGCGTCCGCGCTCAAACAATCAGGCGAATAATGTTGTTCGAATCAGACAAGGTACGCATCCGATCGGATGTGGTGTACGGTGCACACTCATCGCACACTGGTGTGCGAAGCGCTCCTAGCGTGTATATCATCTTTTTTTTGGCCACAAGGTGAGCGCGCGAATACTGTGCTACTTATCTAGTTGCGAATCAAGGATAGGAGCTCAGACATAGTGCACGGTGCACGCCTGCTCTGAATTTGTCGTAGGCATCTCGGTTATTTGGTGCAGGAAGCTGGGTTCGACTCCCAGCGTCCGAATTCTGTGGACATGTCTTTTTTTGGCTCCTACTCAGGCAAGTGCTAAGAAACTCTGCTTACTTATCGTATCTGATTCCAGAGCTAGAAAATCGGATGTGATGCACGAAGAACACCTGCTCTTACAGCTGTTTCCGAATACCCTGACACTCGTCATTTTTTTTTGGCACGCGCAAAGTTTTGATGGGGTGCTAAGGATTTCCGGAATGGGTTCAGATCAGCTGGCAATCAGTGTTGTCCTCCTCCAAAAACTCTCGAGACCGAAGGCTGGAGTGAATCCTCACTGGAGAATCCACATTCAAGAATAAACTACCCAAATATCTGCACCCCGTGGTTGCATAAACATCTGGATCAACATTCGGGCAGAAAACCGACGCGAGGGTCTCGGCTCGCTTAGGCTCGGGACCTCTCGGCTGCACCAAATCCGGTAATCCTTACATCAGGAAAATCCATACCAGCTCATAGCACCTCATAGCACTGGACAGTGCTATGTCATGGCGTACCAAGCACTATGGAGTGCTGTCCAGCACTAGCATCAGTAAAACTACACATTCGGCTTTCGCATCTTCCTTCTTTACGAGATGGCTTTGATCTTTAGAAATGATCTTGAAAGAGATTTGTCTTGGGTGTGCGGTCTTGCATCTTTGGATCACGGTCTTTGAATGTCTTGGTTTTTTTTCACATGTCTTATGGCTTTCCGGTGGGTCTTCCCCATTTGTCGGATTAAAAGATGCCAAAGACATTTCTACATCCAAAGATGGAGGATTTAAAAGAGTAATAGTAGTCTGGATTTAAAATGCTATTTCATGGGAGTGGTGATCTGCATACTTGTTTACATAGAAGGCTCTAAAACTGTCGAGAGACAAATAATATCTAAAGTGAAGAGGAAGGAAATCATCCCCGAAGATGGGTAACAAATGCGCTGCACGGAGAATGGAATCAATGTGGATAATGTCCATAATGCGATTGTTGTGGTCGTCGAGATCCGGCTCGACCATCCACATCCCGACATCAGGACAGGGGCCATCCCCGATGACCGAGAACCATGTGACCAACGCACAAGGATACTCGATGCCCTCATGCTTGACGGACATGAAGAGCAGTACCCGAGCGACGAGTAGCCCGCGAAACCCAGGTTTCGTCGTGTCGTGCTCCACGAAGACACAGTCAAAACGAGGAGCACCACCACGCCAAGAACGCACTGCCCGAATGCGCTCGCGCAGGAGCCCGCCAAGACCAGATTGGTCGCTTGGGGCATAAAAAGTAGCGACGGCTGACGGGAAAACCTTGATACTGCGGGGAGCATCCGGGAGATCCTCGAGGGGGACATCTGCAAGAGGAATATCAAGATCCTCATGGTCTTGGGCGTACAAAAATCGTTGTAGGAGGTCGGGAAGATTTGGAAGACAGAGGTGATATGCAAGTGAATCAAGATTGCGGGGGTAATGATGGACTTCAAGGGGAATTAGTATAGGAGGGCCCTGAAATACGGTTCACGTACTGGGACTGCATGCTAACTTCACTTCCCCTAGGATGTCCCGCTCGTCCGAGCCACTGAGATCATCGTCCTCGTCCTCCTCCGGGCCCGGCTGCGGTGGCTCAGCAGGAGCGGCAGGCACCGATGCAGCCAACGCCCGTGCCATCGGACCCAGCAGCATTCCGCGCTCGATGAAGTCTACGCGTGCAGCCGCAAGTTTGTTGAGGCGATCATTGATTGTAAGCATTTGACCGAGGGCTTCGTATCGGCTCGAGCATCGCCACGGCTCCTTCACGGCTTTAATGTGTTTCGATTCCGTGATTGAAGAACAGAGCCCATTTGGTGCGCCGAACTCTTGGATGAGGTACCGGTAGTGGGTGAGGGAGTGTTGGTGGGGGAGACAGAACCCGTTTAGACAGACTCTGCTTTCCTCGAAAATCTTGCGCTCAGAATGATACCAAGCCAGTGCAGCATCAATGTCGAGCAGGGTAGCCTCGTTAACGATATTGCGTCGCACTAGGTAGCAAAAGTCGAGGAATGCGCTGAAGGTGCGCAGCATCTGGGCTGGAACATGGCCCTCGATAGCCGGGAGGTAAACCTAAAGTTTGTCGGTCGGATGAATATTTTATTATCGAAATTCTACGGACCTTCACGAGCGCCTTCGAGTCATCCCCAGTCCACTGCTTGAGCCCTCGACCTTCGGGAAAGCGGCGTAGCCCCGGGAACGGAGGGACAGCTGCGATCCTGCAGAAGGTTTGTCAGAATATGGCACGGCACGGCAAATAATTTATCGGACCGCCGGTCAATGTCCGCCATAATTTTCTTCGCTGCAGTGGTTCCGTGCACCTGCTCCAGATACTCGCCAATCCAGGTGACGAGATGATCCTTGAAGGTCCCTTTAATAACCTGGTGTAGAAGGTCGGGCGAAAGAAGTTCATGGATGTCCGCCCGCGGAAACATCCATGTGAAGGGCTGGTTATAGATGAGCAGGATCGGCCACGAAGACAGTGAAGCACGCACTAAAATGTCGGGGATGACACCATAGTCATCCCACAGTGTCTTGTGGTCGAACACGTCAAACAGGGCCTCCGTGTGTGGCTGAGAGCGACGTCCGCTCGGACCATCCAGGTCCTTATTCGAGGCTGTACATCTATATCAAACAATGATGAGCTAGAGGAAATCCAGAGGGCTGCGCTACTGACCTCGCACACCAGCCCTGCACGGTGCAGGTGAGAAGAACTTGCTCCGGGTAATCCGCGATGTATGGGCCTAACCCATAGATGACGCGGCGGTAGTGGCCGTCGGCAAAAAGAGTGACCTCGGGCACGGTCATCGCAGGGCGCAGGGACTCCAGGATGTGGCGGAGAGAGCCATGGAATAGATTACGGTGAAATGTCCGAAATTCAGCGCTATCCTGATTCTCTCGATCGGCTGCAAAAGCGGATAAATAAGGAGAGCAAACGGGATGCAAGCGGGAACACACTTTTAGGAATAGCGAGGAAACCAATCAAGGTTACAGCATTATGATGCGCCTGCCGGACGTTGTTGTGGACAAGCCCATTGAACATATAGAGCGGGTAATATTTGTTCTGGCCCGTAGCGACAGAGACAGTGGTCTTGTTGCTACCGAGAATAATGGGAACAAATGTAGAGCCGTGGGTATTGATGTCTTGCACGATAATGTCCTGTGCCGAGAGCTCAAAACAGAAGGACAAAAATAACGCAGAAAACTTACCGCTTGACGCCAGGCCCAATTACCGGATATAAAGTCCTCGTATTCGCGACTGTTATCCTCCCCGAAAACCCGTTTTGGAGCAAAGTCCATCTCCAATTTAAAGTCGGGATTCGCGAGCTGATTTTGGAGCACCTTGCGCGGATCGCGGAAATGCACAGTATAGGGTTTCATTTTCCACAGCGTAATGTCGCCGGGAGGGATAGGCTGATTATATGTGACCTCGAACGATTGCCAGGGGACATGGCCAATCTCCGTGGCATCAATTGTGTTGTAAAGGTCTCGTGGTCGGCGAAGGGCGGATCCCCCGCAGACTCTGTGTCATGATCCGGAATTCTTTTCCGATATCCCGGGGTTCAACTCCGTTATTCCGGACTCAACCCCTCCACATCCCGATCGTAGGAACAACGATCGGTATTAATATTGCGCATTAACCCTATGTGTCCTGTTGCCACAGACACCAAACCCCCTAATCCCCTATAAATCCCTTGGCGCTTGTATATAAACCCTGTACTATTCTACTATTCTCTATACTATTCTGGTCTATACTCCAGCTGCTTGTTTGCTTGTCCCCTTCACTCTGCTTTTCCCTCGTCCAGTCGCCTCAGTCGCGTTTCGAGAACCCGACGAGCCGCTGTGCTGACAAAAGAATAGTATCTCCCAAACACTACTCGACTGGACAAGATGCCGCGCGTAAATCCGGTGGAATTTGACGAGTTCATCGCCCACGGGCCGGACACAGAACCCGATATCTCTTCAACAAATCTCTCGACGATGCGGAGAGTATGGCCGAAGAGTTGCGGAAAATCAACACTTCCGGCACTACCTTGGAGACCATGGTTACGGGATTACAGGGGACCGTGACGGAGTTGCAGAAGAGCATGGCTCGTATGGAGGAGGACAGGAGCACCACCACCGGGATGGTAGCGACCGCCTTGGAGATGATGAAAGAAGCGAGAGACGAGATTAGAGAGATGCGCCAGGCAGAAGCTCCTATCGGAGGCACTGCCCAGGCACGGGAAGTGCGGGTGAACACGAAACAGCCTCGAGTGGCCGCCCCGAACGTGTTCGGTGGCGATCCCGAGAAGGTGGACCAACTCCTCGCCGACTGCTGGCTTAACTTCCAAGGCAACACCGCGTACGACAGTGATATCGCGAAGATCACCTATTGCCTTTCCTACATGAAGGACGGGGCCGCCGCCTGGGCCAACAACGTCGTGCAAGCCATGCGTAAAGGGGACGGCACGGGAGCCTACAAGACCTGGAAGGAGTTCGAAGAAGCCGTCGTTCAGGACTTCAAGGGGGGGCACAGGTCGAAATCGCGCAGTCCAAGATGGAGTCCTTGCGCCAGGAGAAGACCACGGCTACCGCCTACTTCACTGTCCTGGACTCACTCAACAAGACGGCGGGATTTGACGACACCACCCTCATCCATATCCTGAAGCGCGGGATTCAACTGCCGCTAGTGGAATCGGTCTACAAACAAGAAGTAATGCCCAAGACCTATGACGACTGGAAGAAGGCCGTCATTAAACACGACGGCCTTAAACGGGCCTATCAGGCCATGCAGTACTCGTTGCGTGACCATGCCACCCACTCCCCGCTGTCCACCAATCGTACCCATAATCCCGCTGGTAATACCGGCGGTAACACCGGGACCCCTCGCCGCAGCGAATGGCGTGGGAACTCCGGAGGCAACCCCAACACCACAACCAGTAATCCCGGTTCGAGCGCTGTGGCCTCCACCTCCAGCACCGCGACGGTGCCGATGGACATTGACAGGACTACGGCGGCAGGCCCAGCTTTCGCAACGGCAAGCCGGTCTGTTATCATTGCAACAAAGAAGGGCACATGCGCGTAACTGCCCCGAAGTCATGGCCAAGAACCCGCAGTTCCGCGCCATGATGACCGACTTGTTGAAGGAAACCCTGGGGGATTTTGTCGACGATCAGGAGTGAAAGCTGTGTCCTCCCGATCTATACCCATACCTGACTCCGTGTACCCGTCTCCCCTGCCAATCGATTTGAAGTACTGGCCGTATTTGAAAATCCCGAGGATGACACCGAGTCTGAACAAACCGCAAGCGACGAAGAGAAGGAGGAGAGAAGGAGAGGAGCTCCGGGCCCAACCCGCGTAGCTCCCTTCGAAAGAGAAAGAGGAAGCCTCAGATGGAGAAAGCGGAATGGCGCCGACTCCCTGAAGGTAGTGCAATCCGAGCCCTGGAGCACATGCGAGAGAGACCGCAGGATGCCTATAGGGTCCTTAGGGGGTGGGCCCACCCTCGACGCCGAACGGAGGCCACCACTGCCCTTATTCAACACCTACTCGCGACATACCCTCCTGAGGCCTTAGACGCACTGGAGAATTTGCGCGAAGCACCGCAGTTCATACGATCTGCGCAGAGCGTACGGGGTAGCTCGATGATGGTACCCCTGGTACTGGAAGACCTTTCCAACCTCAAGGGCTTTACGGTCGCGGGATTACTCGACAGCGGGCCACCAACGGGTTTATCAACGCCAAGCTAGTGGAGGAAAACGGACTGGAAATGGAGCCCTTGCCTCTAGCAGTACCAGTCTATAATGCCGACGGAACCGCCAACAAAGGGGGTCGGATCACCCACGTCGTTCGACTTCGCCTGCGGATCAAGGACCATACGGAGATATTTCCCTTCGCGGTCACGGACACGGGCAAGAGCGACGTGATCATCGGGTTTAACTGGTTGAAACGGCATAATCCCGACATTGACTGGCAGAAGGGAGAAATAACCTTTTCTCGATGCCCGCCCGAGTGCAAGCGAAAAACCTGTGGGAAGAGTGGGAGGAAGAGGACGCAGAGGAAATAGAATCGGTGGACCGAATCTTCGTGACCAAGATCTACTCGGAAGAGGCGTTGCCACGTCGGGATGCAGAACAGATCCGAGCGATGGGGAGTGTGGCTACGAAGTTAGCGGCTGCCCGCACAAGCCAAAGGGGAGCAGACGCTGGAGGAGGCAGTCCCGGAACACTACTTACGGGATTATCGATCGGTCTTCGAGAAACAAGACTTCAATAAACTCCCGGCTCGAAAGAAGTGGGACCACGCCATCGAGTTGAAACCTGGCGGAACCTGTACGAGGACGGAGTATCCCACTCTCCGTCCCCGAGCAGAAGGAGCTGGACGCCTTCATCAAAGAACATTTGGAGACTGGTCGTATTCGACCTTCCAAATCCCCGTTGCTCACCCTTCTTCTTCGTCAAGAAGAAGGATGGGAACTTCGACCCGTCCAGGACTACCAAAACTCAACGCTATAACCGTGAAGAACCGGTATCCCATTCCCCTTATCTCGGAAATCATGCATATGCTGCGTAAGGCAACCTGGTTCACCAAACTTGACGTGCGATGGGGATACAATAACATTCGCATCAAAGAAGGAGACGAGGAGAAAGCCGGTTCATCACCAATCGGGGATTATGGGAACCCTTGGTAATGTTTTTCGGGCTGACGAACTCGCCGGCCACATTTCAATCCATGATGAACGAGATTTTCGAAAGGCAGATCGCGGAGGGAAGGGTCATCGTTTATCTGACGACATCCTCATCTATTCCGAAACCCTGGAGGAACATCGCAGCACCGTGTCGGAAGTACTCGCGATCCTCAAATCCCATGACTTGTATCTCAAGCCGGAGAAGTGCGAATTCGAGAAGCAGGAAGTGGAATACTTGGGGGTTATTGTGGGGAACGGGAAGATACGGATGGATCCAGTGAAAGTAGCGGGGTGCGGAATGGGCGACACCCAAAACGGTCAAGGACGTCCAAAGTTTTCTGGGTTTTCTGAACTTCTACCGTCGGTTTATCCAGGATTCGGACACCACGCGAAGCCTCTTACGCGATTAACCCGAAAGGATACGCGGTGGAGATGGGGAGCCGAGGAACACGGCGCGTTTCGGAAACTCATCGATCTGGTTACTTCGGAACCGTCCTGCACTTTCCGACCGACCACGGGGAATGGAGGGTTGAGGCAGACGCCTCGGATTTCGCAACGGGGGAGTTCTGTCTCAAGAACAAGCCGGTGTTTGGGTTCCCATCGCTTTTTTATCCAAATCCCTCAACGACACGGAACGGAATTACGATATCCACGACAAGGAAATGCTGGGATCATGCGATGTCTCTACGAGTGGCGGCATTATCTCCAAGGCAGCGAAATACCGTTCGAAATCTGGACCGACCACAAGAACCTGGAATATTTCACTACGACCAAGAAATTGAACAGGCGACAAGCCGGTGGTCCTTGGAGCTGGGCGAATATGATTTTTCCCTGCTTCATAAACCCGGAAAAACCCATGCGAAGACGGACGCCTTGTCGAGACGACAAGGGCATGAACGGGGGGAAAATGATAACGCCGGGATTACCCTGCTGCCAAAATCATTGTTCCAAGGGGAAGGAGGAGGGGTGTCAAAAGAGGAATTCTGCGAGCTATGCCCGCTGTCCTCGACGATACCCAGGGGATCGTTTATGGAAGAAATCAAGGAGAAGAAAGGGAAATGGGAGGAGAAAGTGACGGGATTATGGGAAGACGGGAGGAACCGGAAGGGTGGGTCAAACACGACGATTATTTGACCAAGGACGGAACCGTATACGTACCGGAGGATCAATCCCTGCACCACAAAATTCTGAGAGCTCACCACGACGACTACTTATCGGACATCCCGGACAGTATGAACGGCCAACTCATATCCCGCAACTATTATTGGCCAACACTTCTCCAAGACGCCAAGAAATACGTGGCTGCATGCCCTACTTGTCAACGCACGAAAATCTTTCCTGCAAAACCTAGAGGACCTTTACATCCGAATGCGGTGCCAGAACGAATCTGGCAAAATATCTCCATTGATCTCATCACCAAACTTCCCCCCTCCAATGGTTTTGATTCTATCGTCGTGGTAGTCGACCGACTAGGCAAAGGCATCCGCGTGTTGCCCTGCACAGAGCACATTAGCAGCGAAGGCATTGCTCGGATTTATCGCGATCACGTGTGGAAGGACTACGGAATACCCGAAGTGGTTATCAGCGACCGCGGGACACAATTTGTAGGGAACTTCATGCGAGACCTGTTCAAACTCCTCGGGATTAAATCCAACGCATCCACGGCCTACCACCCACAGACCGACGGACAAACCGAGCGGGTTAATCAAGAAGTGGAGCAATACCTGCGCGTGTTTACCAACTTTCTCCAGGATGACTGGTCCGAGTGGTTATCCCTGGCAGAGTTCAGTTACAACGACAAAGTCCACTCCACCACCGGATTCAGTCCATTCTACACCATGCTCGGGTTTCACCCTCGTAAAGGCACTGAACCACAACTGGAAGTCCCTACAGAGGCCGCTATGGACTTCGCCTCGTGAATGTCCAAAGTACGAACCGAGGCGGCTGCATCCATGCGACACGCGCAGGCCGTTATGAAGCGGTACTACGATCGAGGACGACAGGCAGATCCCGACTACGCTGTGGGGATAAGGTTTATCTTATGGGAAAAAACCTTACAACCCATCGACCTACCAAGAAACTGGAGGACAAACGCTATGGCCGGTTCGCAGTAGTCCGAAAAGTTGGTGCAATCTCCTACGAATTAGCCCTGCCCAAGAGCTGGAAGGTCCATCCGGTCTTCAACACGGTGTTTCTGCAGAAGTGGGTGCCGCTGGAGGCTGAGCATCAGCGGGATTACCCGCCGCCACCTCCGGATGTGCGAGACAGACAGTTGGTCTATGAAGTAGAAGAGGTCTTGCGGGTTAAACCCGCGGGCAAGAGGAAAGGATATCCGAAAGCGGAATGGAGTTGGGAGCCGCGCCATATGCTGGAAGGCGCCGAAGAAGCGATTGAAGACTTTTATACCCGATACCCAGATTGACCAAGGGAACAACTCAACGAGAAGGGGGACTGGCGAATTCCGAAAGGTCCACGGTAATCCCGAAATCCCAACATCCCGGAGACTACGCATCAGGACGATGCGTCTGAACGGGGGGGCTAATGTCAGGATCCGGAATTCTTTTCCGATATCCCGGGGTTCAACTCCGTTATTCCGGACTCAACCCCTCCACATCCTGATTGTAGGAACAACGATCGGTATTAATGTCGTGCACTAACCCTATGTGTCCTGTTGCCACAGACACCAAACCCCCTAATCCCCTATAAATCCCTTGGCGCTTGTATATAAACCCTGTACTATTCTACTATTATCTATACTATTCTGGTCTATACTCCAGCTGCTTGTTTGCTTGTCCCCTTCACTCTGATTTTCCCTCGTCCAGTCGCCTCACTCGCGTTTCGAAGAACCCGACGAGCCGCTGTGCTGACACTCTGGCCTAGCAGCCCAGTTCTGCATGAGCTCGTTGATAGCACCAGCTGACATTTGGACTCTGCGATATCAAATATCGGCAAGCTGGAAGTCGAGATGATCATCGTAGGGCGAGTAGTCATCGGGTGGGGGATGTTCCCTCAATGGCGAGGGGGTATCAGGCGGCAGGGATTTCCCTGCACGATTGCACGGCCAACCTGTAGCTGAGATTACTCTCACAGACAAAGTGAAATTATAATAATTGCGCACCATTCAAGAGGGGGTGGTATTCAGTGCGATGCCGAAGCAACGGAGGGAATGGAGGATTGTTACCGCCACCGGCATCTCCCCCAGCTACGGGGGATGCACAATCTCCAGGCGGGGACATGGATGCATCGGGGTCATTGTGCAGTGATGGCTCGCGGGATCGGCGCTGAAAGGGGCGATGTGCGACGTTCCCATGCTGGGTCAGGCCCGACAAGTTTTTGAAATAGTGCCCACAGCCAGGGAATAAGCAAGGTACGTTCCGTGGTCTGAAAAGCTTTGCCTTGAAGTTAAGCATATTGCTGGGAGAAAGGGGATGAATCAAGGTGGAGTGTTGGTGAAGCATATCAGCAATCGGATAAGGCGGGGCGGCGGATACTCCGAAGTCAGTCAGCAGCTTGCATCTGAAAAAAACATTTGCGCATCAGCACATTTGATTTTTTTCACCAAGATAATGAAACACCATCACAGCTGCTGACCACCGCTTTTCGCCCTCTTTCCCTCCTCCCATCCTGCTTCGCTGCCCAGCATGGAGATGCCTAGCAGGCACAAGAGGAATGCCCCCGACACACCTCGCCTGCAGACACGCACGAAAAACCAGACCGCTCGCCCCGGCCTCCCTGATGCGAAGGGTACCCGACGCACTGCGGCAGAGATGGAGGCGGCGTGGGCTGGCGAAGCCGAAAAAAACGCAACCGCCGCACATACGCAGGGCCTTGCCATCTCCCGGGTGGCTGCGATTGAAGATGAGCAGCACGCAGCCGACCAAACTTACTCCAAAACAGCAAATCATCCAATCGATCCGATAGCCCAGCTAATAAGCCATCAGAGATTGTACCCAGAAGACACCAAGCACGCACCAACCTCGACCATTCGTTGTCGGCAGTCACCTTGTAGAGACTGGGTCCAGGCTTCCCCTCTACGAGCGGCGGCTTGAAGACCCTGTCGACGACGGACTGCATCTGTGGGATCGTCAGGCGAGCGTAAGTTTGGTCGGCTGCGTGCTGCTCATCTTCAATCGCAGCCACCCGGGAGATGGCAAGGCCCTGCGTATGTGCGGCGGTTGCGTTTTTTTCGGCTTCGCCAGCCCACGCCGCCTCCATCTCTGCCGCAGTGCGTCGGGTACCCTTCGCATCAGGGAGGCCGGGGCGAGCGGTCTGGTTTTTCGTGCGTGTCTGCAGGCGAGGTGTGTCGGGGGCATTCCTCTTGTGCCTGCTAGGCATCTCCATGCTGGGCAGCGAAGCAGGATGGGAGGAGGGAAAGAGGGCGAAAAGCGGTGGTCAGCAGCTGTGATGGTGTTTCATTATCTTGGTGAAAAAAATCAAATGTGCTGATGCGCAAATGTTTTTTTCAGATGCAAGCTGCTGACTGACTTCGGAGTATCCGCCGCCCCGCCTTATCCGATTGCTGATATGCTTCACCAACACTCCACCTTGATTCATCCCCTTTCTCCCAGCAATATGCTTAACTTCAAGGCAAAGCTTTTCAGACCACGGAACGTACCTTGCTTATTCCCTGGCTGTGGGCACTATTTCAAAAACTTGTTGGGCCTGACCCAGCATGGGAACGTCGCACATCGCCCCTTTCAGCGCCGATCCCGCGAGCCATCACTGCACAATGACCCCGATGCATCCATGTCCCCGCCTGGAGATTGTGCATCCCCCGTAGCTGGGGGAGATGCCGGTGGCGGTAACAATCCTCCATTCCCTCCGTTGCTTCGGCATCGCACTGAATACCACCCCCTCTTGAATGGTGCGCAATTATTATAATTTCACTTTGTCTGTGAGAGTAATCTCAGCTACAGGTTGGCCGTGCAATCGTGCAGGGAAATCCCTGCCGCCTGATACCCCCTCGCCATTGAGGGAACATCCCCCACCCGATGACTACTCGCCCTACGATGATCATCTCGACTTCCAGCTTGCCGATATTTGATATCGCAGAGTCCAAATGTCAGCTGGTGCTATCAACGAGCTCATGCAGAACTGGGCTGCTAGGCCAGAGTGTCAGCACAGCGGCTCGTCGGGTTCTTCGAAACGCGAGTGAGGCGACTGGACGAGGGAAAAGCAGAGTGAAGGGGACAAGCAAACAAGCAGCTGGAGTATAGACCAGAATAGTATAGATAATAGTAGAATAGTACAGGGTTTATATACAAGCGCCAAGGGATTTATAGGGGATTAGGGGGTTTGGTGTCTGTGGCAACAGGACACATAGGGTTAGTGCACGACATTAATACCGATCGTTGTTCCTACAATCAGGATGTGGAGGGGTTGAGTCCGGAATAACGGAGTTGAACCCCGGGATATCGGAAAAGAATTCCGGATCCTGACATTAGCCCCCCCGTTCAGACGCATCGTCCTGATGCGTAGTCTCCGGGATGTTGGGATTTCGGGATTACCGTGGACCTTTCGGAATTCGCCAGTCCCCCTTCTCGTTGAGTTGTTCCCTTGGTCAATCTGGGTATCGGGTATAAAAGTCTTCAATCGCTTCTTCGGCGCCTTCCAGCATATGGCGCGGCTCCCAACTCCATTCCGCTTTCGGATATCCTTTCCTCTTGCCCGCGGGTTTAACCCGCAAGACCTCTTCTACTTCATAGACCAACTGTCTGTCTCGCACATCCGGAGGTGGCGGCGGGTAATCCCGCTGATGCTCAGCCTCCAGCGGCACCCACTTCTGCAGAAACACCGTGTTGAAGACCGGATGGACCTTCCAGCTCTTGGGCAGGGCTAATTCGTAGGAGATTGCACCAACTTTTCGGACTACTGCGAACCGGCCATAGCGTTTGTCCTCCAGTTTCTTGGTAGGTCGATGGGTTGTAAGGTTTTTTCCCATAAGATAAACCTTATCCCCACAGCGTAGTCGGGATCTGCCTGTCGTCCTCGATCGTAGTACCGCTTCATAACGGCCTGCGCGTGTCGCATGGATGCAGCCGCCTCGGTTCGTACTTTGGACATTCACGAGGCGAAGTCCATAGCGGCCTCTGTAGGGACTTCCAGTTGTGGTTCAGTGCCTTTACGAGGGTGAAACCCGAGCATGGTGTAGAATGGACTGAATCCGGTGGTGGAGTGGACTTTGTCGTTGTAACTGAACTCTGCCAGGGATAACCACTCGGACCAGTCATCCTGGAGAAAGTTGGTAAACACGCGCAGGTATTGCTCCACTTCTTGATTAACCCGCTCGGTTTGTCCGTCGGTCTGTGGGTGGTAGGCCGTGGATGCGTTGGATTTAATCCCGAGGAGTTTGAACAGGTCTCGCATGAAGTTCCCTACAAATTGTGTCCCGCGGTCGCTGATAACCACTTCGGGTATTCCGTAGTCCTTCCACACGTGATCGCGATAAATCCGAGCAATGCCTTCGCTGCTAATGTGCTCTGTGCAGGGCAACACGCGGATGCCTTTGCCTAGTCGGTCGACTACCACGACGATAGAATCAAAACCATTGGAGGGGGGAAGTTTGGTGATGAGATCAATGGAGATATTTTGCCAGATTCGTTCTGGCACCGCATTCGGATGTAAAGGTCCTCTAGGTTTTGCAGGAAAGATTTTCGTGCGTTGACAAGTAGGGCATGCAGCCACGTATTTCTTGGCGTCTTGGAGAAGTGTTGGCCAATAATAGTTGCGGGATATGAGTTTGGCCGTTCAATATTGTCCGGGATGTCCTGATAAGTAGTCGTTGTGGTGAGCTCTCAGAATTTTGTGGTGCAGGGATTGATCCTCCGGTACGTATACGGTTCCGTCCTTGGTCAAATACTCGTCGTGTTTGACCCACCCTTCCAGTTCCTCTCTGTCTTCCCATAATCCCGTCACTTTCTCCTCCCATTTCCCTTTCTTCTCCTTGATTTCTTCCATAAAACAATCCCCTGGGCTGTCGTCGAGGACAGCGGGCATAGCTCGCAGGAATTCCTCTTTTGACACCCCTCCTCCTTCCCATTGGAACAATGATTTTGGCAGCAGGGTAATCCCGGCGTTATCATTTTCCCCCCGTTCATGCCCTTGTCGTCTCGACAAGGCGTCCGTCTTCGCATGGGTTTTCCCGGGTTTATGAAGCAGGGAAAAATCATATTCGCCCAGCTCCAAGGACCATCGCGCTTGTCGCCTGTTCAATTTCTTGGTTGTAGTGAAATATTCCAGGTTCTTGTGGTCGGTCCGGATTTCGAACGGTATTTCGCTGCCTTGGAGATAATGCCGCCACTCGTAGAGACATCGCATGATCCCCAGCATTTCCTTGTCGTGGATATCGTAATTCCGTTCTGTGTCGTTGAGGGATTTGGATAAAAAAGCGATGGGAACCCAAACACCGGCTTGTTCTTGAGACAGAACTTCCCCCGTTGCGAAATCCGAGGCGTCTACCTCAACCCTCCATTCCCCGTGGTCGGTCGGAAAATGCAGGACAGGTTCCGAAGTCACCAAATCGATGAGTTTCCGAAACGCGCCGTGTTCCTCAGCACCCCATCTCCACCGCGTATCCTTTCGGGTTAACCGCGTAAGAGGCTTCGCGTGGTGTCAGAAATCCTGGATAAACCGACGGTAGAAGTTCAGAAAACCCAGAAAACTTTGGATGTCCTTGACCGTTTTGGGTGTCGCCCATTCTCGCACCCCCGCTACTTTCACTGGGTCCATCCGTATCTTCCCGTTCCCCACAATAACCCCCAAGTATTCCACTTCCTGCTTCTCGAACTCGCACTTCTCCGGCTTGAGATACAAGTCATGGGTTTTGAGGATCGCGAGTACTTCCGACACGGTGCTGCGATGCTCCTCTAGGGTTTCGGAATAGATGAGGATGTCGTCCAGATAAACGATGACCCTTCCCTCCGCGATCTGTCTTTCGAAAATCTCGTTCATCATGGATTGAAATGTGGCCGGCGAGTTCGTCAGCCCGAAAAACATTACCAAGGGCTCCCATAACCCCCGATTGGTGATGAACGCGGCTTTCTCCTCGTCTCCTTCTTTGATGCGAATGTTATTGTATCCCCATCGCATGTCAAGCTTGGTGAACCAGGTCGCCTTACGCAGCATATGCATGATTTCCGAGATCAGGGGAATGGGATACCGGTTTTTCACAGTTATAGCGTTGAGTTTTGGTAGTCCTGGACGGGTCGAAGCTTCCCATCCTTCTTCTTGACGAAGAAGAATGGGAAGCTTACGGGGATTTGGAAGGTCGAATATGACCAGTCTCCAAATGTTCTTGGATGAAGGCGTCCAGCTCCTTCTGCTCGGGGACGGAGAGTGGGATACTCCGTCCTCGTACAGGTTCCACACCAGGTTTCAACTCGATGGCGTGGTCCCACTTCTTTCGAGCCGGGAGTTTATTGAAGTCCTGTTTCTCGAAGACCGATCGATAATCCCGTAAGTAGTGTTCCGGGACTGCCTCCTCCAGCGTCTGCTCCCCTTTGGCTTTGTGCGTGGCAGCCGCTAACTTTGTCGCCACACTCCCCATCGCTCGGATCTGTTCTGCATCCCGACGTGGCAACGCCTCTTCCGAATAGATCTTGGTCACGAAGATTCGGTCCACCGATTATATTTCCTCTGCGTCCTCTTCCTCCCACTCTTCCCACAGGCATTTTCGCTTGCACTCGGGCGGGCATCGAGAAAAGGTTATTTCTCCCTTCTGCCAATCAATGTCGGGATTATGTCGTTTCAACCAGTTAAACCCGATGATCACGTCGCTCTTGCCCATGTCCGTGACCGCGAAGGGAAATATCTCCGTATGGTCCTTGATCCGCAGGCGGAGTCGAACGACGTGGGTGATCCGACCCCCTTTGTTGGCGGTTCCGTCGGCATTATAGACTGGTACCGCTAGAGGCAAGGGCTCCATTTCCAGCCCGTTTTCCTCCACTAGTTTGGCGTTGATAAACCCGTTGGTGGCCCGCTGTCGAGTAATCCCGCGACCGTAAAGCCTCTGAGGTTGGAAAGGTCTTCCAGCACCAGGGGTACCATCATCGAGCTACCCCGCACGCTCTGCACGGATCGTATGAACTGTGGTGCTTCGCGCAAGTTCTCCAGTGCGTCTAAGGCCTCAGGAGGGTATGTCGCGAGTAGGTGTTGAATAAGGGCAGCAATGGCCTCCGTTCGACGTCGAGGGTGATCCCACCCCCTAAGGACCCTATAGGCGTCCTGCGGTCTCTCTCGCATGTGCTCCAGGACTCGGATTGCACTACCTTCAGGGAGTCGGCGCCATTCCGCTTTCTCCATCTGAGGTTTCCTTTTTCTCTTTCGAAGGGAGCTACGCGGGTTGGGCCCGGAGCTCCTCTCCTTCTCTCCCTCCTTCTCTTCGTTGCTTGCGGTTTGTTCAGACTTGGTGTCATCCTCGGGATTTTCAAATACGGCCAGTACTTCAAATCGATTGGCAGGGGAGACGGGTACACGTGAGTCAGGTATGGGTATAGATCGGGAGGACGCAGCTTTCACTCCTGATCGTCGACAAAATCCCCCAGGGTTTCCTTCAACAAGTCGGTCATCATGGCGCGGAACTGCGGGTTCTTGGCCATGACTTCGGGGCAGTTATGTGTGATGTGCCCTTCTTTGTTGCAGTGATAACAGACTGGCTTGCCGTTGCGAAAGCTGGGCCTGCGCGCCGTAGTCCGGTCGATGTCCATCGGCACCGTTGCGGTGCTGGAGGTAGAGACCACAGCGCTCGAACCGGGGTTACTGGTTGTGGTGTTGGGGTTGCCTCCGGAGTTCCCACGCCATTCACTGCGGCGAGGGGTTCCGGTGTTTCCGCCGGTATTACCAGCGGGATTATGGGTACAATTGGTGGACAGCGGGGAGTGGGTGGCATGGTCACGCAACAAGTACTGCATGGCCTGGTAGGCCCGTTTAAGGCCGTCGTGTTTAATGACGGCCTTCTTCCAGTCGTCATAGGTCTTGGGCATTACTTCTTGTTTGTAGACCGATTCCACTAGTGACAGTTGAATCCCACGCTTCAGGATATGGATGAGGGTGGTGTCGTCAAATCCCGCTGTCTTGTTGAGTGAGTCCAGGACAGTGAAGTAGGCGGTAGCCGTGGTCTTCTCCTGGCGCAAGGACTCCATCTTGGACTGCGCGATCTCGACCTGTGCCCCCCCCTTGAAGTCCTGAACAACGGCTTCTTCGAACTCCTTCCAGGTCTTGTAGGCTCCCGTGCCGTCCCCTTTACGCATGGCTTGCACGATGTTGTTGGCCCAGGTGGCGGCGGCCCCATCCTTCATGTAGGAAAGGCAGTAGGTGATCTTCGCGATATCACTGTCGTACGCGGTGTTGCCTTGGAAGTTAAGCCAGCAGTCGGCGAGGAGTTGGTCCACTTTCTCGGGATCGCCACCGAACACGTTCGGGGCGGCCACTCGAGGCTGTTTCGTGCTCACCCGCACTTCCCGTGCCTGGGCAGTGCCTCCGATAGGAGCTTCTGCCTGGTGTATCTCTCTAATCTCGTCTCTCGCTTCTTTCATCATCTCCAAGGCGGTCGCTACCATCCCGGTGGTGGTGCTCCTGTCCTCCTCCATACAAGCAATGCTCTTCTGCAACTCCGTTACGGTCCCCTGTAATCCCGTAACCATGGTCTCCAAGGTAGTGCCGGAAGTGTTGATTTTCCGCAACTCTTCGGCCATACTCTCCGCATCGTCAAGAGATTTGTTGAAGAGATATCGGGTTCTGTCGTCCGGCCCATGGGCGATAAACTCGTCAAATTCCACCGGATTTACGCGCGGCATCTTGTCCAGTCGAGTAGTCGTTTGGGAGATACTATTCTTTTGTCAGCACAGCGGCTCGTCGGGTTCTTCGAAACGCGACTGAGGCGACTGGACGAGGGAAAAGCAGAGTGAAGGGGACAAGCAAACAAGCAGCTGGAGTATAGACCAGAATAGTATAGATAATAGTAGAATAGTACAGGGTTTATATACAAGCGCCAAGGGATTTATAGGGGATTAGGGGGTTTGGTGTCTGTGGCAACAGGACACATAGGGTTAGTGCGCGACATTAATACCGATCGTTGTTCCTACAATCAGGATGTGGAGGGGTTGAGTCCGGAATAACGGAGTTGAACCCCAGGATATCGGAAAAGAATTCCGGATCATGACACAGAGTCTGCGGGGGATCCGCCCTTCGCCGACCACGAGGACCTTTACAACACAATTGATGCCACGGAGATTGGCCATGTCCCCTGGCAATCGTTCGAGGTCACATATAATCAGCCTATCCCTCCCGGCGACATTAC
The DNA here is from genome assembly GCA_029378255.1 of Mycena rosella. Lineage (NCBI taxonomy): Eukaryota > Fungi > Basidiomycota > Agaricomycetes > Agaricales > Mycenaceae > Mycena > Mycena rosella. Next base: position 501,124 of record JARKIE010000029.1, on the reverse strand, counting down.
GCTGTGGAAAATGAAACCCTATACTGTGCATTTCCGCGATCCGCGCAAGGTGCTCCAAAATCAGCTCGCGAATCCCGACTTTAAATTGGAGATGGACTTTGCTCCAAAACGGGTTTTCGGGGAGGATAACAGTCGCGAATACGAGGACTTTATATCCGGTAATTGGGCCTGGCGTCAAGCGGTAAGTTTTCTGCGTTATTTTTGTCCTTCTGTTTTGAGCTCTCGGCACAGGACATTATCGTGCAAGACATCAATACCCACGGCTCTACATTTGTTCCCATTATTCTCGGTAGCAACAAGACCACTGTCTCTGTCGCTACGGGCCAGAACAATATTACCCGCTCTATATGTTCAATGGGCTTGTCCACAACAACGTCCGGCAGGCGCATCATAATGCTGTAACCTTGATTGGTTTCCTCGCTATTCCTAAAAGTGTGTTCCCGCTTGCATCCCGTTTGCTCTCCTTATTTATCCGCTTTTGCAGCCGATCGAGAGAATCAGGATAGCGCTGAATTTCGGACATTTCACCGTAATCTATTCCATGGCTCTCTCCGCCACATCCTGGAGTCCCTGCGCCCTGCGATGACCGTGCCCGAGGTCACTCTTTTTGCCGACGGCCACTACCGCCGCGTCATCTATGGGTTAGGCCCATACATCGCGGATTACCCGGAGCAAGTTCTTCTCACCTGCACCGTGCAGGGCTGGTGTGCGAGGTCAGTAGCGCAGCCCTCTGGATTTCCTCTAGCTCATCATTGTTTGATATAGATGTACAGCCTCGAATAAGGACCTGGATGGTCCGAGCGGACGTCGCTCTCAGCCGCACACGGAGGCCCTGTTTGACGTGTTCGACCACAAGACACTGTGGGATGACTATGGTGTCATCCCCGACATTTTAGTGCGTGCTTCACTGTCTTCGTGGCCGATCCTGCTCATCTATAACCAGCCCTTCACATGGATGTTTCCGCGGGCGAACATCCATGAACTTCTTTCGCCCGACCTTCTACACCAGGTTATTAAAGGGACCTTCAAGGATCATCTCGTCACCTGGATTGGCGAGTATCTGGAGCAGGTGCACGGAACCACTGCAGCGAAGAAAATTATGGCGGACATTGACCGGCGGTCCGATAAATTATTTGCCGTGCCGTGCCATATTCTGACAAACCTTCTGCAGGATCGCAGCTGTCCCTCCGTTCCCGGGGCTACGCCGCTTTCCCGAAGGTCGAGGGCTCAAGCAGTGGACTGGGGATGACTCGAAGGCGCTCGTGAAGGTCCGTAGAATTTCGATAATAAAATATTCATCCGACCGACAAACTTTAGGTTTACCTCCCGGCTATCGAGGGCCATGTTCCAGCCCAGATGCTGCGCACCTTCAGCGCATTCCTCGACTTTTGCTACCTAGTGCGACGCAATATCGTTAACGAGGCTACCCTGCTCGACATTGATGCTGCACTGGCTTGGTATCATTCTGAGCGCAAGATTTTCGAGGAAAGCAGAGTCTGTCTAAACGGGTTCTGTCTCCCCCACCAACACTCCCTCACCCACTACCGGTACCTCATCCAAGAGTTCGGCGCACCAAATGGGCTCTGTTCTTCAATCACGGAATCGAAACACATTAAAGCCGTGAAGGAGCCGTGGCGATGCTCGAGCCGATACGAAGCCCTCGGTCAAATGCTTACAATCAATGATCGCCTCAACAAACTTGCGGCTGCACGCGTAGACTTCATCGAGCGCGGAATGCTGCTGGGTCCGATGGCACGGGCGTTGGCTGCATCGGTGCCTGCCGCTCCTGCTGAGCCACCGCAGCCGGGCCCGGAGGAGGACGAGGACGATGATCTCAGTGGCTCGGACGAGCGGGACATCCTAGGGGAAGTGAAGTTAGCATGCAGTCCCAGTACGTGAACCGTATTTCAGGGCCCTCCTATACTAATTCCCCTTGAAGTCCATCATTACCCCCGCAATCTTGATTCACTTGCATATCACCTCTGTCTTCCAAATCTTCCCGACCTCCTACAACGATTTTTGTACGCCCAAGACCATGAGGATCTTGATATTCCTCTTGCAGATGTCCCCCTCGAGGATCTCCCGGATGCTCCCCGCAGTATCAAGGTTTTCCCGTCAGCCGTCGCTACTTTTTATGCCCCAAGCGACCAATCTGGTCTTGGCGGGCTCCTGCGCGAGCGCATTCGGGCAGTGCGTTCTTGGCGTGGTGGTGCTCCTCGTTTTGACTGTGTCTTCGTGGAGCACGACACGACGAAACCTGGGTTTCGCGGGCTACTCGTCGCTCGGGTACTGCTCTTCATGTCCGTCAAGCATGAGGGCATCGAGTATCCTTGTGCGTTGGTCACATGGTTCTCGGTCATCGGGGATGGCCCCTGTCCTGATGTCGGGATGTGGATGGTCGAGCCGGATCTCGACGACCACAACAATCGCATTATGGACATTATCCACATTGATTCCATTCTCCGTGCAGCGCATTTGTTACCCATCTTCGGGGATGATTTCCTTCCTCTTCACTTTAGATATTATTTGTCTCTCGACAGTTTTAGAGCCTTCTATGTAAACAAGTATGCAGATCACCACTCCCATGAAATAGCATTTTAAATCCAGACTACTATTACTCTTTTAAATCCTCCATCTTTGGATGTAGAAATGTCTTTGGCATCTTTTAATCCGACAAATGGGGAAGACCCACCGGAAAGCCATAAGACATGTGAAAAAAAACCAAGACATTCAAAGACCGTGATCCAAAGATGCAAGACCGCACACCCAAGACAAATCTCTTTCAAGATCATTTCTAAAGATCAAAGCCATCTCGTAAAGAAGGAAGATGCGAAAGCCGAATGTGTAGTTTTACTGATGTGATGTAGCATTCCATACAAAGACCCCAAAAACGGACAAGTGCCAACATATTCGGAAACAGCTGTAATACATAGTAGCCATCATCACAGTAGATGCAGGACACCTGGGTTCGAATTCCAGTGTCCGAGGTCAAAAGGGTCTGGTAAAAATGACGCGAGAGGCGCGCACCGGCGCGGCATTGACGCGGACCGGCGCGCCGGTGGCTGTGCTATTGACGCACATCGGCGCGCCGCCTCTGGCTCATCACGCAATGTCCCCTCAGCTCGGAATTCATCATAGAAACCCCGCAGGATGACTTGGAGCATGCGATTACCTTCCGGTGTGGGTCTGCGGTGGGTTCATATGAGCCATTGAAATTTCACGAGACCTGTCCTGTAAGTCTATAAAGGTGTGGTAGTTACAACCATGAAATGCGGCTTCCATCCACGACATGTTGTCCAATGATCAAGGATTATTGAATGCAGTCGCTGGCTTTCGGTACGTCCAGTCATGGTAATCTGTGTTGTGTGAACAGCGCGGGAGCGGCGAGAAACTTTGCCACACAGAAAGGGGGCTCTGCATTGGTCCCATATGTGTTTTCTCCTTCACGGTTTGCTGCAACACGGAATAGGAACCTACGTGCAGTTGCAACCACCCACTTTGGATGGGTCTCTTAACCTCCTTCTGACTCTCAATACCGCTTTATCATGCCGCCAAATACACACGACTATGCTAGGATCGGTTCGACATCCATTTCTCTATGTGTTTATTGCCCTTCTCAGAGTCTGAATCGAATATTGCCGCTTGAAATTATGACCTTATAACGGACACTCGAGCTGACGGCAAGACATCCTCTCAAGTTGGGACCGGCACCGTTAGTTGGTACAAGCCTGGACGCAGGCTCGCCTTGAATAATAATGTTCGGCCTAGAAATGGAGACTCAGCGTAAAGCCCGTTTATTTGGTAGCCTCTGTTCGACGAATTTGAACCGTGAGAATGTAGCGGAATGGCAAAGGACGTGCTGGGGCACAGAAGCTCAGATTCACCTCGGAAACTACAGACTGCGCCTTTCGAATGGATAGGAGTACCTTTCGGTAGGACTTATTGCTTCGAATTTGGAACCAATCAATGCGGCTGGTTGATTTCACAAACGGTTTTACTACTCCAACCCAAGATTCCGGTGCGAAGTGTTATTATTCCATGCAAACCCTGCTGTACGAATTCTGGTCAATTCAGATTTCAATGACCTGATGTCTAAACACAAAAATTGTGCACTGACCATTGTCTAGCCATCTATCTTTGTGCAGGCCGAGCACGAGCATTGTCTTGCCCCCCCATAGTAAATCAAAGCGCGATTTCGTCAGGCATCCGGTCCCGGGGTGCGAACCGGCGCGGCGTTGACGCGGCATTGACGCGCAGTGACGTGCAGTGACGCGCTACCAGCGCATTGACGCGGAGGTTGACGCGGTTTGGGTGCGGCAATTACGACTTAATGGTGTAGTTTTAGCAGCTCAAAAGACTCAAAAAATGTTCAGAAACACACCCCCGGTAGCCCAAACACATACGACCTTTATATACCCAAAGTACCAGTAGTTAGACCTCAAAATAATACATGCTGCTCAGAGTCTGGGCCAATTTGTCCCTCTCGTAGCCCATGTATCTGGCTAAGAGTGATTTGAGCATTATCCGAGTGTAGAAAGCACTCGGTAGAAGTTGAGTAATTGCCGCGTCAAAACCGCGGCGTTAATGCGCGTCAGTGCGCGCCGCTCGCGTCATTTTCTCCGGACCCCATTCCTTCCCTGTTAAAGGAATGAACCGCGCACTATATGCGACGGGTGAGGGCATCGTATATGAAATTTAACTAGTGTCGAATATTGGGTTTCGACTGTGCAAGATGCCCAATTCCTTGACCGTCGCTTGCGCATCGACTGCCAGTTCCTCATCTCATGTTCAAGAGCCGGCAAACCTGCCAGCGAATATGGTTAGTTCTGCGCGCCGACTGTCTATGCGACTTGGACAAGGTGGACATGCGCCAACAGTCACGTTCATGCGTTTGTCCTTCGGATTTGGAAGTACTTGTAGGAATGGCGTTCAGGGTAGCCGCGCGTACTCATCGCCGACAATCTTAACCCGGCCCAAGAACTTCAATTCACCCAATCATTCTGTCGGTGAGGCCTGCTAAGGAATTTGCTTTGGCCCTGTCTTTGAACTTCTTTCCAATGTCAACAGCCTTACCTTACGAAACTGCAGTGCGGAGGAAGGTCTAGAGCGCACCTCCACCATGGCCGAAATGTGGAACATACTGAACCAGAGTACTGACTCATCCTTGTACGCGCGACTTTGACTGGCATTCTTAATATTGTCTCAAGCCAAGCGGTGTCATTGACGCGCATTTTGACGCGCATTTTCAATAACCCTCAAGTCAAACGTCAAGGGTCAAACGTCAAGGGCATGCTGGGACTAAAGTTCCGAACCCGCCCTGAATTCGCGACGAATGGGCCAAGATGTATATCAAATTCGCTCCGCTCTGCAGCCTCCCGGTCCCCGGATGCCAGAATATAAAATCCCGCATCAACGAAATCACCTAGAACCATTCCTTGGAACTCCCCCACAATGATTGCATCCTTCACCGTCGCTCTCGCTGTCGCGCTCGTTTCGTTCTCCACTTGCACTGGAGCAGTCCTGACCAAGTGCGCAGTCTGCACACCCACCCTGTTCTACCAAGGCATCACCTGGACCCTGTTGGCCTCGCCTGGGGGCGAAAATGTCGTGGATTGCCAGTTAGTATTTATTCATTGACTTGTGTGGCTTGAAATTAACACCTCTGCAGCTACTCTTCCCCGTTGGATCCAAATTCCCGGCCAACGTGCTCGTACCGGGTGAGCCATTTCGTCTATCAAGATTGCTGAGCCCAGATATTCATTGATTCTCGCCTGGGCTTGCAGGAAGCAGACGGCCACCTGCAAAGTACCAACACCGTCGGGGGCGTGTGTCCTAACCCTGTTGCGGTCGTCCTGAAACAAACTTGCGCGTAGTCTATACTCGTAGAAGACCTCGAGATATGAAAGGGGCCGAGTACTGTTACGAATGATGATAAGGCAATTTTCAACATGAACCCGGAGTGGTATGATCTCGATGCGTGAATGTAGAATGTTAGTGCAGTTCAATTATGTGTAGACTTCTTAGTCAATTGCAGTCTGCCTTCTGTTTTTTTTTCATTTGGAATCTCATTTGTCGAAGGCACCAGAGGAAGTTTGAAGTGTTCATATAACCACCACCAACCGGGTTCACGTTTTGACAGCACGGTGGTTTTCTTCAGGAAACTGTGAAAGAAAATGTTTCTGAACTACTCGCTGCGTTCCCTGGGCCGGTCGGCACAGCCTGCCGACCCGGGCTAACGTACGCTGACGTCTGCCGATCAGGGTCGACAGGGCCTGCCGACATCAGCTCGGCACAGTTATGTCGACCTGGGCTGACACACTGCTGACCTCTGCGGGCGTCGGGTCGACATCCCCTGTCGATCTCTGCTCTTGCCCTCAAACAAATCGCCAGACCCTCACTCATCCGTGGGAGTGGACAGCCTCGTTGTGATGTAGGATTGATGACTCAAATGATTTGCGAAACTTTAAACTTAATTTCGGAGACTTCTGTTGACCCTGCGCGGCCCCGCCGGGCGGGTCGTATATCCACCTCTCCCCCTACCATCGTGCTCCTCCCTTCGCCCCAATATGATGCAGACCAACGGGAAAGCAGTCATTTAGGACAGCTCCATAGCAGGATCGGGGTGAGTTTTAGCCCGACAGAATATTCGAAAAACAGCATTACACCTAGAGCATATGGGTGTAACGATGGCTGTTTTTAGGGACGGAACACACCTAGTTCCACAGTCGAGTTTCCAATTTCCGAGCTGTGAAGGGCTTCATTAGGGATGCAGAAGGTCTCAAATTGAAGGAGATACCCGACCTTGCCTCCGAGCAGTCGCATTGGCAGTTCGTCTCGTAGGTCGGACTTGGGGAGCTTGTTGAGTGGTGGAATACTCTGAGCATATTGATTTACATGCCTTCATTTCAGTGTTATTCCGAATACGAATAAAACACCCGAAATTACATCCTTCAGTTACATGTACCTCAAATTTCAAACTAGCTGCTCAGTTGCCGGTGAGTCAATGAAGGAGCAATAGCACTCAAGTAGATGTGAACAAGTTCTCAACGCAGTAGCGAGAACCGTCGCACATTGACGCGGGGCTGACACCAAGCTGGCACGCACTGACGTGGGATTGACGCGCATTGACGCGGGGTTGACGCGCATTGACGCGACACTGACGCGCATTGACGCACTACCGGCGCGCCTTGACGCGGAGGTTGACGCGGTTTGGGGCGGCAATTGCGACTTAATGGTGTAGTTTCAGCAGCTCAAAAAATTCAAAGAATGTTCAAATACATGCCCCGGTAGCCTGCCACTGAGCAGAACACGTAGGAGGTTTGTACATATCCAAGTACCGCTAGTTAGACCTCAAAATAATACATGTTGCCTGCAGCCTGGGCCAATTTGTCATTATCAAAGCCCAGGTATCTTACCAAGAGTGATTTGAATAGTATCCGAGCGTAGAAAGCACTTGGTACACTGCCAACCAAATGACCTGTGGATTCCACCGAAATTTGGATCAGCGGAATCCTGCCGGGATGATCGCTGGAAACGATCTGGTTTTCGGTGGAATTCCACGGATCGGCAAAGTCCTGGTTTCCAGCGTTCCAGTCAGTGGAATCACGGATTTGCATCTAAATATGGCGGTAGTCTCATCAACTTGATCAACATTGAGGAAAATGATCAGCGCAATGTCGCCGTTCCCTCTACTTCTTTGCTGACGTAGACTACCTTATCCAGGGTACTGAATCCAGTAATACCTTACCTTGAAGTGCCCCGAATTCCTGCTCTCTCGAATAAGAAACAAAATTATATCTGATGGCTCGCCAATCAGCACCTGATTTCCACAGCACGGAATGTTGCGTTCCAGCGGAAAAATTGCTGGAAATCAGGACTTTGCCGACCGGTGGAAATCCACTGGATCTGGACCTCCTTGGTAGAATTCCACGGGTGATTTGGTTGGCAGTGTGGAAGTCGAGTAATTGCCGCGCCAATGCCGCGCCGGTGCCGCGTCAGTGTGCGTCGATGCGCGCCGCTCGCGTCATTTTCTCCGGACCCAGTTCAAAGGTGTTCTATACTTTTATTCTATGCGAGGCGAGCACTGAAAAACTCCTACCCGCCCTGCCGTGAAACAGGGAAAGGAACTCGTATGTGGTGTACGGTGCACCCCTGCTCTTGATTTATCAACTGAAGGATTCGGAGACGCTGTGCAGCGTCCAGAGTATTTTGTATGTCATAGATTTTTGTAAGGATCACGCACCAGCTCACCACATCAAATCTCCGATCACTGCGGATCACTGCGGCTGCCTGCGCCGGAGTCCGCAACTACTGTGCCGTAGTGCGCAACTCCTGCGCCCCAGTCTTCTATTTTTTCTGTACTTCTATTCTTGGTTCCGTAGTTATTTGTAGTTATGTATGGATACTTCAGTTTGTATTCCAAGTAGTCAGTTCCGTACAACACGCGGATTTGCTCGACTCAACTTTGTCTGATGTTGTGTCTACGACTTTCCATCAAGAAACTCCGCAGCCTCACACACAGCCTCGAATCAATAAATAAGTGCAAACTTGAAACGTGTTCGTCGACTCCTTTGATCCCCTCCTTCATCCACACAATGGATACAAAACCCGAGCGAATCCTTCCGAACGAAATCTGGATCGAGGCTCTCCAGCACATGGACCGCCGCACGTTGAAAGCTCTCAGGATGGTCTGCCGCTCGTTTTCCCATCTATCGTGGGATGTGATTTTGCGCGATATAACGTGGAGCAATTGGTTCAGCGCCGGCACAAATTACTGGGAGCGGAACCCAGCCCATACTTGCATTCCCCGCAATTTGTTGGTTTCCTTCAAGTTCATAGGGCTCTCCGACACACTGGTATGGGAGCACTCCGCTAACGATGATAAAGGTGTTTATCAGTTGACTCGCATGAGTGGTGAGTGTGCGGTGGTCCGTCATTTCGATGTACTCAAGGGGGAACATTGAACAGACCATGTTGCGCGCATTTTCAACCTCATGCGCTCATTCACGAACCTTGAGGCGCTGACAATAGATGGCGCGTATATCCCAGCGAATCTACAGGATGTGCTCCGAGACCTCCCCGCCCTCAAACAATTCACTCTGAATTACTGCGCTCTGCCTGTGGCCCTGTCGGAGCTACCTGTCCGGGGGGGCTCTAGGGGACCGGCGCCGCACGCTTCGAACATTACAAGCCTCAAAGTTTCCTTAGTGGACCCTGTCCATCACCCCTTACCGGTCTGGAGCACGGCTCCCTTGCCATGCGCAGGTCTTTTCTTTCTTCTTCCTCGCCTTCGCACGCTTCACATCGAGCGATGCTTCCTTGCCACCGATTTCTTCGGCTCTGGGATTACATCTCTGACCATCGAAATTCCCCGGCTTATCGACGATGCGCTCCCCTACACATACCTTTGCAAAGTTCTCTGGTCGCTGCCACGACTGAGGTGTCTCACTGCGTACACATGGAATCAATGCCACGAGGATGCCGATAATCACACTTTCAACCCGTACCAGCCTCCTGTAGTAACGGGCCCTCCTCCGAGCTTGCCCCACCTCACGCATTACACCGGAACAGCCGATCTGGGTCTGGTTGCGCTTGCCGCGGCTCCCATCATCGAGGATATCCGTGTGCAGGGAAAAAGCGAGCAGATCATCCAACTTGTCGAACTTTTACAAGAACGAAACGCGCCGGTGCGCGGCCTTTCAGTGCAGCTTCCATTTTGGAGCTACGCGGCCGCCCAGGTCATCTCCCGTTACCTCCCGCAGTGCGGGCGCCTGGAGATCACATACGCGGGGACCGGCACGCAGGAGCTAGGGAAGCTCGACCTCCCCACCTGCCATAACCTCGAGGACGTCGTTATCAAGCAAGATAGCCAGGAGGCTCAAGAACTCATTGAATACCTGGCAGAACGAAACGCCCCGGTGCGGCGAGTTTCAGTGCAGCTCCCAGTTTGGACTCTGAGTACCTCAGTGGTACGGTCCGTCTTCCGTTTTATGCCGCGGTGCGAGCATCTGGAGATCACCACCTCGGCTGACGCGGGGAAACTGGTCCTCTCCGCCTCCTCGCCTTACGCCTTCAACCACGTCGTCATCAAACAGGACAGTGAGCAGGCTATGGACTTCATCAAGCTCCTGCAGGAACGAAACATACCCGTGCGGCGGCTTTCACTGGAGCTCCCATTTTGGAGCACTACGGTTGTACGAGCCGTCTCGCATTGCATACCGCGATGCGAGCGCCTCGAGATCGCGTATGCGGGAACCGGCACGGCCGAACTGGGGACGCTGGTCCTCTCCGCCTCTCACGTTATCAAGGACATCGTCATAAAACAGGACAGTCAGCGGGCCATCGAAATTATTGAGTTCTTGAAAGAACGCCGTGCCCCCGTGCGACACTTGTCTGTGGAGCTCCCGGTGTGGAACACCGCGGTGGTGCGGTCTACCTGTGTTTCCCTCCCACAGTGCGAGCGCCTGGAGATCACGTATGCAAGAGGCCAGCCTTCTGAGGTCTGTGCATTCTCAGCCGGAAATTAATCACCATATGCTGATTGTAGACTTTAGGAATCGCTTGTGGAGCTTGGGACCGAATTCATCCTACACCTCAGCCATCTGAGGGAGATCAGTATCCTCCATATTCCACCAGAAATCGAGCCAAGTGTCGACGAGCGCACCGCGGATGGCGTTAAAGAGACTGTGCAGGAGGTGGTATGTGCTTTTCTCGTTTTGGAATTGGCTCCATCGTCCTTCGCGCACGCTGATTGTGAGAGTAGGAATCAGGACCAGAGATCCAGACAATCGCTCCGCTCGTTGATGAACTGCGAGAGCTGAACGGACTCGATGGTCAATTAACGGCGGAGACAGAAGTCGACAAACGCCACAGGGAACTTGTTGAACTCGAAGATGCTGAGGACGAGATGAACCTCAGGGGTATCCTTTATTGTTGGACCCGCTACAACCATAACCTCGCCCTGCAGAGGATATGCATTTCGGGTAGCGGCCCGACCAAGTGGGTGCGCGAACGGGATGGGCACGACGCCAAAAAATGGACCACAACTGTGGTTTAGTATGCGCAACATGTACTTTGAATTTCTTGTAATTGAACTCTGTGGTCGTCGTCGTTAAATGAGCAGCGCGTCCACAGCCCCCCACAGTACTGTCACTTCTGTCCCGTGCTCCAACTCCTGAGTTCCTACACTGAAAGTTTCTGAAGGCATCAGATTAGGATTTAATTTCCCTGACTTCTCCCGCCGTCCGGCCGCGATGTCGCTACCTAGACCCTCTCAAGCCGAACACCCCACGCGGGAACGGACCCTCCCCGAACACCACCCCAACTACGGCGCCGCTCCACTCTGAATACCGCGCGCGGGAACGCTGCATCCGAGCGCAGCGCTCGGGAACGCGGAACGCATCTGAACACCCGAACACCCGCCATCCAGCGCACGCCGGGGCGCTCGAGCATCCCAGCCCCATCCCACACAGCATCACGCGATCGACCCAGCTCCCCGCGCCGACGAAAAAATGAGCGCCGTGAACGCACCACCGAGGCTCGATTGGGCTCGCAGCGAGAAGACGCGCGCGCATTTCGCAGAGCCCATATAGTCCACCGAATGTATCCACCAATGAAGCGGGACACGAGATAAATCGAATCGACCTCCTCCCAAAAACTCCCCCAAAACCAACCCAACCCAATCGAACAGAACAAAAAACAAAAGCACAGAAAGGCTTTTCGCGACTCCGCGCGCCGTCTCCGCGATCGAAATCCGCGACGTCTTTCCGCATAGCACCGTCGGGCAGTGATCACCCGGGACCCGGCGTAAATCTCCGCTTGGGGACGCCACCGCACGGACTGCAAAAAGCCGGCGCTCGGGCACAGCCCATCTGCGTCTGCGTCCCGGTCGGAATTTCCGTGCACGTCCACTCGCAGCCCAACATGGCGCGATGCGTATACATAAGTCCTCACGCAGATCGGACGCCGACGCTGCTTACGGCACATGAAGGACACCGCAAGCACGGGAAAAATAATTTAAAGCGACACACCACAAATAAGCAAGCGGCGGCGGCGGCGAGCGCCTCCTGCTGCGACTCCGGTCTTTGTCCCGATTGCGGTCGCGGTCAGACGAGCACGTGCGGCGGCGCTCCTTCTCGCGGGGCGCGGCGGATGCGGGGTGGGCGGGGCGTGCGGATTCTTCTACGGCAGCTCGTGTGTGCTCTGCGTCCAGCGCGCGATGCGTGCCTGCGTCTCGAAATGCCGCTGGTAGGCGGCCGGGGAGAAGTCGTATTCCGTCATTCTTCTCGCGAATATCGTGGCGGTAGATAGAAAGATGGGAGGAGGGGAAATGAAAATAGGATAGAGTGGCGAGGAGGCGATAGGCGGAGACAATTTCGGATTACATCTGGATTATATGCGTGTAGACTTGGTGTAGACGCCAAAAGTTGTACTTATGGCGCCACGTGTCGATCGGACCATAATCATCCCGCGGGAGCTGTTCTCAATTTGGATTTCCGCCTCTCTCTTCGTCGTTCGACCCCACTTTGGGTCTGTGGGCGCGGTGGCGCGACGCGCTGCACTAGGCTCGGTGGCGTAGCTAGCCATTTGCGGCCGCTGCTGGCTCGCTCGGAATATCTCCGTTATCCCCGCTCATATGGGCAATCGCCGACTGGCAGATGCCCGGTGGCCGTGCGATCTGCCTCTCTGGCGCCTGTTCTGATTCACCGTGAGTGGGGATGACGCACCCGTCTTTTCGCCCCTTGGCTAGCTGCACGGATGACTCTGGCCGCGATGATCCACGATGACTGGTCCACGCCTCGCGCCCGCCACGCCCCCTCTGATTTGTATCGGATCCTACTAGCCCAATGTACGCATAACGCAACAATGACTGCGGACTATCCCCGTCACCGTCCCCGCATGCAAACCACGTTGATCCCCCCCACTCCCCCGCAAGACCACGTTTATTCGCGTTATTCTGGGTCTTCTTCGTACTATTCCGGGTCTCTGCATTCCAATCCATCTCGCCGTCGTTGACACTGATATGCTATGATAGATGGGAATGCAGCCTTACACGTTACGACCCCATGTCGCGTGCGCGTACATACCTGGCCGTAAGTACGTATAACTGACCATTGCTTCGTCATTCCTTGCAGATCCGATTAAGCTGTTTCGCGTCGATCTGCGTGCGCCAACTACTCAAGCTTACTTGGTCGGGCTCTGCGTGCTGGTCCTACGATCACTGTCTTTGTCTCCGGATCGCTATCATATCACCACACGAGTACCTTCTGGGTACATGCATACACTCATCCCTTTAATTGTTATTCTTATTTCGTTCAGAGACACAAATGAAGTGCCCACCGCCTCACTCGTCGTCAAATATTCCTACTTCCCCATCTGCGAAGTAGGGATAGAGCCTCGGATGTGGTGTACGGTGCACACCTGCTTTCAATCAGTCAAATCTTCCTTGGTTGATGCAGGAATCTTGGGTTCGACTCCCAGCGTCCGAATTAGACATCCGACGTCTGTTGTTTTTTTGTTCCACTCGAGGTAAGTGCTAAGAAACTCCCCTGCTTATCGTACTTGATTCCAGAGCTAGGAAGTCGGATGTGGTGCACGGTGCACACCCGCTTTCAATTAGTTATATTTCTGTTGGTTGATGCAGGAAGCCTGGGTTCGGCTCCCTGCATCCGTAAACTGTCGATAGACAGACCAGTTAATCTGAGTTTGAATTCTTGATTGTCATATTTCATCCTGGACATATCTGAGTACCACCTCACAAACAACCAGGTCAATTGAACAAGCCTGGACCTCACTAGACTTCATTCATTGCCAAAACCACCTGAAGAACCAGGCGACCCAATACAGTTCATTTTCACTGGTTTCTTTCTATCAGTAGTTACACATGAATTATCCTAGTATATCTATCTAACTTTTATCCTCATCTGTTGAGAACTGATCGAATTTCGGGTAATTCTTCCGAAATGGGAAATTCTTCGTTCGCGCCTTCGGTACTGCCATTAGCTGTAATGAGGGAGTGAGAAGTGCCAGCGCTGCAAGGATACTCTTAGCACACCCGCTCATGCTGTTGCCCGATCGAAGGTTCCACACCACGATCACTGATCATCCCTGCGGTCGCCATTGCGCGCGGGGTTCTTTGGGTTTCTGAAACTGATCCAACCAATCAATCATTCGGTTGTTCATAGCTTCCTACTGTGATTAAGAATAGCCCACGGGCATTGCTAAGTGTGCGCGGCTCTCTTTTGTCTCGCGGTTACGGTGCTGCGCAAATAATAATCATAATGCTATGTGCCGTCGATTTACAAACACCCACCAATCGAGATTAGCATATTATATATACTGTCAATCTCTTTCAGGCGAGGTTCTCTGTGAGTCTTCTGCGGTGTACAATTAATCAACATTCCCCAGGGCGATGAACAAAGTTTCGAATAACCCGCATCGCATTCCAAACGAGACGTAATAAATAGTGTTGAATATCCACGTACACCCGGTATCCACACCCCCCAGCATGCCTCAAGACACTCATCTTCTTTCAAGCCGAGGTTCATATGAACGTACTCACAACCCCCTGACCCCATGCCCTTCGCCATTGTGGAGGGTCTCGGATTCTCACGACTTCAGCGGCAGCACATCTCGCGAGGCCGATCATACAGACCCTTCCGATTATGCCGCCACCTGGCCCCATCCACTATGATTGAAGAAGGTTGGGTGTTTATAAAGCTCCTGTGAAACGTACTAACTTTACTGGCTAGAACCAATTGGACTAGTTCGGTTCGGGTCATCCAGGAACTTGCGTCGAATATGTCTTTATCTGCATTCAACGCTGGTGCTCATTCATGTTGCACTTATGGCTGTGTGGGCTAAGGGCCTAGAGCATCAACTCATTTTCTCGGTCGAACATCAGGCACCCATTTCTTTCCTGGCTACATCGATCACGACAATATTCGGCACAGTGCGTACGGCTTGACCTTCACACTGAATGTAATTGCTTACTCGAATCCAAGATTTACTGCGCAATCTTGGTTTATGTCACCCAGACCTTGGCAATCAGGCGAAATTTGGAAATGAACCGCACCCTGACTGCCACCCATGATACTGCCGCAGCATGGGCGGGAATTGGATCCGCAACCATTCGGGTCTGGCGTCAGAAGACGATCCCGGCTTCTGTATTTGGCGTGTTTACCGTCTTTCTTTATCTGGGGAATATCACCACCTTGCACATCACTACGCCTTCGCTATTCTCCCTCCAGACATTCAATTTCTCCTATAATGTTACTGTGTTCACTCAAGGCCTTCCAAATTCGAACTTTAACCCCAACAACACAACGTCTATGTCAGTCTGTATTCACCACCAATGTTCATCGACTTATCCCGGGTTTGATAGGGGCCTTGCAAAAAGTTACGCCCTCGGTGTATTGACTTCTCTTCCCTTCATCGAAAATCCGCATATGAAAACAGCTGGCTTGGAACGTGGCACATTATACGACGTCCCGGAACTGCCCTTGGGATCCGGGAATATCACAGTGCAGGGAACGGGTTTTAATATCACTTGCGCTTCCGTATCGGATGGAGTGAATACGGACTTCGCACTCGTTGAAGCGGAGTATCATCTTTCTCGCTATGCATGGATGGTGGAGTTTCCGGAGGTCTCTCGTCCGTTCGAAGTATACTCAACGCGTACGTGCTTGATTTATATGTTGCGTGAGAAATTCCTTACCTCCCACCGATTTAGAGCCTGGGGTCATTGCGTTTGCAGGTGCCTCGACCAATTATACATATTTTTATACTACGGTCCCGATTCTTGATTCACGAAACAGTCCCATCGGATCCTGGGTGAATCTCAGTCCTCCCATGCATAGCTCAACGTCTTCCGTAGCATTTTTCCGATGCTTCCAGTCATTGGTTCCCCAAACCGCCACGAGCGATTATCAATTCGGGCGTATCAGCACCTTCGAACCAACCATCCATAAAACATCCGCGATTTGGCCATCGTCTGACTGGGAATACCCTTCTCGACACAGTGCGTACCTCCTTCTCATCTCCGGACATCCATTGCTCACGATTGTATGTAAGTGGTGAATCTGGCTTGGCATGGCACCCGGCTCTGGGGTGGCCCGTCACTGGTTCGATCCGGTTCCGAGAGGCTCACAGCTGTCGGTCGTAAACTAGTGAGCGTCATCCAAGGGTCGTTGGAGTTCAGCTTATTTTATTTTATTCTCCTAGCTATTTGAACCGAAAGTTGAGTCTGGGTCTGTTCTCGGGTAATGCCCCAGACAATGCGACCGCCTCACTGACTCTCCATGACGTAGAAAATGGGATCTCTGGTCTTGTTGCGACTATGTTCTGGGCAAGTAAGCTATGCACTACTTCCATGAGACTCTTGATCTAATCTTATCCAGTGGGGCACATTTCAAGGCCAGTTCCGAATGTGATTACATCATATATGGATGTCAAATTGGTCACCACCACCGAATTTCCGGACGCACCATTCTTGGTACAGGATACCGCCACTGCAACTCAGATGTACCCACAAACTCGCTTAAATGCGAGTATCTGATATATGGTGCTCATTCTCTTATTAACCGGAGCACAATTATTTAGTTGAACTTAATAGCGGTGCGCAGCTAAGCTTGTCTCTGGGCACATGGTTTATGAGGCGACCAGGTTGCAGGCGGTCTTTCTGCCTCTATTGCCCTTACGGTCCTGGCTCTGCCATTTATGACCTCCACTCGCAATCGGCGGTTGGCCCCAAACATTCCGATAGATGGGACCGGGCTCCTCCATGCTATATGGTTGTATCGAAATCACCCCGAACTCGAGACGCATTTATCCCAAGTGGACTATCCAACTGAGGAGAATTTACGTAAGGCGGGGATGGTGCGTACTAGATTGATTGGACATTAGCTCAGATGGAAGGAGTTGCGGGAGGTCCACGATGTAGCCAAAATCCTTCACAAATTAGCACACAATGCAGTGACCCAAAAGCTAAAGCTACAATGGTTGTTGCAGCAATTGGCATTTTTAGCCGTTTTTGATCCCCGGGAAAGAATTGTCTGTATCTCGCTCAGTTCTCTATGAATTGGGATGAAATCTAGATAGAACTTCCGGAATAATTCACACGTGATTAATGATAGAGACAAAATGACGAAAATATTTTATTTTGGGTGATTCAATACTCGTGGCTTGCCGAGCCGGAATCTCAGCTGGCACGCCTAGTTGATGTTCAGTCGGGCCGGACTTTTGGTGAGGGGGACTTGTATGCACTAAGAAGATTATCATAGAACCATATAAGCGTAGCTACTTTTCTCACTGGTTCAAGATGATTTGTGTTGCTGAATGAGTGATGTTGAATGGGATGGAAATAATGGGCCAAGATATGATTCTCACCGCCCTAGATTCTTCCAAAATTCAGGGTCTTTGAATGTTTCAATGGCCTTTTTGACGACGTCTATCTGCTGTTGTTTGCGTCCGAGACAAAGTCGTAATGGTGCTGAATGACTACAACTTGAATTTAATGCTCGAGTTCTTTCCTGCGGCGGAAAGAGCAGTAGTCGGACAGCCAACGCGTGAGCACCAGAAGGAGAAGTGTAAGAAGACGGCCACCGGATGCCAATTGTTGAACGCGTAAGAGGTCGAGGAGGGGGTTTGGTGATAATTAAAAATTTAATGATCTCGATGGTGAGTGCAGCAACCTTCATTCACGGTGCTTTGATTTTGAGGTAATCACCGGTGCTCAGACGTGCCAGATACCCCAACATTCGAAGGCTGCTATCCACGGGGTCCACTCTTTGACGAGACACCACATCTTCTTCCCATCCGGCCCGTCATCTGTACAGATTGTGATTGTTTCCACACCGTAGGTTTCCTCGGCGTATTTGAGGTTGCTCTTGACGACTTCGAGTGGTTCGTTGTCGGTTTTAGGGCATCCGGCTATGTCGTGCATGTGTAGAAGATAAGACTGCACGGATCAGCTTACAGCAACGACGAAATGAATGGGAACTCGCTTACAGTCCTTTCAACACTGATTACCGATGTGTCGACATGTGTTCGAGCCACATTAGTCCCACATTAGTCCACCTATCCTCCGAACAACAAGCCAAGTGAGAGTAAAGCCTGAGATTAGACAAGGTAAAATCTAAGTAATGTACAGGGATTCTACCTAGGGTTTATATAGTAATTTAACTAGGAGTGTGATTATTCCTGTAACCGACTAGGGAAACAGGTTTGGCACCAAAAATTCCAGATCTACGATAGTCTACAATCAAAGTGACAATATCCGACTGATGGATCCGAGGTCTGGACTCCTGCCTAATCCGGCGGCCGAAAAGCTCTCACGATCACAACGGCAACTCCCGAAAGAGCGGTCTGGACTCCTGCCTAATCCGGCTGCTGAAAAGCTTTATTCTGTCCTCACGATCACAACGGCATGTGCCGAGACCGTGGTCTGGACTCCTGCCTAATCCGGCAGTTTAAAAATTTTATTCTGTCCTCACGATCACAATGGCATCTCCCGAAACCGGTCCGACCTAGAGGCTAGCTGAAAAGGTTACGATGACGACGGCGAGTCCCGTAACGTGCCTAGACTCCGGCAACCCTGTAACTTTATTTCTATGCGACTCTGCTCCTGTGAAGATTTTCTGTCCTACAGTCGTCCAGTGTCGCACGGCACCTGGACTTGAATTACCACCCAAAACTTGGTATGGTTCATATGGGTATTGTATGCTTCAAATTTGGGGGTCTTCCGATGTTTCCATCTTTTATTCCTCCCTCGCCACCGTCCAATACATCAAATCACAGGGATTTCGGGGTCCTGACTCCTGGATTTTTTCTAGGAGCTCTGAATAGCATGGGGCTGAAACTTGGAACCAAGGATGTTTATTTATATCCTATGAGACTGACTGAACTCAGATTTTATCCACCTATGGGATCTGCTGGTTGCATGGCAGTCAGTTACACAGTAAGGATAACCAAATAATCCAAGCTGGAATACTGGAAAGATATGCAGAAAGTAATTACAATAACTTCTGCATATTTGTGGGCCCAAGGCAGAGAAAGCATTCAAAAGACACTGCAAAGATATTCTAATCTAAGAATATCTTCTGAATGCCTTCAGTGTCTTTTGAAAAATTCCAAGACCAAGATATATGAAAGTTATTGTAAATACTTTTCCAATATCTTTTTCTTATTTTGGACTGGGTTATCTGGTTATCCTCCCTGTGTTAGTTGAGAAGCTGTAAAATCCCTCTTGGCTTGCACTTCAGAATAAAATTTCTATGCGCACCTATGTTTTGGAGTCAAATGCAAGATACACTAAATGGTAGCCTGGAACCTCCAAAGACCACCCAGACACTGGGTAGCCTCAATTCCGTCCTCAGCGGTGTCTTCAAGGCAGTGGTCAACTACCCTATATTGGCTGTTTTTGGAATGCTGCCCAGAAATAAATTGCTCGCTATTCGAAACAGGATCTTAATTCCGCCAAATGTGTTTGACATACTCCTAGGATGCATGCCATCCTTGTGAACCCTGGCGAACCCAGACAGTCCACTGATGGCTTCAGAGATGAAAAAAAAACATTAAGGTGGTCAACTACCCGCTGATTGATAGACTTTAGGGATCCCTACCGTGCTGTATATGGTTATGCTATATGGTATGGATGCGGATGTGAGTGTGAGTGTTATTGGAGAGGCAGTGATTTTTTGCTTTTCACCTCTCTGTAGCTGTCTTGGGCACCCAGTTCTGCTCTGGTGAGTTCCGCACTGTGTTTTCAACAACCCATATAAAGTCGTAAACTATAGCGGCACGAGACCTATACGGTATGGTATGACCGTAAACCGTAACCGTAACTGTAAGTATACAGTGTGGTTAGGATCCCTATTGATAGTATCTCTCATTCTGCTCATGTTAAGTGTATCACAAAGGAAAAGGACTATGATGCAGGGCTTGGGAGGGAGCAGCATCAACACAATTGGAGAGGAGGATAGGTGGAGGTTAGGGGTGACTCAGGGTATTATAGAGGTTATATAGTAGGGTAACGGAAATGTACGAGGTCCGAGGATAAGGGGAAATCCGAGTATGGATATAAAGTTAAAATAACAAGGGGAAAGGGGGTGGAGCGAAGGGCCTTATGAATTAATATACATGGATAATAAACCCTGTCTGCGAATGGAAAGGAGTTTTAATAAAACCTCCAAGTGGTGGTCGGAAACCCTGCCGGAAATCAGTGATGGAAATTGTGGTATTGCCGCATATGGGAATTTAAGCCCCTATTACCTCCTCCCTGAACTTTTCGAGCTACTATACACACTGTAAGGTTACCAGAGGTATAAAATATGTTGAAAAAAGCTTCAGACTACATCCCCCCCCTGCACTATGGACCAGAAAGAATAAATATAAACACAATTTGGAGATCACTTTCGGATGATGTCCACTCAAAATTGCATCGTTACTTTTGTGCTGGGTTCATGTCCGTAAAACGTAGAAATATTACTACGTACATAGGATACTCCACAGAACAGTGTCTAGTTCCACGATTTCTGAATTGTCCTTCCATTCTCCTAAGATCTTTAGTAAACTCGTTGTTCAGGCATTTGGACCACACAAGTATAATATAGTCCCCCCCCCCCATGCAATTCCTTCTTCCGAAAGCATGGTATTTCATACTTCCAGGTACAATATCAAAATTTGGAAAAGTAGACACCATTGAAATTGGTGTGCCAATCACCTTTCACTGTGAAGACCAAAGAGCAATTAGCCATGGCCATCATTGGGCCAATGTCGGAATTTGAAATTGGCACTGCATTGCCAATCACCACTCCAAGAATACAAAGGGTCCTTGGACATGTGATCACGGGTTATGGCTGTCCTATGATCTGACTTCGGGATTTGAAAAACCAAATCATAACATTACAGCATCTGATTCAGGTATGGCTTTAGCAAGCCTGAAAGTTATGATTTCGGACACCGTTTAGGCTCACCTGAAGTCACTCCTAAAGCTATTAGTTTCAGGAGCAGTCTAAGTGTGCCCTGAGCTTATTGTTTCGGCAGTCCTGAAGCCGGTGCTGGAAACAATAAGTTTCGGCGTGGCACTGCCGAACTAAGCCAAGAGCAATCCAGGCTGGCCTAGATTCGATTTAGGTGAGCCTGAAAACAATAACCGAAACTTATTGTTACCAGCAGGGGTTCCGGGTGGTGGGAACAATAGGTTTAGGGTGTGTTGAAGCTACTCCTGAAACTATTAGTTTCAGGAGCCCTTTCAGCACTACATCCGAAATTACATAAATCAGGCATGCCGAAAACATGCCCGAATTGGGTACTATTTTCGATCACCTAGTTGGCCACCCTACCTAGTTGGCCACTTGAGAGCTAGAAGGCCAGAGCTTGACACTGTCAATCACCGGGTACGCGGCCACCTTGCCTTTTTGCTTTAATCTCGAAATATTTACCCATCGGATCATGCCGCGGGGGGTTGGGAATGATGGGCTGCATCCTAGAAATCAGTTGAACACACTTGGCAGAATTTACATGAAGCTTGGATGCTTTCCTGGATTTTTTTCTGGCGGCATCCCAAAATAGGCCAAAACCAGGTAGCCGGCCACCCGGCTAAACCCTTCATTCCAGGTCGTTTTGGAGGCCCCGGTTTACCTGGGTAGAAGTAAGACATGCAATAGGACTACTACATACGGTTATATCAGACATCCGAGGTATGGGGGCAAAATGAATATTTGTTTCCGCACGCCACTTACATAGGCGGGATCAGGGCCGTGAACGAACAGTGCCGTACGTGGGAGGCAGAGGATACGGTGGGCCAAGATAATGGGGGTTGTCTTCATGTGAAGGCTAAAGACATATTTGAACCGAAATGTCATTGCCTGGGTGCCGAGAACTCCTCTAAAAATCTTGATTTGCAGACGACAAAAATGAGCTGGTTTGAAATATTGAATGACACTAGGAGAGGAATAAAAGACACATAATATTGAAATACTGCTTAAACATTAGCATTAGCTATCCCCATAGCCCCTGCCAAGTTTCAGACCCGCAGGGTGTGCAGGCCGTGTGGTGTGCGAGCGGCAAGATTGCTTATTGATATCTGATTACACCTCTCGTCGGGAGCGCTGGAGAGCCAGATTAGTCTTTTTCAACGATATTAGTGATTCAGATGGTCGCCCAGAAAGAGACGAACAGAACGACCCCAAAAAGCCATGGATGGACAAGAAATGGTGGAGAAATGGGCGGGAAGGCTACTCGGGGTTAACAAAATGGTGTTCTCACCCTTCGGCCCGGGATCAAACGCGCCATAGCCCTCGATCAACTCATCAGTCTGCCTCCAAATTGGGCATGGATCAGCGTCGGAGGTCGTACTTCCTGCCCCAAGCCCAAGTTCTTGAGAAAGTTAAGTACACATGGCTATATTATCAAATGGCTGACTACCTAGGGTGGCCGGGCCGGGTTCCTGGTCTCTGATAGTAAGTATGACTGGGCATAATGTACGAATAGAGTACGACCTCCCACGCAGCCGAAAGTGATGGGTTGACTGAACGCTACGCCATTGCGGATCCGGATCCGAAGCGTGGGGACATCAATTTCTTGCCGTCGGGCCGCTCGCCTCGCCATTGCTATTTCTCCACCATTTCTTCGTCGATCCACGACCTTTGGGGCTCGTTCTGATCCCCGATGCTGGTATTCTCTCCTTAATGCTACTGGATGGCAATGGGCTGAACTACCTTTCTTAACACACTCGGGAAAGGACCACTTCCTTTTTGAGTTAGCCATACTGGCCATCATCGGGGTACACGACACTGTCATGCTATCGGTCTGAGTTCTCGCGCAATACTTCTTACTATCCAATGCATCCTTTCAAGGGGTATTTCTGGATTTATTGATCCAACTCTGATCGTTCTGCAGGCCATTATCTCAAATCCCCCAATTTGGGTCTCGCTAATAGTCGGATTTTTTGAAGGAGCTACCAGCATCTTGGAATGGAGTTAGGCATCCAGGTACATCTCAATACTTCCAATTAAGTAGCATGGATCTTAATTTGGCTCATCTCAGCGTTTTTTCTACTTGTAGGACACTGGTTCATTTCACCACCCCGATTTTGGAGTTCCCCATCAGTCAGAAGTAGATTTTCTGACGCTTTGTATGCTTCATATATGTACCGAAACTATGTGAAGTAGTCGATATGACCTACCTCTATAATTTAGAGTACATGTGGCCAACATTTGAGAGCTCAGCCCATGATTTAGCGGGGTGGCCAACTAGCCTGTGATTTGGCCATGTTGTACTGCCGCGCAAAATAAATTCACTGTGAACTCAAATGTTGGGATATTTGAAGACTTGGGGTCTTGAGCTCTTGCTAGGATGCATGCCTTTGCTCTGATGTAGTTGTGCTTCGATTGACCGGTTTGACTTCGGGGATCCGTAATTAAGACCTTCCAAATCTGACATGGGACGTGCAGGGGCTTCTACTACTGGCTCGGTCTGTCCCAGGGTTGGTTTGTGTGGAGCCCAGAGTGTCGATACCTCCTGAGGAAAGCCAGTTTACCTCCCGGGAAATCCTTGAGCTGGGATGTGGAGCGAAATTACATTAACTCGGCCCCAACTCGCTTCCCACCTGCCCTCGCACAAATTAAAATTTGACGTCCCTTGAGAATGAACGGTGGCTGTGCTGATTTGTAAGCTGTTTACTTTTGGTGCTTCCAGCTTCAAGTCCCTAGATATTCTCTACAAACTCTCTACATAATCGTACATCCCTGGTCATCTCTATCCAGCCACCGTGCAATCTCGTCGGGCCCCACACCGCCCCGGCTCGCGCTCATTTGAACCACGAGGACTCCCGCATTGTGGGGGTTAAGCTCAGCGGAGTCATGAGGTTCGAACAGGTTCGCCAAAAACCAAAATCCTCGAACCCCGAACCGCACCTGGGGTTCGGTTCGGATTTTTCGAGCCCTTCGAACCTGAATTCAGGTGCGGTTCAGGTTCGGTTCGGGTTCGGGAGCGGTTCTGAACCGCACCCCGGCAACACTACAGCGGACAGCTGGTGCCTGACAGAAAGGTCAATGCCAAGCACAGGAACTGTCGAGTAGCCCACTTTGAATTTCCTTCAGGTGGATACATTTGTGCCCGACTTACTTGATGCTCCTTGCCTTGGTTGGAGAGTTATTTTGCGCCCACACCGTCGCCCCGGCTATATGCTTCGTGGCTCCGCGAAGCATTTTGCCATTGCGTCCCCTTCCTCATTGGCCTACGCCCGGAGGCGCATGTAATGAGGATCATGTTGGTTGACCTGGTTGGGATCCTGCGGGGCGCTATGCAGTCGAGACTCGACGAAAACGAACCGCACGAACCGAGTGGGGGCCTTGATACTCCGGTCTGTGCTGCGGAGGAGAGTGGGGCTTGTGGTGCGGCTCCTGGGGAGGATACTCCTGAGGTTGCTGATGGTGCTGCTGGCCGCCTTGCGGTGCGTGCTGCGGCGGAGGGTGCGGCTGTTGCGTCTAGCCGCCACCAGATGCCGAGTCTGAACCCCTACACAGAAGATTCGCCAACGCGCTGAGGAATTTGACCAATGGCATCGTTCAGACCAAGTTTAAACGCTTAACGCGTCGGTTAGGTTAATTGAGTCTACAGTGGTACAGCTACTGTATGGCACATATACTGTATAATAAATAAAATTTCTCAAATGACACGAAATATTGTGAGGTGATAGTTGAGAAAGCGAAAAATATTTGAAACGACACCTCACCTGAACAAGATACTTGAGATGACATACACTGAATAAAAGTCTGAAATGGATGGAAAATATTGAGATGACAGGGCGGCACCACAATGGTCTGGCTCGGATACTCAGCTGAACTTTGGCTGGGTTGATGATATCGGCTAATCTAGTAAGTGATGCGCAGCACCGCATCCGTCTTTATCTCGCCCGCTTCAACATGGCCGATGATGGGGACTCTGTGCACCGGTTCCTCATGGAATGCCACAGAATCTCCCCAGAGGTGCAGTTCATTGTGGACTCTCTGCCTAATGCTGAGGCTCCAGCAGTCAAGAGGGCGAGACACCAATTAGACACAATCCAAGATATCCCTCTTGACCCCAATGATCCCTATCAGATAGGTAGGTAAGCAGTACAACATGCGAGGTACGAGCGAAAAATGTTGTAGTGTCTGTTTATAAAAGATTAGGTAGGTGGGTAGGTAGGTAGGGAGAGTTACATGGCATGGCAAAAAAGCAGAGATAAGTTAGTACATCAAGTGGGGCAAACCTTTCAAACGACCAAACGAAACACGGGAACAGACTAGATTCTAGAAACAGAGTCGTGATAAGCCCGTTCTCGGTCCTTCATCAAGCAATCGTGCCCCGCGGCGATGGGCGGCACCAGATCGCTGGCCATGTAGCCCGAACTGGCCTGAGTCTCCATATTTTTACAAGTCATCTGACAATTTTTTTTTAAATCCTTCCATTTCACGTATTTTAATCTGGGGTGTCGTTTCACAGATTTTTTACTTCTTGATGTCATTTCAAAAAACCTGATTTATTATACACTATATGGCCCATACTACTGGTCAAAGCTCAGACAGAAAACTGCGGATCGTGGGGATCCAGATCCACGTCCAAACTGACGCGACGGGTACACCCTGCAACGGATTAGTTTGATGCGGGATACACGAGGGATGAACCAACCAGGCACACGAAAAGGCGCAGGGCACGTTCCTTGCCCTTACATTGACCAGCAGAACTAGGAGTAAAGTAAGTCAGATACGGCCATTGAAAGCAGACGGCACACCATTCTGCGATGATGGGAAACATGACTCCGAAACCTATGATGCTGCTGGTGAGGGACATGAACTAGTTCGTAACCTATGAGCAGGGCCAAATCATTTGGGGGACACTCACTATCGCGAATCCTCGTAAAAAGTTGAGCAAGGGTCTACGTGGCCGGCGCAACAGCGTCGATATAAAGACGGCCGCGGTAGTTACGACAAAGAGGCCGCTGGACACCGTCCACACCAATAGGAGCCGCGACTGGTAGGCCGGGCTGTGCAGGCGGACCATTCCTGTCACGACCAGTGGGTACAGGATAAAAGTCAGACGAAGAAGGCTCACGGAAATGCTCGACAAGAGAAAGAGACATTTCGATGCTCCATAGAATGAGGGCTATTGCCGACATCGTCCTTGTCTTGATGCGCAGGAATCGCACGGGATTTCAGTCGGGAACGGGCGAAGCTTGTGGGACAGTGGCGCGAGAAACATTGGGGATTGGTTCTGGACTAGCACACAAGGTGCGGTCAGAAATAATGGACTGAGCACCGACTGCCTTTTCGTTGTCCTCTGCAGCAGGAGATTTCATAACGAGTTTGAATTTTCCGATCCAGAAAGGAGACGAATTTATACTGAAGAAGAGCTGTTGTTGTGCACTTTGCTGTTATTGGGAACTGGCATCGCCTCCAAAAGCGGTGTAGAGTACTTTGAGAACATAGGGGGGAATCAGTAGTAACTATACAAGTTCGGTGATCCACACAGCTCGACCTAGATCTCCGATCCAACGAGGACGAACGCAGGGTCGACCTCGAAGGGGGGTTTTGTGACGACCGTGCCGCCGACGTACATCAATGAGTGGAGGATCTTGCCGAGGGAAGGCGACGATCTCTCGAGCACGATGACGAGGGCAGAGCACTCGAGGCTCTCATCCGCCAGATCCAAAAGGGCGACAATGCTGTTCGAGGACGATAAGAATGAATGACGGTAGACAGATGATGGACACGCCTCTCTCTGATGCGGACTGACCGGGCGTTCTTACCGTTGACGTAGTACAAAGTCTTGGGTTTGCCGGGGACCTGGAGGACGACGCCGTCAAAGGCAGCGCCCAGGTGTGGTGCCGAGATGGCCACGCTCCTGCTGTGAGCGAGGGCTCCGACGCCGTGGCGAGGGAAGATGGTGAGGAGGAAATCGAGGACATCCTTTTGGTTCTTATCGCTGACGGCTAGAGAGCCGTCAAATCCGCTGCCGTTGTCGGGGGTGAGGGGGGGAGTGGCGAGATCAGAGCTGCTAGTACCGGAGGAGGAGCGGGAGGCGGGGATAAGGCGAGGATTGGAAGGGGGATGGTAATAATTAGAAAAGTAGGGAAAATTGGAGGCGGGGGAAATAGACGCCGGGCTGCCTGTCACACAGTCCGATGACCCTCTATCCGGAGGGCATTTGGGGTTAGGAACGTCAAAACCGCCACTAGAAGGTGAAGGTCAGAACCGGGCAGGGTCGGATGGAGCGGGAAAGAGACGTACCCCGGGCCCGCCAGAAGAAGTAGTAGAATAGTAGTACATGTCGTCCGTGCCCTGACGACGGCACACAGCAAGCACACTAGGCTCGGTGTCGAGAGAGAGAGAGCAGCCCCATCCCCAACGGTTTGATGGCCGTTGCTAGAGGACGGTGAGAACTGAAAAGAGGGCGGTTCAACAACGGGAGGCGTACGTGGGGCAAAGACCGGATTTTTGTTTTAAATTTGACATCGTTTGGGCGATAGACATGAACTGCCAACTTGAAAGTACTGAGGGTGCTGGTGGTGGGTGGTGGAGAAAGGTAAGGTGCGGTGTCGTTTATTAGGCCGGCTGACACGTGGAGCGCAACTGAGGACCCCTGGAAAAAACCTTAGGAGAGGCTGTTTCATGATGTATCAGCTTGAAGGTCATATTTACATACTGTAAATGACTCGAAATTGCATGCAATAGGCTACGAGAGAAGGCTAGAAAAGATAAACATCGTGTTCTTTTCGCGGTAATCCAGGCATATATACACACAGATCTAATGAGACACAGGGCCGAAACGAGATGGATGATGGGAACAGCATGGACAAAACTAGGGACAAATTCCGCTTTGCTCACCATACCGATATCGGAAGCCTTGCCCAATAGCCACCCAATGCGAAAGCACCGCGAATATACTACACACGTGGAAAATCTGGTGAGAGGAACCCTGATGCAAGATTAGCAGTGGGAGGTTGATAGGGCAGCGAGAATCACGAACGATGTGATTGAAGCTCCCAGGTGCGAGACTTTCGGGGAATCGTTTTGAGCTACAGTAAGAAGAGATGTTAGCGACAGGACTACTAAGATCAATGAGGAACGAGACGGACTACAGCAAGGAACCTCCGACGTAGAACAGGATTTCAATTCCGAGCCAACGGAAGGACATGGACGTGCTTGCTTCGGTCCACTGGGTCGTCCAAGTTCAGTAGAGCGAAGTAATTGATAGATGGATGCATACCCCCGTCTTCCAAATCGCGTGCACGAATGGAAGCACTGCATTCAGGCCCCAGGTAGCCGGGAGATGTGCGAGCAGCCTAGCCGAGAGCTAGCCGAACCATGCCGGCGAGTCACGTGGAGCCGGCTAGACACATGCGTGGCTAGATGTGGCGAAGAAGCAGCCAGCCTCTGGTAAATGGGACGAAATTACGAAATTAATATAAAAAGAAATGTAAATATATTGCGCTATTAACATTTTGAGAGTCTACGCAGATGACGACCCAAGGAGGCATGTATGTGTACGAATGTGCTATATTTTGACTATCCCAATGTCGAGTTTCAAGCGCGAGCGACGGAGCCCGCGCTAAGCGCCGCGAGGTCACCCATTCCCGATATGGGAATATCCCGCCCATCCGCCTCCCCGTCGGCCTCGGCGTCCAGGACGTCGGTGTTGCCAGCAGCGCTGGTGGCCGCATGCGCCCCTCCGAGCCTAGACGCAGCGGCGGTGCAGGTGCTGCAAGCACCGCGGCATCGATATCCTCTCGGGTCCGAGCATTGTCCTCGGCACCACGACGAAGATACCTACGATCATCTGCGTCGATGATTTCTAGCTCCCATCTACCCACCGTAAGTTAGAGTCTGCAGGAGGAAAGACGGTGCTCACTCTCGCCACTTGGGATCATCCCGCTTGTTCCCATTCTTCGCGAAGAGCTTGTCAAGCTCCTTCTCGAGCTTGCTCCAAAACCGGTATCCCCTCCTCGAGCCGACTCCTTGATGATCAGGGGTCGAGTAACCTCGCGCTGTAGCATACACCGTTAGCGCGGTTCAGACAGCAATGCGGTTAGGACTTACCATGAGAGCTAAGCACGCCTTGATCTCGTTGGGTGGCTTTGTCGGGAGCTCGGGCAGATGGTACGAGTTAACAATCTTGATGCTGAACACATTCAAGGCCGTCTTCTCCTTGATTGATGTAAAGACCTAGCAGAATTAGCGGCTGTAATGCACCAACAGCGGAAGCGTACCTGTTTGCGGATAGCACTTCTGGTATTATTGTTTTCTGAGGTGAGTAATTCATGTACAATTGATTTGACGGTCGGATCCTGCTTGAATAGCTCGAGATGCAATCGCGCGGCGTGGTCATGCACGTAGGTCTGCGAGGAGCAGGAGTATTGCGCATGGCAGGTTAGATATGAACCACGTACCTCGACGATGGCCACCAAGTTAGTATACGACGTGATGGGCCGAATCATGTAATGCCGTAGAAGTGCCTTGAGTAATTTCCGGAGAATGGTGAATAGCAATCGCTCCAGCCATGCACGCAAAGAAACGTACGGCTTGCTGCTTGGACGGCTGCCAATTTTGCAAGCAGAAAGCGCCGATGGCCTCCAGACGTTTCATTATTGTTTGTACGTCCTGTCGGAGTTCCTTGTTTTGGTTTTCTGTCTGAAGGACACGTAGGAATAAAGTAACCGCGCGGTCCTCGTTACTGAGCTGAAGAGGGTTCATTAGTGACGTATATCTCATCCAAAACGATGTCCGCGTGCCTTTGCAAAGCCATGACCAGCGTTGCGCTGGTCATTATCGAGGCCGTAGGCATTGCTGAGCTCGTCGATGTTGACCATGGTAGTGAGGGCGGGTAACCTCCTCGGCACCTCGTAGTCGGGGACCCGAGAGAGCGGTGTCCGCTTGTAGCCTCCATCAGAGCGGCCACTGTACGTGATATATTGGGTGCTGGATTGGCTGGAGCCCATGGGATGCTCGTTTTCACGCTCATGGGAGCGGCGGCGACGATGGCCACTGTAGGGTGAAAGCCGTTGGGGGGATCGGTGACTTCGCTGAGGGGCGGGCGAATCTGAGCGGTCTGGCGACATGCTGGTGAAGACCAGGTGAAAAAAACAGAAAGACAAAAGAAAGACAAACAAACTGCATCCATCTCGCACCGGGCTGCATCCACCATGCACAGACACCTCCCCAGAAAATCAAAGCACCTAGGGGCAGCAAAGTCTTTGTAGTAGGTTAATTTAGTCAGAGCCACGAAGAAGAAAACTGATGCTCGTCTTTAGCACGCTCAATCCTAACTTCGGCTATTTAAATTCACAAGTCGAGGACAAAAATGCCTTCGGATTTCATCTGGACGCACCGGCGGGGGAAGAGACCCAAGCCGAGCTGCTGGAGCTGCCTCAGAACACAGTGGCTTCTCGCCGACACTCATGTTACGAAACCAGCGTCGCATCTGCGGAATCAAACCGAAACTCGTAAAACTTGAAAAAGAGAATGATTCGATGCATGGTGCGAGCTCACTCACGTCTCTGATTATCTGGTTTGACACCGATTTCAGCACTGACTGGGACTCAGCCATCGTCCCCGGTGAAACTCCCGCCTGTCAAACGAGCCCGAGCTGACACGGTGTACAAAACCGAACCGCCTACCGGCCAATCGGACCAAATGGCGCCTGCAGAGCTGGGCATGGACAACAGCCTCCGCCGTGTATCCCATTTGGAGGCCGAGATCATGCGACTCCGGCAACAGAGCGAGCAGGATCAAGTCGCGGCTCAGCGCATTATCCAGGGCTTGAAGGTCGAATGTGTGCGCGCGCAGGCAAGCTGTCGGGCCCTTAACACAAAAGTTCAAGAGCTCGGGCTTCGATTGTACCGATTGGATCGCCACGTAGAAGAAGTCGTCGAGCATTGACCAGATCACCGTGGCTGGCGATCTGAAGCCGGGGATGCAGACCGGACTTTGTTGGATTTTGAAATTGAGGATGGTTCTCAGCCGGTGGAGGACAAGATGTGGACTGGAGAAGAGGGTCGTTCGGATGCGGATGAAGGAGAAATCGATGTCTGATGGTTGTGTGTACATTGTGTACATCGCTTCTTGCGCTCTCGTAACACATTCGAATCGTTATTCAGACTAATACATGCTCATTGCTCAGCGTTCAACTGCTGGCTGTTGCTCAAGTCCTCGTGATCTTGACGGTCGAGGGTGATACTCCAAATCTTCCCCACCCTCGGCGAAGTCCAGATCGACTTCTTCCACCCGTTTGCGCTTCCTCCCGGCGCTCCCCGCATTTTTCTCTGGTTGAGCCCCGGCCGTAACACCGGGTCTCGGGTCCTTCCCCTTCCCCTTCGCTTTCCGCTTCCCTGCTGCCTTCCCCTGCCGCTCCAGTTCCTTGGCCTCCTCGCCCTCTTTGGCTTCCCGTTCCAGTCGCTCCTTGTTCTGGATAGATGCTTCGATGGCATCCACGAGCGAGAGATCCGGGAATCGTGCCCCACTACGGAACTTTTGAACATCTACAGCACTTCGAAGCTGGGCCAAGTTCAATATACAGTCGTTGGTTTCCGCTGAATGATTGACTTCGTTCTCGAAGTGTTCGGTTCGCCGGCGTTCCTGGATAACTTGGCGCGTCATGGTTATCTTGCAGTGATTTGCGGCACAGTTGTGGTTAACATTGACAGCGCAAACGAGTTCCTAAATCCACAGTCAGTTGATTCTGAACAAACTTGAAGGGTACTAACATTAAATGCGATCATGAGACGGCGATCCAACTTGACGGTGCACGACGGAAGTCTATACGGCATCACATCTGGGCCGAGTTCACAAATAGATATCAGTATCTCCAGAACAGTGTCGGTTTCCCGCTCGACCAAAATTTCTTCCACGCGTCCGACGTGACAGCTTGTGCTCTTGCGATATATCACAAACTTCAAGATTTGAGCTGTGTCTCCATTCGCAAGAACCAGGCTTCGGCACAGTTGGACCTGGTTTCCTTCCCGGAGCAGACTGGTGATACCGAGCTTTCCAGCGTTGGTTTCACGCCAGGGGCATGGTGGAGTTCCCAGTAAAGGCATATAAAATCCTGACGCTCTATGAATTTCGGCCAGAATAAACCCGAACGAAATTGAGAGTGTCGGAAAAAAGCCAAATTACTTGCAACGGCTTGAATCAACTTGTAGCCTTGAGACGGCTTGCCAGGGGTTGCAAGCCACTCAGCCACACCTTCGAGGCGCTCACAAGCTGGTGCAAGGTATGCAAGACTCGGAAGGAGTCTCAAGCCGTGGCAAGGCACCCATGACTTGGCGAGTCTTTGGACGATTCGGAGGAGTTTTATTTTTTTCCCGCTACATAGTACCCGGAGTTAGAAAGGGATATTTAGTCAACATTATTTTACATACAGAGACTGGTCCTCATCTTCGGTTGAGTTTCACCGGGGTTATTTCCAGATTGCCGAGAGGTGTGGAGCTGGGTGGAGCGTCAACCCGGTGGCTCGAGCAAGGTGCATAACTCTGTTCATGCCCTTCGAAACTTTACTTGTGCACACATGCATGAGCCTGAACCATTACTAATATTTAGACTACCGTGAGTCTTACTGACTTGACTGTAGTACTTACTTGCTTAGTTACTTCCTTCATTAAATATCGTACCGAATCATTAAACCCGGTACTGAAGAGAGAGAGAGAGAAAATGGTAGGATTTTTGTTATTTCTGGCTTTCGGCGCCTTGGGATGCGCCGCAAGACCATTTGGCATCCAGAACCTTGAGACTGGGGGCGTGGCTTGGAACTGCTTTCAAGAACCTGACCTGTGCGCTGCAAGCCGCTCAAATGCAAATGACCATGCGACGGCTCCCAACATATTTGGAGCCGTTACGTGCAATTTAAGATTTTTCCGACAAGCTTACCGGTTTTGGATTCATCCCTGAGTCCATCCATCGACATGAATTTCAAGAACTGATCATCTTCCAACAGCGCAACACTTGTCCGCCCGCTTGCCGGGGTGCAATTTTTTCACCGTCTTCATTAGCGAGAACATAACCACCGCTAACCAAATGTCGCACTGCATGGAGGTGGCTGAATGCAGTCGCGATGTCGAGACTGGGTGCGTGTTTAGTTGAATGGATGCTCCGGAGTCGGATTACCAAATTGAACGACTCGAAACTCTCAGTTGCGTAGAGAATCAAAGGACCAAATCGGCGGATATGCTCCACTAGGTGGACGAACAGGTGGAATTTCGGTTTGTTGAACCACTGGGTATTCCAGAGTGCCGTCGCGCTCAGAAAATCAGAGACGGCATGGTTCAAAGCGTCCTGAAATGAGTAGTCAGACAATTGATCTGAAATAGACAACACATCGCACACAATATAAGTGGGCATGTGTTCAATCGCAGGCTGAAACATGAGCGGCACAAGCTTGGAAAGGGCCACCCAACCATCGTAATGCGCCTGCGGAATAAGGCCATGCAGGACTACTAATGCAACCAGGAGAATAACCCGAAAGTCACGGCCAACCAGTGATCCGGCATATTGAACGTAGGTGTGGCCGCGGATCGGGGGAGTATTTAAGCCGGCCACATCCACACTGGATAGGCGAGCATTGAGCTCTTCTTTACCTTTCGAATTTTGCCTGGAAACAGCATCTCGCCACCAGTATTTGACGACACCGAGCAGGACTACATGGAGGATTTCCACCGGAGTATCACTGTTTGCGTCGAAGTCTGTTGGCCAAATTTCAGATTTGGGGCTGCAGCGCACAACGAGAAGCACGTACCGAGAATGGATAAAACGGGGTTGAATATATGATCGGGCATCTCAGCTCGGAGGCGGTGTAGCATGGCTTTTACCTCTTCTGTCTTCGAGATGCCGGACTCGGACGGGCCTGGACCCCGTTCCTTTTGCTCGTCTCTCAGTTTTGAGGCAGCCGTTTGGAGTTTATCGAGGAAATATTGGAGATATTTATCTTTTGAGCCGCATTCAGTTGCCATATCATCTAAGGCACTTGGAGCGCCATCGATAGCCCGCTTCAGTTGCGCGGTAAGGTCGGCAACGATTTGGTCCTTTGTGCGGGGGATTCCTGCCTACAAATATTTAGCCGTCGTCTTCTCTGAGTGCGAGCACACTCACCGTCATGAAATCATTCAATCGGTCAATTTCGGCGGCATGTCCCGGTGGACGATTATTCTTGTCGGATTTGGCTTGGCAAACACGGCAGAAATACTTGCCTTTCATGCCAATGTGGGATGCGAACTCGCTCGACATGGGATTGTCGCCCTGGAAGGCGAGGAACCATGGGATGATGAGGATCCATTCCTTGTATACACAGTCCCAGACTTCGATCCCAGACTCTCGCGCCTCTCTATTAAAAATATGAGTGATATGAAGATATAGCGCAAGGAATTTTACTTTAGCATGTTGCTGACGGCTTCAATCATCTCGAGCGGTGGTGAAAGGTTTGATGTGGCGATGAAATGAATGTTGTATAACATTTGAGTCAATGCACGTGGTAGACCGGCGAGGGTGAATAGGATCGAGTTATGCTTATTCCATTTCTTCGAGACATTTCCAGAGGTATCGTCGCAGTAAGTCCAAAGGGGAACAGAATGGACACGGCGTCCTGCCCCTTTGATGCGCCACTCATTAACAGTGGGCTGGCTCCAAGCCTCCAAAGGGAGTGCGGGATCTCGTAAAACTCCTAGTTCAATGTTAACAGTCTCGCACGAGGACCAAAGATGAAAAAAATGCACCGGCAATCTCGGACGGTGACGGAATGTTATAGCGTGTTTGACAATCTGGATCGCGAAGATCTTCGACATTGAGGAAATAGCTGTCGAGCGGGATTTCGATGCAGGCGGCGTCTCTGCCATCAATGATAAACGCAGATCTTGTCGGAGTTAGATGCAAAGGATGAGCGATGGACCACAATTTGCCGTCGCGTGTGAACCATCGCATGGGCATAATAGGACCCACGTCTTCCCTACTCACTCGCGCGAAGCATACTTCTTCGACGTAATAGTCTTTCCCACTGTTGCCTCGAGCCATGGGCCCCGAAACATTCCCGTCGACCTCGTGCTTCCATTTAGCAGCTTGCCGTGCTTCTTCGAGCTTGTCCCCACTGTCCTCGGGGTACAAGTGCAACTTTGGGCGAACCAGAGGATTTGCGAACTCCTAGAAACACTGAGTACACGACCCGGAATTTACTGGTGCACTTACATGCTTGAGAATCTTAAACCAGTCATTAACAGCAAAAGAATTGCCCAATTTACCGTCGATTAATTTTGTGTCAAGACCGGCGGTGTTCAAGATATCTTCGCGGTGATTTTTAACTTGTTTAATGGTCGGTTGGGCGGAAACACCATTCTTCTGCGCATACCACCGCGTCGCGTTGAGTTCTTTCTCGGAGAAACAAGCTCGTGGGAAGCCGGACATGATGTCGAGAAGGCATTCCTGAGGGCACATCTATCAAGGCGAAAGGCGGATTAACCTATATAAATACCTGTTTGCTACGCCAGCACCACCAATCATCATCGCTCTCGGTCACCGGTAAATTTTGCGGGGCAAGAACTATGATGAGATACCATCAGATGTGTATAGTGTAAGGCTTGTTCACTTACGCCGCTGTTCTTCAGTAAATTGGCCGTTATATTGATCCAGCAATCCATCAGATTGTGGCTACTCCAACGGGACGGCCCTGTCGCGGGGAGATTGACGAGGACTGTAATGGTCTTCATTTAGATCTGCGTCGCTCCAGTCTTCGGGAGACGAAACTACGAGGGCATCTGATCAGATGTGTACAGTATAAGAATTGTTCCCTCACGTCCAATAAATTGGCCGTTATATTGGTCAGATTGCGGCTGCTCAAAAGAGACAGCCCCGTCGCCGGGATATTGATGGAAAGAGTAATAATCTTCATTTAGACCCCCGTCGCTCCGGTCATCATCTTCGGGAGAGGGTCTGGTGCACGAGACTTCTCCAGAAAAATCATCGTATATTTGGTTTGGATCATCGGAAGGGAGGGCCGGGCCATGCACAGAGGGTCGACCGCCGAAAAGATCAAGGGAATCTTCCAAAGGTTCGCGACTCAGTGGGGAGGGTGTTCCAAATCGGGTCGAAGAAGCGGATCGGGATTCAGCCTCTGAGCCTGAGTCGGCATCAAATGGGTTTGGCATTTCAGCCGGCCTGCGGTCAAGAGCTCGAACGCGGTCAATATGGGTCGGGCGGTCTTCGTGCGTCACCGCCCTTGACAGTTGCCGGTACTCACTGTGCGGACAAATGAGACACATATACAAATTTGTGCGGCTTTTCAGGAAGACTGGTATAATTTTCGAAATCAATGTAGACACTTTACAGGGAAAATAACCGACATTGTGGGTTGGTCAGCCTCGACGACATCTGGAACGCGCGAACCCGTGGAAGGACCGTCGAAGGAAGGGTGTGGGGGGTGGTCAATGGCCGAAGCACCAGAATGAGAAAGATGATGATGAGGAGAGCGGCGCGCATCTGGATGCACCCTTGTGCCTAAGGCGCGCAGGACGTCGCGTCGAAGCCTCAGAGTCAAATCAGCGGGCCGTGCATCAAATGATGCGCGCGCTCAGAATCACATGTATCTACCATTAGAATTTCAGAGGCGAAAGTCGGCTCGGTAGGTGGATCAACAAAGTTTGATCATCGAATCATTGGATTTCACTAATCTGCATCTCTGACGGTCTCCAGTACTATCCCCTTAGGAAACCAAGCATAAAACCGTTGGATTCCGACCGCCCATCAGTCCTATCAAATTCCAACGGCTGCCGGGATAGCCGTGTAACGAGTCGGCGGGCTGTACAACAGTATTTAATGCATGTATAGCTACGGTTTTTTAAACAAGGACTCCTGACCACTTTTCCGAGGGCGCCCTGTGTACAAAAATGAGCCTCGGCCATCAGTTCTTGTTGAGGAACCATGTGACTGTGTTTATTTCTCGCCACAAACTCTTGCTGCTTTCCTCCTTCACCGTCATGGTTCGCGGCAAACCCTTGTCGGACGACCTTCGGGGCGCAATCCTAAACATGGCTCTGACCCTCGATGTTCCGTCAATATGCCAGTATAGCGGCTGCAAGAAGCGCACTGTGCAGCGTGTTCTGGAAAACTACCGGAAGAAAGGAACCGTAATGCGCAAGCATTTGCGACATGAAATGCGTGGGGGCAAGCGCAAAATGACCCCTCGCGAGATCGGGGTGCTCTCTACTGTCTAGAGTATCGTACAAGACTGACCTTATGTCCTAGTTCCTGACTGGTCTTGTCCGACACAGTCCGGATGTATACTTGGATGAACTCCGTGAGATGCTGGAAGAAACCTCGGGCAAGGAAGTCAGCGACTCGAGCATATGGAGGAGCCTGAAAACCGTATTCGCCCGATTATAATCCTATCGAACTCGCCTTCTCTGCTATCAAGGCCTTTGTGCGACGCGATGGAACACTCGGATGACAGGACATAAATCAGAAGGAAGACAATAACTATGTTTACCTCCATCTTATTGATGCCGCTTTCTCAATCACAGCAGATGATGCACTTGGGTTTTTTCATCATTGTGGTTATGTATAGTAGATTATAGTATGTAGGGGGGCAAAAGATGTAGTACGAACGACGAACATCAAGAAATTTGATTTGATAGCTACTAGTTGCGTGCACATTTATTCGCTTAATTGAGAAGCTTGCCGAGATCTTCCTTGGCATATTTGACGATGCGGTTCGCAATGCCAATGGGAGCGCCCGACATCTTCACTATTTCCTCGCCGGAGAGATCCTCGATGTCGGTGAGGTCGAGGATGCCGTTATTTTCGAGAGATTGGGTGTATTGTGCATAGGAGGTGTTGTGACGGCCGCGCACCCTTTTTATCGAAAGCGATTGGGGAAGGAATCGGCCATCAAGTTAGTGAAAAGCGAGGAACGCGTGAGGCACGGTCTTTCTGGCTAACTTGGATGTGCTCTTGAGAAGAAAATCTTGCCAGAATCCAACAAGAATCACAGAAAATTGCATGACTTTTGGAAAATGAGCAGGAGAATTTTGCGATATTAGTTTCACAGCCACGGCATATAGTAAGATGAACTTGCAGGCACTCACGGCGGTGATCAAAATATTTTACCCCGGGAAACCGGCTATCAAGTTACCGTGGGAAACTTTTACCATGAGAAAAGTACAGTAAAATGAATTCCCGCCTTTCCCCCGAAATAGACAGACTTTTACCGCCAGTAAGTCCTGGGACAAAGTTAAGATTTTTCCGTCAGTTTTTGCGGCGGTAAAACAACGGTAAAAGGCCACATGTTCCCGTGGGAAATTCCGGCCCCCCGTAAAAGTCAGACTTTTACCCTCGGCGCTACCTGCCATGGCAGTGGGGATAAAAGGCCTTTTTCTGCCGGGAGAACTCACCGAAAAATCTTGGTATCGGGAGTTATTTATACTTGTTAATATACTACGACTCTCCTCCCGCCTTCACCACACGGACCGTTAGCGGAAATGACGCCGGTGCACATCAAATCCAATACTGTATAATTACGTTAAATTCGAACAGGGGGGTGACGCGTGACCCAAACTACCAATTCGACCATTCGACCGGGGCCAAAATTTGGCGTGACGCACCCTAAAATTTCGACCACCGGAACGAAAAATTTGATATTTACGCATCGCGGACATGATTTCGGGCAAATTTGGAGGGCCTGTGACAAATTTTACATTCGACCACCCCCGGGGTGACGCGTGACAAACCAACGATATTCGCCATCGACCAAGGGGTGCGTGACGCGTGACGGTCGAATTCAATGTAATTATACAGTAGGTGCGTGCATGTGTTGGGAGGGATGCAATGGTTTTTTCGTAAGGATCGGTGTGGCAGATGGACCTTTCCGCCATCGTTCGAATATGAGATAGGAATCTGTGCAGACCCCCAATGCGATGTTGTACTTCCCGGAAAAATAGCAGTGGGAGAGCTCTTCTCCGTTGACTACTACTTTCCGAGTGTGAAGGGTTTGGTAGTGAATGCCGTCAAAGACATCGGCCACGGTCCCGGGAACATGTTTGTAGTTATGGCGATAGAGGAGTTGCTCGACCTTCTTGGGATCCATGAATAGGCCCTGCAGGCGGGGAATGATAGGGATGTAACAGAAGAGACGCCGTGGTTTCGAGGCAGCATTGAGCCGCGATTCATGACAGAAACGACATGCATCAAGCTCCGAGTGCTCGCCTGTGTACACCATACAAGAATTCAGACAACAAGGGATCCAACGGGGTTCGATACCAGAAAGAATGGCGACCCTATGGAGCATAGTCCAGTGCGAACTGATGTCGAGCTTATGTCGAAATGCATGCCGCATCTGGGCGAATGCCACACCGGGCATGTTCGAAAGCATTTTCAGTCGGAAAGCGCGGATATTGTCGCGATCTTTCTCTGTTAGAACTTGGTTTCCTGGATTGAAGTGAATTACAGGGATAGGAGCAAAGCTAGAAGTACGCACGACAATCCCACAATTCTGCTTCCTCGTCCGGTCCCAACATATCTTCCAACTCTTGAATCATCTCTTCGCGACTAATAGGGATTTCATTATCCTCTGCTTCGTCAAAAGCTTTCCATCCATCAACGTCCGGAAGCTCTTCAAACTCAGATTCAGGTGCAGAGTCGGAATCAAAGGTGGATTCTGAATGGAATGTCGGAAACCAATG
Source organism: Mycena rosella (assembly GCA_029378255.1). NCBI lineage: Eukaryota > Fungi > Basidiomycota > Agaricomycetes > Agaricales > Mycenaceae > Mycena > Mycena rosella. Next base: position 461,430 of record JARKIE010000029.1, on the reverse strand, counting down.
ATCTGCATCCACATCCATGTTCTGATCACAGAGGTCTCCAAGAGAATCAAGAGCAACGACAGGAACATCTAGATCGCGCGGATGAGGAGAAGTAGAGCCGTCAATGTCCATGCGGGAGCGGGATTCATCGGACGCGGACTCGGATCCAGAGTCAGTTGATTCGGGGCCAGACTCGGAGGGGCAAATGCTGGAAGGAGGGACTTTAGAATAGTGCCTGGTGCGGGTTCGTTTGGAGCGAAGCTGTCTGCATGTTGGCTTGCAATGACAGTATCGCTTTTTCTCCTTTGGTTTCCGAGAGTTCGAGGGTCCAGGCATACATACAGGGAAGGGTAATTTAACTAGAAAATGCCCCATTATTTCGTAAGCCTTTGCAGAACGAAAATAAGGTTAAAATGTACATTTCGGCAAAGTAGGACGGTCGAGCAATAGATATGGACACCAAATCAGCACAGGGATGGGATTACAAGTTTCCCGCAGTGATTTCGTGATGGGGCTATGTGCTGGAACAAGCTGGCGGAGGAATGGTAAATGTAGGAAGCGCCGCCGAAGTCCATCAGGACACTGTTTTCTCGCTGGCAGTGCTCGCAACCTGCTGGCAGACCTGGCAGACCTGGCTCAGCTGGCAGCAAATTCACCAGGTCATGCCAGTTCAAAAAAATTGCCAGATCTGCCAGATTTCATACATCCGCCATTTTTCCACAGATCCGCCAGATTTGTACCCTCGCAAACATGAGGAAGTGGCAGCATAATTTGGGGTAAACATCATTTGGGGTAAAACAGGGATATTAAACTTGCCGCTAGTCATATATACATGGTCGAGGGATATTAAACTTGCTGGTCATAGTATACATATTACATAGTGAATGTTTCGACTGTAATATTCCATAATCATACACTCCAAGTGGCGCAGGGTTGAAGCAAGCAGAGAGAGAGAGAGGGATCAGATTTGATTCATATTTGCATTAGAGCATGGAGGTTCCATGTGAATGAATAGGAGTGAATCCTACCTATTGCCGAGCCTGCATTCGACGCTACGCGCTAAGTTTTGATGAAATTTCGGCAAAGTCATTTCAAGCTCCGATGGTCCGTGCACATCAATGATCTCATCAAATACCTGTTCACGACGACGTGTCGCTTGAGATGTCTTCGTTCTTCCCCCCATCTCGACCTTCTGCATCACAGTCTTTTCTGTTCCTTCCCCGCCCTGACACTCCTGCCGCTTCTGTCCCCAGTGGTCCCTCAAGCTCTCCAACTCCTTGGGCCTGACTCTGCGCCTCAATCCCGCTTCCTCAAGCCCTACAGAGTGCAGTCGCAAGCTCCTCGGGTCATCTAAAGCTCCCCCAAGTTCCTGTCTCAAGTTTTCTGGTGGCTCGTCTTCAACAGAAACCATATGAAGACCGGTCCTCGCTTCTGGCCTCCTCGGTACTGTCTCACGTGGTCTGCCTCCCTGCGGTTGTTGTGCCAACTTGGTGATGAATGATGGTGTTCACGACGAGGCAAGTCGGTTTCGTCGTGCACGATCTACCTGAGTCACTGACAGCCACACACAGAGTCCAGATCTCCACTTTGCTCCGATACGCGCCGACCCTGCATTCCCTCGTGCCAGGAGACATCGGGGCACTCGAGCCCCAGATCATCGTTGCGTTGCATTTCATGTACTTACCTACCTACTCTATGTATCCCGTGTAATTGTAGCCATATAATACAACATTTATCCGTCATATGATGTGATTTACGGTGAGCCGGCTCCCATTTATAGTGAGCTGGCATCACCTGGCTTGGGAAACTGGCGAAGATTCTGGCGCCAGGCAAGAAACATGGCACGATATGGCTGCCACAAAATATTCTGGCGCCGGCTATCGTATTATGCTGCCAGGTCTGATTCTGGCGAGTTGGAAGGGTTGGCAGAGCTGGCGCCAGCTCTGCCAGCTCAAAAACATTTTCCTGATGTCGTCGAGGATGTAAAGCAAGAGTCGTGGTTCCAGGTGAGAAATTAAGAGACGGGGCGGCCAGGAATATACCCCGAGGGCGCAGCAGAGGCGTGGCTGGGCGGATGCACGCCTGAAAACGCGTCGTAGAGCGTAGAAGGTGCTGGTACGTGCAGTGTACGTGCCCAAGACGTGATCAAAGCCAAATAATGGCACATTCCGGCAAGTTCCGCACAGCGCCATGGGTATCAGCAATATTCCCCAGGATTTTGAGACGGACACTCCCAACAAGTGCTTTGTCAAATAGTGCCTTTGAAACACTCAGCTGAAGTATACTCAAAAGCACTACAACGGATGACCTCAGTCTAAGTGTTTTTTTCTCGGAAATGGTGCTTGGGCACTCAGATGTAGTGCTTTTACTTTCCACAGTGACCATCTACTCCTCTTTGTCCACTCCCTGTGCGCCCACCAAGTCCACAATGAATATCTTCAGTAACAAGTGTACAATATGCGGCAACCAACTCAAGCTTATCAAGAAAAAGGACTCAAACGAACATTATGTACGGGTTCATCGCTATTCATTGGAATGCTCGCCTTGGCTGAAACGCCGACGAATAGTGACATAGTCCTTCAGCCCATGCCAAGGAGGGGGGTCGGACTTATTGGTTCCATTTCACGCCTGAGGACACCCCCGCTCAGTCGACTCAATCAGCAAGTGTAAACTGTGCCGTCGACACTTGCAATGGTGTGTGAGTCAATAACAAGTGCATGCATGCAATGCGCAAAAGAAATTGCCTCCAAGCTCTGGGCCAGTGCGTCGTGCATGGAAAGGTGACCGCAGGAACCCAGCCTCAATATATTTCCGTTACGCTGCAGAGTCACTGCGTATCTGAAATCAGCTCCTCCTCCTCGTCCGTGGCATCCTCGTCTCGAAACCCCTACCCTGGCTCTTCTCGTTCGCTTCTAGGCCAACCTGAGTACAACCCTGCACTCATGATATCACTGACCAGTGATCCGGACATCTTGTTCCGACTCCGTTATCATCCGGTTACCTCCATTCTACTAGCTACTAGCTCATAAAGAAAACTGAAGAAAGCAAGATGAAACTTGGAACGAAGCTGGTTGACCTTCAAGCTTACGCTCTCGCTCGCCCTCTAAAAAAAGCTTTTTGTCCCACGGCAGACTTCTGGATAGTGATGTGCAGGGCTCGGCTTCAAGCCCTAGGCCCGCCAGGCCGAGCCCGGCCAAGCCCGAGCCGGGCCGAGCCCGATGCAGGGTTTCAGCGGGCCCAGGGCTCGGGCCTGACATATTTCAAGCCCAAGCCCGGGCTTCAGGCCGCGGCTTGAGTGCCAGCTACACCACCAATCAATGTCTTCAATTTTATCCAGGAAAGCTTTCTCAGCAGCTCGAATCCATTCCGAAGGCCTTTGGAGCTGGCTCACCGAAAATCAATCCAATACAACACAGTTGGAAAATTCAACTCCCGAGTCCGAAAATGGAAATTTGTCTGTTGAAACGTGAAACGACTCGGAAGTGCGACATTAGGCTGGTAAGCATTCGCATAAATCAGCTCTGTACTCACATGCCTATCTAGAAGCCCACCACGCTATAAAACCACGAATGTACTGGCTTAGTCAGCCCAGTGATCAAGCCCGGGCCCAAGCCTAAGCCCCGGGTTTGAGGCCCTACCCGAGGGCTCGGGCTCGGGCCTGGGATATCTCAAGCCCAGGCCGCGTCAAGCCGAGCCCAAGCCCGGGCTTCCAGGCCGAGCCGGGCCCTGAACATCACTACTTCTGGAATGGCACTGGTTGGCACAGCCTCGAATCATAAATAAGTGCAAGGCGTTGGTCGACTCTGGCCTTCTTGATCCCCTCCTTCATCTACACGATGGACACAGAACCCGAACGAATCCTTCCGAACGAAATGTGGATCGAGTCTTTCCAGCCCCTGGACCGCCGCACGTTAAAAGCTGTCAGGATGGTCTGCCGCTCGTTTTGCCGCCTATCATGGGACGTGATTTTGCGCGACATAACATGGAGCAATTCTTCCCGAGCAGTAGCCGGCATGAAGTATTAGGAGCGGAACCCAGCCCATACTTGTCTTCCCCGCAATTTGTTGGTTTCCTTCGCGGCGCCGGATATCGGATTGGAGGACTCCACGAAACCCACCGCCGGCGGTGAAGATGATGAAGGTACTTATCATTTGACCGATGGTGATTGGTGTGCGGTATTCCGTCCTGGGAATCTAATCAAGGCAGCAGACCAGATTACACGCATTTTCGACTGCATTCGCTCGTTCTCGAACCTTGAAGCACTGACAATCGACTGCGCATATATCCCAGCAGACTTCCGTGATGTGCTCCGGGAGCTCCCTATACTCAAGCAACTCACTCTGAACTACTGCGCCCTGCCTCTGGTACTATCGCAACTTCCTGTCCGACCATCCACACTCCCTACACACATCTCGAACGTCACAAGCCTCAAAGTTTCCCTAGTGAAACCTGAGCACCCCGTCCTAAGCATGGACCCGGTGCCATGTGCCGGTCTATTATCCCTCCTTCCCCGCCTTCGGACGCTCGACATCGAGCGATGCTTCCTTGCCACCGATGTGTTCCCCTCCGGTATAACATCGCTGACCATCAAATCCCCTGGGCTGGCGGCGAAGCACTCGCCAAAGGCTATCTTTGCGAAGTCCTCCGCTCGTTGCCACGGCTCCGGTCTCTCACAGCGTTCATGTCGGATGAAATTTTCAGCAGTAATGATCCCAATGATCCCACCCACGCTCTCAGCCCGTACCACACCGCACCCCCTCCGAGCCTGCCCCACCTCACACATTACACCGGAACAGCCGATCTGGGTCTGGTTGCGCTTGCCGCATCTCCCATCATCCACGATATCCGTGTACAGGGGAAAAGCGCGCGAATCATCCAACTTGTCAAGTTTTTGGAAGAACGAAATGCGCCGGTGCGCGGCCTTTCGGTGGAACTCCCATTTTGGAGCAGCGCGGCCGCCCGGGTCATCTCCCATTACCTCCCGCAGTGCGAGCGCCTGGAGATCACATACGCGAGAACCGGCACAGAGGAGCTCGGGAAGCTAGACCTCGCCACCTGCCATAACCTCGAGGACATCGTTATCAAGCAAGATAGCCATGCGGCTAAAGAACTCATTGAATTCCTGGCAGAACGAGACGCCCCTGTGCGGCGAGTTTCAGTGCACCTCCCAGTTTGGACTCGGAGTACCTCAGTGGTGCCGTCTGTCTTCCGTTTCATACCGCGATGCGAGCATCTGGAGATCACCACCTCGGCTGATGCGGGGAAACTCGTCCTCTCCGCCTCCTCGCCTTACGCCCTCAACCTCGTCATCATCAAACAGGACAGTGAGCGGGCCATGGAGTTTATCGAGCTCCTGCAGGAACGAAACATACCCGTGCGGCGGCTTTCGCTGGAGCTCCCATGTTGGAGCACCACGGTTGTACGAGCTGCCTCGCATTGCATACCGCGATGCGAGTGCCTCCAGATCACGTATGCGGGAACCGGCACGGCCGAACTGGGGACGTTGGTCCTCTCTGCCTCTCACATTCTCGAGGACATCGTCATAAAACAGGACAGTCAGCGGGCCATCGAAATTATTGAGTTCCTGGAAGAACGCCGTGCCCCCGTGCGACACTTGTCTGTGGAGCTCCCGGTGTGGAACACCGCGGTGGTGCGGTCTACCTGTGTTTCCCTCCCACAGTGCGAGCGCCTGGAGATCACGTATGCAAGAGGCCAGCCTTCTGAGGTCTGTGCATTCTCAGCCGGAAATTAATCACCATATGCTGATTGTAGACTTTAGGAATCGCTTGTGGAGCTTGGGACCGAATTCATCCTACACCTCAGCCATCTGAGGGAGATCAGTATCCTCCATGTTCCACGAGAAATCGAGCCAAATGTCAACGGGCGCACCGCGGATGGCGTTAAAAAAACTGTGCAGGAGGTGGTATGTGCTTTTCTCGTTTCGAATTCGGTCCCATCGTCCATCGCGCATGCTAATTGCGAGAGTAGGAATCAGGATCAGAGATCCAGTCAGTCTCCCTGCTTGTTGATGACCTGCGACAGCTGAACGGACTCGACGGTCAATTAACGGTGGAGACAGAAGTCGGCAAACGCCACAAGGAACTTGTTGAACTCGAAGATGCTGAGGACGAGATGAACCTCAGGGGTATCCTTTATTGTTGGACCCGCTACAACCATAACCTCGCCCTGCAGAGGATATGTCTTTCGGGCAGCGGCCCGACCAAGTGGGTGCGCGAACGGGATCGGCACGATGCCAAAAAATGGACCACAACTGTGGTTTAGTATGTGTAGCCTCTTTGCAATGTACCTTGAATTTCTTTGTAATGTGTCATCGTCTTTAATGAGCGGCGCGTGCACAACCACCCAAAGTACCGCCACGAGATCTTCTGCCCCGTCCTCCAACTCCCGAGTTCCTACACTGAAAGTCTGAAACACGCGGCGGGACCTGCGTCCCTCTCACGCCCACGCCATCCACCGTCTTTGTGGCGTGTCCCGCGAGTTGCGAGGCTTATTTTTGCGCTGCTATTACGCGTTCTGGACTATGAAATTTGCCTGAAGTCATCAATGCTAACGGGCGCGAAACTTGAACTTCCTTTCCAGTACAACGCTATTAAACTCACTCTGGACGGCCGCGTATAGGCGAACTTGCAGATTGCAACTTGGAGGCGGCCTTTGGGCGGATTGACGCTGACTGGAAGATACAGTTTTGCAGCAGTTCCCGGCCGTTTGGGCAATAGCACCCGCTCCCCATATTTTTGATTGAAATGCCCCACGTTCCGTCTCGCTTTCTAGTGTTTCCTTGGTTGTCGTTTCCTTCCCTCTTGGAAGAATATGTTACGACTTTACATCGCCGCGCCGCTTTCCGTCCTCGCCAGGCATCAGATAAGGATTTAATTTCCCCTGACTTCTCCCGCCCATGCGGCCACAATCACTGCGTTCTGACCCCTCATAGACACAGCTGTGTCTAGCTTCGGCTAGATCCTTCTAGATCCGTCTTGATCCGTCTACATCCAAAATAGACAGAGGTGCGGCCATCTTCGGCTATACCTGTCTACGGCATGTAGACTCGGGTCCGTCCGCGTCCGTCTATCTCCGTCCACGTCTATCGAGCTTGTAGACGCACCTCGGTGAAACGGTTGCTCGGACTCGAAGCGTGCAAATGAAAAATGAACAAAACCTCACTATTCGAAAGAGGATGCAGCGACTAGCTCAACAATTGAGAATAGTGCAAACAAGCCCCCAATAATGAAATATTAAACCACTAAACACTTCTTTGTCACACCTCCGATCTTTATCCAACGAATTCAGGTCTTGTTAGACACAAATATAGGTCTACGGAAACCGAGAGCTGAGGTTGTTATGGGTAAAGCTGTGTTGAAGAACTTTGGATATGGTTCTGCAAAACGTACTTCAGACTGTACGGTTCTACGCGTGTTTTGACAAAAGCCGAACACAATCAGATCCCTTGGGCCACAGACACATACACATGGACAACAGACCACGGATAGGTACTCAAGACAGCTTTAATGCACCACCTGCTCGGATAGGTACTCAAGACTGTTCTTCACAGCCTGTTCAGATAGGTACTCAAGACGGTTCTTCACCACCTGCACAGAATAGATCAACAGTAAACTTAAATTCACAAATGTTCTCCAGACAGGAGGGTGTTCGGAGTGTAAGTCCTAAATCAAAACCGTTGGTACACAGGGGCAATGGTGGTTGCCTCTGATATGTTGGGGTAGGATTCAGTGCTTAAACTTCTAGAACCGCCCTGCCTTTATACTACTCTAATTATGCTTACACTATGTGATGACACTACCATTGGTATACAAACAGATATTCAGCATGTTATCTGGTATACTATTTGTCCTGCGCTATTTCTCTCATTGGCTGGCCCGGTCCCTATATGTCCTGGCATGTCAGCCGGGCAGTGTCACGGTCTTGGCAACTCAATCGCGAGTTGAAATCCCTCTCTTGAACGAGGTTATTCATGGGCCTGACTCTTAAAGTCCCTGCCCCGTTGTTTACTAGTATCGCGGATAAAGTAGGGCTTTATTCTAGCTCCACGCAGGTACCCTTTACACATCTTTATGTTGAGTGGTTCGAAAGCTTAATGTTCCGAAGCCCCGGAATGATCCTAAGTTTGACAAATGACGATGACTTTTAGGCCCGACCAATTTATCCCGACCTCAGCACTAAGTCCGACAGCCACTTTCTGTATGGCTACACTCGGACCGGGTCACGTGACCCGTCGCGTTTTAATTCGGCATAAACAAGGCAATACTTTGGGATAAAGTACTGATTGCAGTGCTGCCTTGGCCTCAACCATTGTTCACAGAGTGGATAATTTAACCTCTTTGTTTGTAGGGTCCGTTGTAACGGTTTAGCCCTAAACTAGCCATTCAGAGCTCATGCTAGTTCTAGATGCATGCTAAGGTCGCGTAACGCGTGGTTGCAATAGTCAAAATTACGGCGGCTTATCATCGGTCCACTGAACAAGGCACAATCTGCAGTTTCTATGCATACTAATATCTTATTGAGCACCTTCCCTGCAACCTAGAGCTCACTGAACAATCTGCTGCATCATGAGCCCCATTTCAGACAAACTTTAAGCTTTCCATCAGCCCTGCGCTGCCCTTTCTGGCTCCATCAGCCCTGGCCATCGTCAGGCCTTTGCGTGGTATGCAGCGACTCAACCTATGCTTTTGGGGCGTCAAAAGATACACAGAGATCCGAGAGAACCCAGCAGAATGTGGCATTGACGCCAGGGAACAGAAGGTGTGTGTCAACGACGGTCCTTGGGTCAACCTGTCTGCAACCAAGCACAACAGAACCACAAGTCCTAGCCCAGGTGTTGAGAGGCACTGGCTGTTTGTGGTGAACATACGAACGGCCGATGACCGAGGATCGCTCCCAGGAGTAGTTCAACCAGAGGTTAGACTGTGGTTGAAGTAGTCCTGACGGGCCTGGGATAATTGAACTGATGTGTGGGACATATCCCGATGGGATTACCAGCGGGATTATGAGATGACACACATGGGTTGATTATAGACCAGCAAACAGGAGGGAGAATCCAGGGATATCTGACAGAGGCTCCTTTGGACTCTACGCTCTAATGCCAAGAGACGTAGGAATAGTTGTCATGGTGGTGGTTGTCTCCCTCTAACCTGAACGCGATCAAGACTCTGTGTCCATGCCACTGAGAGTCTTGATACCAGTGTTATCCCATAGGCTAGTCATTCACAACCCTACAACCCACCACTAGGCTCCGTCGACGGAATTTGAGAAAGGTCCGAGACAGGAGTTGAAATAGGAAACAAGGGTTTGCCAGCAGAACGAAGTGGAGAGGGAAACCCGAGTCAACAAGATAGCGAAAGCAGAGAAAGCTTTAGGCTGAACACAGGTCAAGAACAGGCCAAAGCAAGGCCGGTGAATAGACGAGGTAGAATCTAAAGTACCGGGATTCTACCTGGGGTTTATATACTGCTGTATCTTGGAGTCCGATCGTAATATACCCTATGTGTAACATAAAGGGGTTTAGTTGAAACCAGAAAGGAGTTAAAATGAAACATATAGGGATGTGATCGCGGGTTAATGGGCTCCCGTGATCGCGGTTTGATCCGGCTTCGGGATCTGAAAAGCCGAATCATGACAGTGTGTTGCAGAATTAGCTGAAGACCAACCAAATCTGGACAAACCAATCACAATTGAATCAAGATGATACATCCACTCCCTCCCAGTTCAGATGCCGCTTTGAATTTGGGACCTCCGACCACACTGTTCACTGTCATTTTGAGACATATGCCTACATATGTCCAGGTTCTCTACCTGCATCTACCTGTGTCTACACACCTAGACACACCTAGACACACCTAGACACACCTCAACACATGTAGACCAAGTACATCTACTCAGAGTAGACATAGGTATCTGTCTATGCTATTTCTAAATGGCTAGACATACCCTCTTTCTATCTTGTGTCTACAAGGGGTCGGAACACAGTGAATGTCGCTACTGAGACCATAATATTTAGAACACCTCTAGCAGTCTCCCACGTACCCCAGACCCTCATGGGTCCACCTCAGATATCCGAGCGCTGCAAGGTACCCCTTTCGCTGAATGCCCGCCCCATCCTCACACCCGCTTGAGCAGAACACCCCACGTGGGAATGGACCCTCCCCGAACACCGCCCCAAACACGGCGCTGCTCCAATGCGCGCCTGCGTCTCGAGGTGCCACTTGTAGGCGGCCGGGGAGAAGTCGTCACGGTATTCCATCATATTCCATCACAAATATCGTGGGGGTTCAGGCTCCATTCATTTAGTTTTCGTTTACAGGTTCGGGCAAATTAAATAGAAACAGTAATTAATCGATTAAAAACTGTTTAAATCGTTTGTAAACGGTTTTTTTCTGTGGGGCACGAGATAACAAGTGAGTGGGTAAATTACAGCCACTACTAGCCTCTACTATAGTCCAGGAACTTCTTCTGAATCCAAATTTTCGTGAGCATCAGGCCTATATGGACTGGCATGGCTGTCCTTGCATGCAGCGACCCGACTTGGACCTTGGCATAGCACAGGTGGTGTGGTTTTGAGAATAACTGTTGAGCAGAGACGGATGACCAGAAAGTTGCGTACCATTATGAAAGGGTGAAATAAATAAGCCATCAACTTGCCATCAAGTTCGCAACATCCATGACTCGGAAATTTGAGACTGGCTTTCTACTGCAATTCTACCACCTTGTCATTGCAGGTCATATTTTACACCCGCAAGCACTGGTTCGAACTTCGAAACATTTGTTCGACCCAAATCTGATTCCGTCATAACTTTGATCCGACCCTAGGTTGAGCGGGGGGCCGAGTCTGCGGAGACCGCGTGGCCGTCGGATCACCTTACAAATGTGAGCCGCCCAAATAAATCAGATCCGCAAACTAAATCAAGACAGAGTGGTCCTTGGCAGTGCATGTGTTTTGAACCCACGAGAGAAATTCTGGCGCCCCCCCAGCTCGAACCATTTATTGCTGTTTTCAAATATAATGACATATCCTGAAAAAAAAAAAAAAAGTTTTCAGTTCGGGGTCCATCCGTGCGAGTGTTCGAGCCGGGCTGCTGGCATCATTTTTCCCATCAAAACCGAACCAAACAACGCGTCGCGTCCACAGGTACTCGATCATTTCTGGTCGGATTCAAAACAAATTTCTACTTAAAATGAAGCTATGACTCGGGACTATATTACTAGGTAGTAGCGAGACCGGTTTACATCCTGCTTTCTATACAGATATATTTGAAGCTTTTACCTCACAAATTTTTATTGAACATCCTGGAACCGTTTCTGCCGCCACACAAGGTCTATATCTCATCGGATGGGCTCAGGACCATCGATTCCTTTGGACCCAAAAACACTCTAATTGGTTTCGGGATTTTAGGAGGGAGTGTCACAAACACTGCGCCAACAAGGGCTATTACTGGCGTCTGACTACTAAGGGACCAGCAGCCTTCTTGCGTTTCATATATGCTTCTTCGTCTCGTCGCATTCGAGCCAGAACCGTGTATGGGATCCTTCCATTCACTCCCTGTTGCATGGATGAATATGAAATACGGCACAGCCTGTGTCTGTCATAGAACTTTAAGTGCGCATCAATGCACTTTCTGCTGTTATTGTTCGCCAGAAAACAGTGCTAACGAATCTCGAGGAGAGAAAGAGCGCTGTCCAGCTCAATGCCGTCCACGACGCAATGTCTCGATTGCTACTTGAGATTTCGTCTGAAATCTTTCTTCACTGTCTTCCTTCCTGCGGGCACCGGGTGCCTGATGCTCGTCTCGCCCCCTTGGTGTTTTTGAACATCTGCAACAAGTGGGCAGATATTGCGCTCGCTACCACTCAGCTCTGGGTTTCCGTTCATGTGGCCTCCTTGAACATCAAATTGGTGGACCCCCTGGACACGTGGATTGAAGTTGTCCGTGCAGTGCTCATCTCTCTTCCCCACAACCTGCCTCCGGAAGCGGCTGCTATAATGGAACGGCACCCGCAACACTGAAGATGTTCCATGACAACGACAATATTGCGCTTCTAACGGCCGCAGGGACATTCCCCTTTCTGTAAACTTTGATGCTGTCCGGCATCGACGCGGACGTGTTCTGCTGTACCACTACTTTCATGGTGGCCATCCTGTACGGATCACCCAAATCTGGTGGAATGTACCTTCGATGATCTCTCCTACGACAATAACTACAACAGAGAAATCCTGGTTCTTCCCCATGTGCGCACCTTTATCTTCGGGATCTACCCAGAGTATGGGCCTTGGCAGCGATTACATTTTGCAACATGTCATTTTGCCTGGGCTTCGGTCCCTCTTCATCCCTTTGTACAGCATACATCTTCAATATCTCCTAAAATTCTTGCGACGTTCCTCATCTATGTTACAGCAACTTATCGTGGGCGACAGGCATTGGGTTGAATGGACTGCAGATGAAATGAACAAATGTGGAATGAAGTCTCAGCATCAAGATGAAAATTTGTATGGGTCTTTTGGTAGGCACCAAAATTCCATTCGGATTTAGGCAGATTGAAAGTCATATCTAGCAGCTCGCACACTTATGTTTGTGGTAGAATCAGCCATCTAGTCAAATGGTCCACTGAATGATGCCAATTAACAGCTGTATCTGAGGGAGGCTCAGTGTTCCTCCTGTGATATGCATCTGGTAAAATAGTCCCGAGTCTTAGCTTCATTTTAAGTATGAATTTGTTTGAATCCGACCAGAAATGATCGAGTACCCGTCGACGCGACGCGTTGTTTGGTCTGGTTTTGATGGGGAAATGATGCCGGCAGCCCGGCTCGAATACTGGACCCCGAACTCAAAAACATTTTTTTTTTTTTCGGGATGTGTCATTATATTTGAAAACAGCAATAATCTGTTTATAAACCATTTGTTTACCGTTTGCACCTCCACGCAAACTAAACGGAAATAAACACAGTTATTACCGTTTGAAAACGTTTACAAACGGAAAAGGTTGGAGCCTTAGTGGGGTGGAGAGAAATGCAGACGAGGGGAGGAAATGAAGATAGGATAGAGTGGCGAGGAGGCGATAGGCAGAGACGATTTCGGATTACATGCGGACACGGTGTACACGCCAACTTTTTTACTTATGGCGCCACGTGTCGATCGGACCGTAATGATCCCGCGGGAGCTGTTCCCAATTTGGATTTCCGTTTTCGACGCGCGTTTGGCTGCTTTGGGTCTGTGGGCGCAGTGGCGCAATGTGCTGCACTAGGCTCGGTGCGGTGTATCTAGTCATTTGCGGCCGCCGCTGGCTCGCTGTGCTATCTCTGTTATCCCTGTACCCCGAGTCGTCGACTGGCAGATGCGCAGCGGCCGTGCGATCTGCCCCTCTGGCGCCTGTCCTGATTCACCGTGTGTGTGGATGACGCGCCCGTCTCCTCGCCCCTTGACTAGCTGCACGGATGACTCTGACCGCGATGATCCACGATGACTTGTCCACGCCTCGAGCCCACCACGCCCCCTCTGATTCGTGTCGGATCCGACTAGCCCAATGCACGCGTAACGCAACTCTCGCTGCGGACTATCCCCGTCGCCACAAGAAATCACGTTGACCCCCCGCACTCCCCCGCAAGACCACGTTTATGCGCGCTATTCTGGGCCTCTGCATTCCAATCCATCTCGCCGTCGGTGATATGATACAATAGATGGGAATGCAGCCTTATGCGTTAAGACCCCATGTCGCGTGCGTATACATACCTGGCCATACTTATTGCCCCTCTCTTCGTCGCTCCGAGTCATTCCGCGCAGATCCAATTAAGCTACTCTACGTCTATCTCCGTGCACCTACTACTCACGTTTACTTCGTCGCGTCTCCCTGCTGCCCAGTCCTCAATCTGCTGTCCTTCAGCCCTCTCTGCCGGTCCTGCAGATCACTGTCTCCGGATCTCTATCATATTACTTACCTCCTGGGTACATACACTCACTCATTCCTTCAATTGTTATTTGTATTTCCTGCAGAGCGAAATGAAGCTCCGGATAAGAGGTGGGAAGCCTGGGTTCGACTCCCAGCGTCCGAATATATTTTCAATAGTTCTTTTTACTTCAGGTGGGCTTAAAAACTCCCTCACTTCCCCAGCCGCGAAGTAAGGATTGGAATTCGGATGTGGTGCACGTCACATACCTGCTTCGAATTGGTCAAATTTCTCTTGGTTGACGCAGGAAGTCTGGGTTCAACTCCCGGCATCCGAATGGATATTTTTTCTGTACATCTTTTTTTTTGTTACGCGAGGTGAGTTTGAAAATCTGCCGTACTTCCCCCCGCTTTTAACTATGTATCACTGCGGCGATCACCGAAACTTAGTCAGCAAAAAACCCGCTAGAATCATGTTGTTCATTTAGTGGGCCCAAGTTTTAGTAGGGAAAAAACTCCCCTAAAAGATAGGATCTTTGTCTCTTTGTTTCTCCCACAAAAATCCAGAATTTTAGTGGGAGAAAAAGTTGGGGACAAAGGGAAAAGTCATGTGTTCCTGTTTTGTCCAACTAAAATATAGAATCTTTGTAGGGGAAAGAAAGAAAGAAAGATCCTATATTTTATTATAGTTTTTTCCCCACTAAAACTTGGGCCCACTAAATGAACAACATGATTCTAGCCCGTTTTTTCCTGGCTAAGTTTCGGTGATCGCCGCAGTGTATAGCAAATCGGATGTGGTGCACGGTGCACCCCTGCTTTTATTATGTGGTGTTGCCCGCAGTGGATGCAGGAAGCCTGGGTTCGACTCCCACCGTCCGAATGGGGGGAGCCTTCATCTTTTCTTTTACTTCGCGCTGAGAAGCTCTGACGTGGTGCACGGTGCACACCCGCTCTCCTTAGGAAGATTTCCTTCCATATTAGAGGTGGGAAGCCTGGGTTCGACTATCGATCAAGAATCGACATCAGAATCGGCGAGAATCGCCATTTGATTCTCGCTTTGACTTCCCCTATTGATGACAGACTCTCCTTCACCACGAGGCTCCTGCGTGGCTGCAGGATGCCGAAGCCGGCCAGGCTTGAAAATCCGGCCGCGTGGCCACAGCCATCAATCAGCTTTCAACCAGCCGCGCAACAGCGGGGCATAAGCCACCATCGCTTATGGATTCATAAGCGGTGGCTAATGCCCCCTGTGTCTGGGCTCGACTCCCAGCATCCGACTTACGCAGCAAATAACCTCCTTTTTGTGTCCGCGTTCGCACTAATAATTTTTGTCGTATTCAACTAGGTAAATATCCAAGCCATAAACTCGGACATGGTGCACGTTGCACACCCGCTTTCTCGGTGGGCGAGAATGGCATATAATGCGGGAGGCCTGGGTTCGATTGCCAGCATCCGAATGTGCGAAAGAAATTCCTTTTGGCTTCCGCGTTCAAGTGTACAAATTTCCTCGTATCTACCCTGAATCCAGATGCAAATTCAAGTTGAGAACTCGGACGTGGTGCACGGCGCACACCTGCTCTACTCAACCAATGCGTGGCATTGAGGAAATACAGCGGGGAGCCTGGGTTCGACTCCCACCATCCGAATGCGGGAGAAGAAATCCTTTTTGCTTCCGCGTTCAAGCGTATAATCATCCTCATATTTAACGAGGCACACGTCCAAGTCGAGAGCTCGAACGTGGCGCCGGGTGCACACCCGCTCTGCCTAAAAAATACTTGGAAATACAGCGGGAAGAAACCAGATTTTTTCTCTTGTCGCATCGCTCGCGCTGATACTTTGATTCTTATCCAGCCACAGATAAAATAAGGGACACAAGGCATGCCGGAGCTTCGCTCCGGCATGTACTTGGACTACAGCCGTTTTGAAAACAGTATACGGGTTTTGATGGAGTATTGCTCATCGATTTCAGCTTACCTTTGTTTGACGGTGAGTCGTCATTGATCCACCTTAATGTCGTAAATCCGAACATGGACTCCATCACTGGCCATGTATTTTAGTTATTGTTGTTGCACCCCCTAACCACTGTGAACCGCTGCCTCGTCCTATGGAATGCCCAAAAACCCCGTCGCACTGTTGGGAAAAGACGCGGACTGAGTCATATTGGTCGCACAGGTGTGTGGAGCAAATCACATAGCATGACGAGGAGTTGTGGAGCAAATGAGACTCAGCATCAAATTCAAATGGCCCTCCGGGCATACCTGTAACCTCCCCTTCACTGCACTTCTTATCCTCATGACCTCATCTGTTTCCGTAATCCATTGGTCCCCTTCTACTCACCCATATATGTAATTTTTTTGATGGCACCTTCCTGGCTTCAGTAGAGGCCCGGTTTCTATCGGGTTTTGCAGCAAGCATTTCCAGCATAGTAAACTGAACATCACCAAGTGGCTTAATTTTTTAGGCCCAATTGGAAGTGCAGTAGAGTTACCGAAGTGCATTTTTTGATCGAGAAATGACACGCATATGCAAAGTGATCAAAATGGGACTGTTCATTTTCTACTGGACTCAACTCCTCCCCATACAGTCTTTAACCGTGAAGCGAAACACTCTGGCGGCGTCGGCTATTGTGAGCCCAATATTGATCAAATGAATGTACTTTCTGTTGTAGAAATGTGCAGCAGCTTCCTGGCTACCCGACAGTATAAGGTTTCATGAGCATCGGTGTTGGTATAGTGGAGAACGAATGGAATCTTCCCGGGACCCCAAATTTGCGCAAATAATGTGGAAGCGAAACACCAAAAAACACAAGAATTGAGCTCATTCATGCACCTTTGGCATACAAAATGTTCATATTCGTAATCTACGACCTCGAAAACCCCCAGCATATGTTGAGCTACCTCAAAGTGGTGCATGGGGTGTGTGTTTATTGTGCGGGTTGAAACCAGGAAAATGACGGTGCAAACATTCGGAAAGAAACCTGAATAGATCGGACGTTACAAAGGCTCTTTTCAAAAATCCTTTTGTGAATGGGAGTTTCAGAGGGAGAAAAGCACTGTTGCAAAAATTTGGGCTCGCTGGCAACCTTTAAGGTGGTGAATGGCACAGTGTTTCGCTTCCATGTGCCGTTTCGCTTCATGGTTAAGGACTGTACACTTTGTAGATGTAATAGCCTACATGTGGATCCTCAACAGATCTCCCATTCTTATTTCAAGTGAATTGATGTAAAATTGAGCTCAGTACAGTGAAACTTTGCATATGTGCATCACATGGCATAGGTGGGTGATCACTAGTATTATTAAATAATTAACTGTTCAACTGAGCCTGACTCCAACCCCCCTTCACTTTAATTCACTTTGACTTCATTAAAGATTCTGCACGAGGCCAACACAAGTTGGACAAAGTAAAGAGTCTAAAAGTGTTTGATGTCGGAGATGCCGCTCCCGGATAGCGCGTGCCTGGAAAGGAAAGTGTCTAGAGCACGGTCTATGATTTCGGGAAAAGCCGCTCCCATCAAAAACGAAATGGATAGCGCTTTTCAGGGTGCCCGGAAAGGAAAGTGCCTAGACCACGGTCTATGATCTCGGGAGAAGCCGCTCCATCAGAGGTGAAATGGATAGAGCTTTTTAGGGTCCCAGGAAAGGAAGGAGTCTGGACCGGGCCATCGGATGATCTCGGGTGGCCGGACGTAGATGAGATCATCAAACCATAAACGGAACCGGTTGCCGGCAATTTTGGAGGATAAACCTGTTTCCCTAGTCGGTTACAGGAACACAGGTAAGCAAAAAACGAGCAGCACCACTTAATCAAAGCCCGTATATTGTTTTCAAAACGGCTGTATAATTTACGTTTCCGATTTCTGACAAACAAGTCCAACCCTATCCTTCCCACTGTAGACTTCAACGAACACTGTTGGCATAGAACGACCGGCTGCTGGTCCAAAGGAACAATCATTGCGACTTTCACCTCAATATTGAAATATCACGGCTCCTAGATCCCGGCAGCTCTATATTTCTGTATGATGTTGCTGTTCACTCATGCATGTGGTTTAGTGGTGTCAGTCTGGCCTGAGCTCAGAGACGCTAATAGCGCCACAGGCATCTAGCTATCTTGGCTCACAGCGTAAATGCGCGGCGGCATCATCGGCATCAGCTTGCCGTAGCTCGGCAAACTTCCGGCACACCCCACGGATCTGCAGGGGACGGGCCGTGTCCTCGCCAAGTCCTCACTTCCATTCTCACTCTGACACCACACCGAACCGTGCTGTCCTAATGCTACGCCCACCAAGCAGATCCTACCGCTCAAGATTTCACATGCATGCAACCCGTGGTCTCAGTACTTACAGAGTCATGGTGTCAAAGGAGCCATCTTTTTCGTGCGCGCAGTGAAACGCAGGTGCGCACCCTTTATAAGTACTATCCACGTCCACGCGATGCTAGTCCTCGCGCGTTTTGGCACGAGGTGTGCCCATGCGTGCAGCCCCTGCACCGATGGAGACACAGGCGTGCATCGCCGCGCGCACGCTGAACGCAGAGCACACACGGGCTGCCGCAGAAGGACCCGCACGCCCCCCTACGCGCGCTCGTCCGACCGCGATCGCACCCGCGATCGCAGCAGGAGCAGGAAGCGCTCTCCGCCGCCGCTCCCGATGCAGTGCGAGCACAACCTTCCCCCGCGCCCGCAGACCGAGCCGCCCCAACAGATGCAGATGCAGATGCAGCACCCGCACGCGCACCGGGCTTCGGCAACGGGTACCCCGCCCCCGTACAGTCGTACTACGGCCCCGCCCCCGGATGCTACGCCGTGCCGCCCGCCCTACCACCGCTCCAGCCGCTGCAACCGCACCAGCAGCACCGCCGCGCGCGCTACTCGTCCCAGGCCCCGCGCCGCCCCCGCTCAAGCCGCGCGCGCGCAGCTACCCCGTTGCGCCGCCGCAGTCCGTCCTGCCCGGCTCCATGCCCATGCCCGTGCCGGTGAGCCACGGCTCGTACCCACTCCCGCCTGGGTACGTGTACGCCGCGCCCGCGCCCGCGTACGTGCAGTAGCCGCCGCCGAAGCGCGAGCTGCCGCTGATCAAGCGGCTGTTGCGGCTCGTGGGCGGGGGCAGGGGCGGGGACGGCGGGTTGAGCAGGGAGAGCACGAGCCGGAGTCGGGAGAGCAGTCGGAGTCGCAATGGGCGGGATCGGGACAGGGATCGGGATAGGGAGGGCAAGCGGACGCCGGGGCGGGTGGATACGTATTGAGCGTGGTACGCATGGTTTCTTCCCCCGCCGAGCTGCCCAGAGCGTGTGCGTCCCATCTCCGCTTCTTTCTTCCGCCGCCGTTGCGTTGCGTTTGGGCGCCAATACAGATAGATCCTACTCCGCCACCCGAGTCCCTACATTCTCTTCTTGTGCGCTACGCGCGCATCTACCTCTTCCTCCCTCCCTCCTCCAACCCTCCGCGCATGCCTCAAACCAAACCCTCCCACATCCACATTCATATCCCCACAAATCCATACCCGTACACCCGTATAATCCTACATCCCATACGCACTCTCCATGTATATACATCCGCGAACCCTGCGATTGAGACTGCGACATCGGTATGCGCTGCATCGATTTAGCGCTGCTTTCGCCCTTCGACCTCGGTTGTAAGCTGCTTTTATTCTGAGCTAGCTAGCTAGGTCCGCATCCAAGCTACTAACTCGGACTCGGTGCACGGCGCACGCCCGCTCTCCTCGATTACTCTCTTTGCTTGAGAGGCGGGAGGCTGGGTTCGCTCCCAGCGTCCGACCTCGGTCCAGGAGCAACCTCTTCTTTTTGCGCCCGCGCTCAAAAATCAAGATTAATTTTCTGCGAATTGGACGGGGAACGGGGACACAGAAAGGCGGAATTATTGTACAAAATGCCCAGTCGGTTATGAACGTTCAACTGCGGTAAACAGCTTGCTTTTTTTCTATCATGGCTCGCGCTGATATCGGTCCATATTTATCCAGCGACGCATCCAAGCTGAGAACTCGGACGTGGTGCACGGTGCACGCCCGCTCTCATCGCATCTATCCTCGGGAGTTCGATGATGCAGGAAGTCTGGATTCGACTCCCAGCGTCCTGGAGCCGTTCTTTGTTTCTCGCATCTATCGCTCGGACTGATAATTTTCTTCGCATTTAACTAGGTATACCTTCAACCTGAGAACTCGGACGTGGTGCACAGCGCACACTCGCTCTGTCTCAGGCGATTCAGAAGTCCTACAGCGGGAGGCCTGGGTTCGACTCCCAGCGCCCGAACTGGGAAATGATGCCGCAGTTTTTTTCTATTTCGCGCTGATTTTTTTTCTTGCGTCTAACTAGGTACATGTTCAACCAAGGAGCTCGGACGTGGCCCACGGCGTACGCCCGCTCTGCCTAAATCAGTAATGTATCGGGATGTAGCGGGAGACTTGGGCTCGACTCCCAGCGTCCTGGCAGATAACAGTTGTCTCTCGCATCGCATCGCTCGCGCTGAAAATTGTAATCACACTTGGCTAGGTACGTGTTTAAGTTAAGAACTCGGACGTAGTGCACGGCGCACGCCCGCTTTCTCTGAAAGTGAGAATGTCATATAATACGGGAGGCCTAGGTTCGACTCCCAGCATCCAAATATCCGTGGAGATTCTAAATTTTTGCAAAGTGTATAATTTTCCTCATATTTGAATAGGTACACCCTCAAGCCAGGGCCCAGAAGCGCGGACGTGGTGAACGGTGCATACCTGCTCTCCTTAACACCATTTGCAGATCTGAAGAGGTGGGAAGCCTGGGTTCGACTCCCAGCGTCAGAACTGATCAGGGACAGAACGGTTGTCCTTTTTTCCTCTCTCAGCGCATCGCTCGCGCCGATACTTTTATTCAGATCTAGCCACAGATAAATAAGGGGTATGCGCGAGCTGTACCTCGGCTGTGGAATGGAGGAGACTGCGAGGTCTGGGTTCGCCGTGTGACGGTTCGCGGATTGGGAAGCTCGGTGATGGTAGACAGATATCTGAATTGAAGTGACTAATCAAGCTAACCGGTACGGTAGGACTAAGCGGATACGGCAAAGTAATTCTACCATACTTCTGGGTTCCACACCTGCTCCATGGTCGTTGGTGCCGTCCCCAGAGTACGGACGGAAATTTCTGATTTCCACCCCAGTTCTTCAGGAACTCGCTCTCGACCTCGATGGCAAAGCGCACATCGGCGTGCGAAATATCATACTTTTGAGCCCGTAACGCGTCTTCTGCAAGCTCGCTGATCAAGAACAGCTGCAGCGTACAGGAATATAGATTCAGCCTCATTCAGACCCCGACCTGCGTGTGGCTCAGCGGCCTGCCGGACATATCATGAAAAAGACTCTCCATGGAGTTTGGTGTTGGCGCGGCGAGGATCACGGCGATAATGGCGCAGAAAAAATTCTGTGCGGAGGAATAGTCAGAGAACGAGTAGGTTCGAGTCAAGCACGGCTAGACCTTGAGAGAATTCGAACGGTAGTGCCCTACCAACTGACGAGATGAGCCAGCCTTTCATCATGAGCGGCTTGACATATGTTTCGAGGTCGACGTCGGTGATCGAGGGCAGGGGAAAGGGTGGGGCGGACGGTGGGGAAGGGAGCGGTACCAGCACGATCGGAGCGTATGTACTGGGTGTCTGCGGCGGGTGAGGCTTTGTGGCAACAGCTTGTGCACCGTCAGGCGATTTAACCATCTTGGTTTGGAGGTTGGGTAACAGTAGGATCTGAAGAGGGTCAGGACGGATATGACACACAGGAACGCTAGTTACATCGCACAACATAGGCGGCGTGTATTCGCACAAAGCGCCCAATTCCTCGGGAGACGAGAACGTGTATTTCCGCCGCAAAAACGAGAGGCCTTGTTTAGGATCTCCTTCAACCGTCCGAGTGAATACAAACCCCCAATTATATTCATACACGGGCTCAAGGTACTGCGTGAAATCGGACTGCACCAGGGGTGCCGTGGATGCCTCGGGCGCGGCGGCCGGCCGGGAGGGGTGACTGCGATGAAAAAACATCAGTCAAGTCTCACGATGTACCTGTGGTGGAGCTCTTGCCAGTGCAGTAGCTACCTACAGGGAAAGATGATCATGATGCAATGAAGCGCGAAATTCGAGCAGGCTGGATCACCTCTGAAGAAGTAGTGTACAGTCATTAACAGGGAAGAGCAACGCTCAGATTGTTTGACGGATATCTCAGGCAGATCTCACTCAAATTTCTGGGAACAAACTGTATTCTGGACCGGATTGATGTCTCGTTCATGGTAAAATTTACCCCTATTACGAGTACTTATTGTTGGAGATCCAAGCCGAAGCTCGGCGATGCACCCACGAACCGTGAGAACATCACGGAACGTTCCCGAACATTCCTCGGGGATGCTCAGTCAGCCCGAGCAGAGTTCTCAGACTCTTGTAGATAATTCTAGCATACTTGTAGAGTAGTATAAAAGCTGGGCTCTTCAAGCCCCAATTATTATCATCTTCTTTCTTCTCAACATAGTTCAATCTCTTACACTTATAGTAATCGTTATTTTAATCAATCGACATGAGGTTTTTCAGGTGTGGTTAAAAATGTCCCAATTTAAGATTGCAATGCAAAATAGTGGCTGTGCTATATAAAATAGTGGCTATGTTGAATGTAAAATAGTGGCTGTCCTTTAAATCTGCTTCATATTCTGTGAAGTATAAGTGGCTGTGTTTGTGATTTGTAATCGGTTCAAATCGTCGGCTGTGTTCGAATCTCTCGAGGCGTCTTCTTTTTTTCAATGGTCATTTGCATATGTTAGGACTTTTAATATCACATGTTGTTTGTCGGATTGCTGTACGCGCCACAATACGCCTGAATACACCAACTTGGTGGAGGTGGGCACGGGCGATTGGGTTGATGGCCCATCAAAGAAGTGCACAGCCACATCATATCGCGCCGAGCCTCGACTTTTGACTTTCTCATACTAATACCATACCACGCTCCTCTCCTGCCAAAATCTTGGTCAATTAACATCTAATAGCTAGACTGATGTCCCTGATTGCCCAAAGACTGCCCAGAAAGCTTTGGCATGTTGAGGAACAGCGGAGTCACTGGTATGTCATGTGTTCGGTCACCGTGATGGCGGCCAGACTTGTAGCGCATTTTCCAACAGTTCCCGGCATCGCACCACTGATCGCCGGCGGCCGAATATTTTTATTTCTGCATAGCTACACAATGTTGGTGGGGATTCCGGCGGGGTGAAAATTTCGGGGAGCAAGACAGGTCATCTACAACCGAAAATCTGAATTACCGAATTTCCTACCAACATTGTGTAGCCCGGCATATAATATTACTTTCTGTCTACTCAGAATGGCAGCTGGATAGCGGCATCAGTCCCAAAACGTGTCGGCATGCGGAGGGCCGAATTTGGCGGTGGTAACATCAATAAACAGATGACCACAACAACGGCCCGTGCCCACCTCCATCACCAAGCGTCCGGATTATACAAAATAAATGACCAAGACGTAAAAAGCCCCGAGAAAAAAAAAAAAAAAAGGGAGGACTATAAGTGCGAGTTTGCCGGGCCGGGCCGCGGCCTTCACCCCCAAGTTGTCAAAGTTGAGTAGTTGTCGAGAACGGGCCAAATCTTTCCAGCACCCCAAATATCCCCGAATAACGTAGAAGCGCAACACTTCAACGGGATCAATTGTAGTCCTGAAGGCATGCTTTTGGGGGTTTTGACATATGTATCTGCAATAAGCCATGCTGAAAACCCCCCAACGCAACGAAATTGTCATATGCCAGCACCGCGAACATGGAAAACAGGAATGATCTGGCAGTTCGGATCAAAGGCCCCGAAATGCGGCGACAAACATTGCATTTTTGACGGCTTCACAGGAGTTTTTCGCGAAGGTCC
This sequence comes from Mycena rosella, assembly GCA_029378255.1. NCBI lineage: Eukaryota > Fungi > Basidiomycota > Agaricomycetes > Agaricales > Mycenaceae > Mycena > Mycena rosella. The sequence goes on along the minus strand of JARKIE010000029.1, from coordinate 437,657 downwards.
TTTTGTCTGCAGGGAGATAGAATGCTGTACTATATTCACATAAATTTCTGAGCTTGTCGGAAGCCTCAAAGGTACGTAATTCCTACTGTTGCGCTTCTACGTTGCATTGCGCTTCCCTGTTAATGAGTGTGACTGTACTATATTTCCTGGTACAGGAGAGGCTGCGACCGGCGCATCCAGGACTTTTTAGAGACATTCCGACACGATTGAGGGCAACGCGAACTTCGCGCGGACGGCGTGACGAAGCATGATGATGAGGGAGAACTTCCGAGAAGGCATCTTGTGCTTGACGCTGCTTACCCGTGACTGGCACCATCGCTGATCCAGTCAATCGGCCCGTCCAGGCGAGGGTTGGTTCAAGTACTCGAGACGAGGAACTAGTAGCGAGCAACGCATTTGGGATGAACCGAGCTCTGCAAACACGTAAAGACAAGCGGCAATCTATTTTATGATTACTGTAGTAACCTTCCAGAACATTCGCCCAAGATTCCCAACGTACATTATCCGTTCTCTTATTGCGTAGGCGGAAAAGTTTGGCTGTGCCATTTTTTTTCTCTTCAAAAATATTTGGCCACATACCCGACGGTCCGTCTTCCCGGTATATATTCGGACGCTCCAAGGGGGTTCTGGGAAATAGCTGCGGAAACTCGACGCGGCCTGAAAGTTGACTTGTGATCCATGCATATTACGGGAAGGTGTGAGCCGTAGAAGCCGATTGTCGGAAAAATCGAAAACGCCAAATAAGGCCGAACATGGGCATCTAAGGTCAAATCAGGCCATTAGGTTTGGATGGCACTTATAAGGTTCAAAAACCCCCGGAAAAGGGCTTGTCAGCCTGAGGGACCTGATCAGGCTGACGGGGCTGATAAGGGCATTTTTGTGGCTTTTCGCAAAATTTCCTGACCATCTCCAGATGGTTTTCATTCATCATTCACTCAGTGCTATCAGCGGGGCATCTTCCAGGTGTTCACTACGATCTAATGTTGTGTATTATGTATGATATTTAACTAATGTCTACCAAAGACTACTAAATTATTCTCAGCAAACCCGGTCCACGTCGGAAGGGCACCAACTGAGTTTTGTACCTTGTTCGGCCCACCGGTTTACCCTTGTACTGTCTCACTTAAGCCCGTTTGACTTTGCGATTTCATTGTTTTGATGCATCTGGGTGCCGTAGTCACATCGAAAGGTTGTTGACAACACTTGGGTTCATTTTTCGTTTCATTCTTGGGAGGGGGGATCTAACAGAGCCTGACCGGCCCTGATATGCTTGACCATTTGACTTGATACGGTCTGATCAGGCCTTACAAGTCCGTCAGCTCTCGTCAGCCCTGATAAGGCAAAATCGATTTTTCCGACAATGGCGGCCGAGCCCGCCGAGGTCCTCCGCTTCAAATTCCGTACAGCGACTCGGACGTGGTATGTGTTCGTGGTTGTAGTGCTTCCTGACAACGATATATGTGGCCCACTTTCTTCTCGGTCTCCCCGGATGTAGGTAACATTAGGTGTGTTTTTATTTACTGTCCTTTCATAGGGAGTTGCTGAATTCTGTGCCCTTCATCAGCCACTTCTTGATCGTTATAGACATGGAGTGTGCCCCCTTACTCAGTCAATCAGCTCACGATGCGAGTCGCAATGCCAACGGTCCACCTCAGGAGGATAATAGCTTACGATCTTCGCGGAGGCTCTTGAAAATCGGACTGAAAATGTGCATTGAACATGGTAGCATCGACCGATCCAAACATTAACGGATGTCGTCCATTTGTGTATGTAACTCCGCAGTAGGGAGGACTCCAACCCCCTGCTTCAGGGCATTCACCGCTTCAGCGAGCTGCTGCTTCACGCCCTCCTCCTTCACATACTGCTTCGTGTGCGCCGTCACTTCAGGGAGGCGGTCCCATGCTCCCAGCTTGATGGTTTGCATCCCCTGGTCGACATTGAACCGGAAATACACCCCACGAGTCCCAGCAAAGCGCTTCAACATCTCCTGGTTCGTGGTCTCGCAATCGATGGCGATGGCCGCCATCGCGCGAACTACATCGGTAGGGAGGACCCGCTGGAATAACGATGGTCGCGGGATCGAGCCTGGCTTCATTTGTCCCGTCCCGATGCTGAGGACGCACGCGACGCGCCGGTTGGGGAATAGAAGCTGCGCCTCCTCGAGTAGGATATCCGTGGGGTTATTACGGCCGACCCCTCCGTCGATGAAGGGCTCTGCCGACGCGCCAGTGCCGATATCAATCCGCTTGAAGAATGTGGGAGCAGCGGACGTCGCGCGCGCGGCTTCCCATATTGTGCAGGACGCAGCGGGGTCGTGGGGGCTGTCGTATGTGCGGAATAGCACAGGAATGTTGGCCCGCAAGTTGTGCGCGCTTCGGGCGCAGACGAAACTGGACACGGATAGTAAATTGGGAGATCCGACGGTACGAGACAACTCACGTTCGACAGATCGCGTCCCCCTCGCGTGGGTCCTTCATCGGTTCATCTGCATTTTTGGGTGCAGTATGGTCCTCCACGATTGTCTTGATCGCAGCCTTCAGTCTGGACGCCTTGAATCTCCCATCCTGGTCCAAACGTTTGGTCGTTCTAAACACGTCTTGAGCGAGTCTGTCGTATTTGTCGATTGCCTCTTCTACGCTCATACGGAGACGTCCCAGCATCAGCGCAATCAGCCTGTGATGCAGGGAATAGGTTACACGACACCCAACCCTGCATTGTGATGGACTCAACACACCCACCGGTGCTGGTTCCGCCAATGAGGTCAAAGTATTCGCATGGCAGGGGTGGCGCCTCGAGTCCCTTCTCGACCTTGATTCTGTACATGATACCCTGCAGGATAAGCAGCGAACTTAGCCCACGGATGCCGCCCCCGTCTGATCAGATCCACCGTCAGCTTCGTGGAATACCATGGCAGATGGTTAAACACACCAAAAGAGAGGATTCGTAGGCCATCGGAGTCTTCAGAATGGGTCATCTGTGTCGGAGTGGGTCCAGCGGGGAAGACAAAGAAGCGCTGCCGGAATCTGACGTAACGGTCTCTTTGTTCTATTTTTTGTTCGGACTCGGAGGATTGGCCCGATCAGTAATCATCAAGCTTGCATCTAGTCTAGTTTGAACACGCTCGTTCCGTCCTCGTTCTACATCAAGTAGTTAGTTTGAGGCCCTGGAAACTCATTGTTCGTCGCCTGAAACGGTGGCTTATTATTTACAACCTGCCGATGCCGATGCCGAAACTGATGATTTCGGGCCGATCTATACGCATGCCGAATTACACGTTTCTTTGAATATTTCTGAATCATTCAATTTCTCCAAGGGGCTGTCAGGTTTCGAAATAAGGATATCGGGTCGAAAAGTTTTTTTCGACCCCCCTCCCTCCGTACTCCTTCCATATAGGGAAGGAAGTTCCCACCCCTAGCGGCGGGCCGTGGCCCCGAGTCATGTGCAGACCACCGCCACCTGATGGACAGCTTCCAAAAGCGGTTGATGTTATGCCGAGTTGTGTTCCGCGAGCGTTAAATGTGTTGTTGGAGATTAGCAATTCAGCACAAGCCCGAGGCAACCCCAAGGAAGCTGAGTCAATGCTGACTGATATGGAATCACTGCGTTCAGGACCCTGATAGCCGAAGCCTGGCCTCGCCGGACCTGGCCGCAAAGTGCGGCCAGGTCACATCAGGCACATGTGGCTATGTCTGGCTAGGCGGCTCCACACGGCTCGCCAAACCTCCACACCTCGACTGGATCTGGCCGCCCCTTGCATGTAGATGGCAGGGCCCGGCACCGTCTCCCTCCTTTCCTGTACATCTTGTGCTGCTCAATGTCGAGGGCAGGAGAGAAAGAGAAACATGCCAGGCTCCTCAGGGCAGCCTGAGGCTAAACTTAGAAGAGGATCGGTGATTAAAAGCTTAATAAAGACAAGGCATGCCTTCGCTTCGCTCCGGCAATAGAAGCACTGATTACGGAATAATTCCAAATACAAAATGAGTTTGTCGTAGATTTATCCGGTCGCAATTGTAATCTGTATCGGAGAGGAAGGTGAGTTAACATCGTCACTGATCATCTGTGCAAATCTCACAAGACAAAAACAAACTGAGCGCAGGATTAGAAGACTCATGCCGGTGGAGATTGGCATCCGTTCTGGGGCTCACACTTACAAAATCAGGTCTAGATGCAATGGATGGAAATGGGGAGCAAGAGGCATGGAATTCATGGTACAGAGTGAATTTCTGGTGTAAATACCTGAGCTTCCAACTTGTTGCAACTGCAAGAGGCACCCACAGGCATCGGTTGGTGAGTTAGCTGGTGTGATTTCCCGCATGACAAAGCCACAGTTGAGACTGGTGGAGCAAATGTGGGCCAGAGAGATGGTTCTGCCAAGCTGCGGTCAAAGTCCCAGTATTACAGTCGCAAGAGCCACAAAAGTTCCGGAGTAGTCCTGGAGCATTGCTGTCATGATTCGGCTTTTCAGATCCCGAAGCCGGATCAAACACCGATCACAGGAGCCTGTTAACCTGCAATCACATCCCTACATGTTTCATTTTAACTCCTTTCTGGTTTCAACTAAACCCCTTTATGTTACACATAGGGTATATTACAATCAGACTCCTAGTGTGAGGCTCCTCGAGTGCTCATGCTGGGTGGACAATCAACGAGATTTATTCTGGCGGGAGGTCCAGCCGAACAATGTGGTAAAGACCCCTGAAAGCGGTCTATCCTATAAGATCCTAGCTAGGATCAGACTTTCTGGTTCCTTTTACTAGGGAGCTTAACCTCTGTCGGAGGTTCCGGGCAAGAAGCAGATATTACACCGAAATAAGGGACGTATGCGGAGGTAGTCTCCGCGATAAGAGAATTTACTAGCTAGGGGCTCACCTAAGGCCTGCAAGCTTCTTCTTGGAGGTGATTCTCAACAAGGAAAGCTTAAGAGATTGGCCATAGGTGGTGGTTTGGGATAAAGTGTAGATGATTATTCATCAGCTGGCGCGAATACTTGTGACCAGCAGCCTACGTAATACAAATGAGTCAACTCATTGTGTATGGAGAGTATATAAAGGAAACGAAAGAAAAATAGTAGCATAATTGTAGGAAGGTTCCTTACACCTAGATACAGTAGTATATAAACCCCAGGTAGAATCCCTGTACTTTAGATTCTACCTCGTCTATTCACCGGCCTTGCTTTGGCCTGTTCTTGACCTGTGTTCAGCCTAAAGCTTTCTCTGCTTTCGCTATCTCGTTGATCGGGTTTCCCTCTCCACTTCGTTCTGCTGGTAAACCCTTGTCTCCTATTTTGACTCCTGTCTCGGACTTATCTCGAATTCCGTTGACGGAGCCTGGTGGTGGGTTGTAGGGTTGTGAAGGACTAGCCTACGGGATAACGCTGGTATCAAGACTCTCAGTGGTATGGACACAGAGTCTTGATCATGTTCAGGGTTAGAGGGAGACAACCACCACCACCACAACTATTCCTACATCTCTTGGCATTAGAGTGTTCCATCCCATTTGCCAGTCTATAATCAACCCATGTGTGTCATCTCATAATTCTGCTGGTAATCCCGTCGGGATATGCCCCACATCAGTTTGATTATCCTGGGCCTGTCAGAACTACTTCAACCAGAATCTAGACTCTGGTTGAACTACTCCTGGGAGCGATCCACGGTCGTCAGCTGTTCATATGTTCACCATCAACAGCCAGTTCCTCTCAACACCTGGGATAGGACTTGCAGTTCTGTTATGCTTGGTCGCAGACAGGTTGACCCAAGGGCCATTGTTGACAATTGCAGACAGTTGTCAACAATGGCCCTTGGGTTGGAATGAGTTGAACCTGAAGAACGTGGGTGGGAGGGGACTGAACTGGAACCAGAAAAATTGGGCCTTTATACGGGGTGAATCCTCGGAAGATTGCTGTGCACCATACAGTGGCGGCAAAAAAGAATGGCCGCGGTCGTTTGAGGTCATCTCTGGGTCGAATCACCTCAAATAAAATTCTGGCATAGGCTTTGAGTGATTTCATGAGCTTCTGCACAGTTTGATCCATACCTCACCTGCTCTGTTGCCACAGAAAGAAAATAATCAGTGTTATCTGAAAAATCGAGTTCTTGGATTCACATGGTATCAGAAAATGGTGAACACAGCATGAAAGTGCTTGAAAAATGAACCTTATTCACAAGCTAGTTCATACAAATTCATTCACATTTGAGCTCACACCGAGGCTCTCAAAATGACTACTTTGAGCAAAAATCAGCCAAAATGGCCCCAAAATACCATAAATGAGCACTTTGCAACAGGCATTGTGAGCTCAAATCTGAATTGGTATAAACTAACTTTTGAATAAGGTTCATTTTGGGGTGAGGATAAAGACCCATTGGTGCGGAGCGGACACTGCATCAGCCGTGGCAACACGTCAAAGGTGCACTTACTGCGTGAACTCCGTGATCCTGCCAAGCTGTTCAGCATTCGGACTGCACCGCCTCTCTCTTCCCTCCGTTTATTTCTGTCAGCCATACTGGGCCGGATTTGTAATGCGAGTTTGCCCGTCGAGGGCTACTCTGTTTTGTACCCATTGCCCACTGACACGAGACCACCGGGTTCCCACTCTTCATTATTTCCATACCTGGTGGTGCATTTCAGTCTATTTGAATCTATGTGATCATCCAGAATCATCTACTGTCGCAGGTGGGTGCGAGTTCCACTGTCAACCCGGAACCCAACCACTCGGGCCTATTTAGGGCTGCCCACCATCCCGTAAACGGGGACGGCCGTCAATTTCGAACTTCGAGACTGGCATTCCTTGGACCAGGAGATGGTATGGACAGTAAAAATACGGCCGTCAACCGTCAATTAACGGGATGGAGCTGAAGTGCGCAAGGTTTGGATGTTGGGGGGAATTATTGCCGTTTTCTGAATAGTTGGCGCACGTGGCTTTCCGTAATGTTTTTGCGCATTTGATCAACTCAGCATCAGCGGCTCATTTCTCCACAACCACTGCACCAAATCACTCAGATCCAGTCCCATTGGAAAGCCCTTGTCTGGGGCTAGGGTGCCCTAGGTATTTTGGAAGGCTTTAGCATCAGCAAATTTAGCATTTTGCCTGAGACGTGAAAATGCATCGGCGGCTCGCAACATGCAAAGGAGATGTCCAGGTGCATAGATATCTCGCATATACACTCTAGAGACTATGGATAAGAGTGCCCCAAGGACAGAACGAAGTGATTTGGGCACGAAAACATGGAATAGTTGGTAAGAAGATTGACCAAATTCATCCTTCGAGATTGCACTACTCCATGCGTTGTCTGAGGACAGCGGGGTGGGGGCACCTTTCGGCAGGTTGGGAGACCCTGTTTGATATGTCAGTTGGTCAGCTTAAGCCCAGATAGAGGGATAAACACACCTATAACTGTCAAATGACTACAGCTGTCTCATCGAATGCCGGAGGCCACGGAAGCCCCAATGACTGTTGCACATTTTTGAATGAAGTTATTCAACATCGCTAGTGACTCCCTGGGCCATAGTGTTGTGAGGAAGACAATAGGAAGTGGAACCATAACAGCCTGGAATGACACACCAAAACCAGCCTTTATCAACCATCTCCAACATAAATTTTTGAAGGGGGCACCCGTGGGGAGCTGTATTGAATGTTTTTTGCCATGATTTGGGGTGGAATAACATCTTGCTACATCGCTGAGGTCCGCCGACGTGTCTGAAAAGTATCGGGCAAGGCTGCACAAATAATTACACTGGTCTCTTGGAAGAACCTTGGGCACCCTAGCCCCAGACGAGGGCTTTCCAATGGTACTGAATCTGAGTGATTTGGTGCAGTGGTTGTGGAGAAACGAGCCGCCAACGCTGAGTTGATCAAATGCTCAAAAACATCACGGAAAGTCACGCACGCCAACTATTCTGAAAACGGCAATAAAGCTGGAAAACTCCATGGAAGTTGCATGCATACCAATTAATTCCTCAAGAGAAGTTACTTCACATTATTTTTGCCAGCCACAGCAGATTTAAGAACCATCGCACTCCTTCACGTGATGCATTGAACTCTGAAATGAATGATTTCAAAATGGATCGTCCGTTCTGGGGGCAATTTTTGGTGCGTATCTTAATTCTAATGACCGCAAGGAGTGAGTATAGTGTCGACCCACTTCTGTTCGAGGCGCAATTACCACCGGAGCCGTGGACAGCCGTCAACGGCTGTGAAGTGAGTCCTAGTGATGGGAAAGTTCGGTTCAGTTCAGGTTCGGGGTTCTTTTTCTCAAATGCTGAACTCGAACCTCGGTTCAGGTTCAAGCATTTGCTGAACCGCGAACCTGAACCTGTGTTTCAGGTTCAAGACGGTTCGGTTCGGCGTTCAGACGAGTTCGAACGCGTGAAGCGAACCTATTTTACAAAAAACACAGTGCAGCGCACACAAGAGAACTTTTGAAATTACTCTAGTAGTAGAGAGACTACATAATATATTCGTTGTCATCCAGTTCCATCATTTCCACATCCGCAGGAAAGCCGTAGTGCTCCGCGTCAAGCTCTGCGATGAGTGCATCCATGTCTTTGCCCGCATCCTCGGTTGCACCGATACAGCCATTTCGGTAGGCACTTTTGAGAAGCTGCAATGCTTCAAAGATTTATAGAGTGAGTTTGCTGCGCAGTTTGGTACCAGTGAGACTCCCGCTGGAGAAGGCGCGTTCTGTGGCAGTCGAGGATCCTTGGATGGGCAGCCAAGGGTGGAGTCTGACATGGAGAAAAGAAAATGCTGCTGAGACAGATTTAAGAGGGCCAAAACGACTCAGGTGAAAGCGGATTTGGCCACACCTTTTATACGATGAGTGCATGTAGTCATGAAAGACAGCCGGCTAGTTATGTCGTTGGACACACGGACGGCAGGTAAATTGTGCAGGGAGGACGGAGATGAAATTTATACCAGTTTAGTAACGGCATTTGGGGAAATTTTTGGAGAGGTTCAGGAGTTCGAACGCGTTCGGACGCGTTCGGCAAATTTCTGTTTGTCATGAATCGTGAACCGAACTTGGGCGCTCAGGTTCGGCTATTTGCCGAACCTGAACCTGAACTTCCCGTTCAGTTCAGTCTGGTTTGGGTTCGAACCGATTTCCTGAACCGAACTTTCCCAACACTAGAAGTAACGGAATGGACGGCAATTTTGCCGTCCCGTACCCGTCCCGCAAATTGCTTTGCTTAAGGCTCAACGGGACGGGACGGCATGCCGCTGACGGCACCCGTCACACCCGTAAATACAGGGACGGTGGGCAGCCCTAGGCCTAATGCATGTGCGGAGTTTACGAGGAACCGGAGGGGTTTGGCAAGTCATATCTGCTCAGAAACAGAGCGCATCGGCGGTAACACACGCGTCTCGGCACACTGTAACCTAGGCGCCGAGGTAGTTCGGATCCCCGGTGAGTCAAAGATAAGTCATATGCCGATTCACCGGTGGAGTATTACTGAGCAGCTCTGAGCATATAAAGCTCTCGCAATACGGCCCAAGAATCGTACACCTACTAAGTTCCTTCCCTGCTCTCACCTCGAAATACAAAAATGACCGGGCCATCCCAGTTCACTTTCGACGCAGCATCGCAGGGGCAATATCGCCCGCCTACCCTTCAACAAGCGAGCAACCTCCAAGCTCTATTTAAATCAGGAAAAGTAGCAGTCGGGACGGCGCTCAGCTATCCCAGCAGGCACGTTGCGAAGACCATTGCTGTGACGGGCGCGGACTGGTGTTGGGTCGTGAGTATAGTTCATCTGACGTGTTTCCCCATGCTAATGACGATGGCATTCTTAGGACGCAGAGCACGTCGCGTGGTCGCAGGATCTCCTCGTGGAATGCATTCAAATCATCATCCATGAGAGCGGCGGGAAGATGATCCCTGTTGTCCGCGTCCCCAGCAAAACTGCGTTTGATTACATGGTGAACGAGGTTTCACCCTTGCGTTGCGATTAATTACTTACACAAATTCAAGGCGTGGTGCTTGGATGCTGGTGCTGGCGGGATAATTATCCCGCACATGGAGACCGTGGAGGAGATGAAGGCGATCATCGCTGCCTGTCGCTTCCCGTGAGAGCTGAGCTAAAATGTGCTGTATTCTTTCACTTACCTCAAATTCCACAGTCCCATCGGCCACAGGTCCTTCCCGCCGTTCACATATGTATTTACTTGATCCATCCTTGAACGAAGATCGTTGCTGACTGGTGCAATAGATACCGGGAGTCACAGATACAACCCCGGAGGGAGAAAGCGTCTTCTCTCTCGCCAATAAACACGTTGCGCTCATCCCACAAATCGAGTCCCGCCTCGGTATACAAAACATGGACGCGATCATGAAGCTGGAAGAGATCTCCGCGTTTATGATCGGATGTGCGTGTCTCCTACTGAGCGAAACCCGGCCCTGAATGCCACTGCAGCGGGCGATCTTCGGCTTGACATGGGCCTGCCACTCGCATTCGACGGGGACGAGCCTGAGTTTGTCACCGCAATCCAGAAGGCAACGAGAGTTTCTAAGGAGCGCGGTATTCCCCTCGTCGGCGGCGGATTGGGCATGGAAATGGTCAAGCAGCGCATCGACGAGGGATATAGAATTCTCGTATGCTGTTTCGATCTTCATACGCTTGCTTATGGGACGATAAAGGCGGTGGGCGAAGCTAAAGCAGCGGCTGAAGAACACATGAAGGAAATCCACGGCAATTAGATCGCATAGATTGTAGAGTTCGAAGGACATCGTCTTTGTAACTACCAATTGCTGACCCAGCTAGATTCGGGCCGCTTCGTTAGCAAAACCTCTAATACGAAAGCCACATATGGCGGTAGCTGAATTGGAGCCTCCAACTTGACAGGAATAGAACCGTCGACGCCGTCCTAGAGCTGTTCCCGGAACCACCAGGCCCTCGAGGTTAATGGCGAGCGGTAAAATTTCCCTGCAGTCAGTGACTACGACCGGATCATTGCCAACAATTCGCATGAGCAGCCGTATACTCCCTTGCCCCCTAGGAAGAATTACGTAAGCAACTTACTGGGAATGGCGATGTGAGATCCTAATAGTAATAATCGGTACTTAGGGACTCGCGTGATTCGTCCAGACCGACTCTCTAGACTCTAAATAGACTCTAAATACAGTCTTTGACGTTTCGCCCTTGAGTTCGTGACTAAGCATCTCCTTATTTAGAAGGTGCTTCCACGTAGTCTGTTGTTAACCGCGCCACCGCATATAGGTCGCGCCGTTATTACATAATCATCGGAGTTTCAATTTAACATGCAACCACTCTGCCCTTCAGGTAGCTCTGGTTACAAACAATAACAGAGAAAGTCTCTTTCATTCTTCTTCCAAAGAGAACTGTGTCTCAAGAACTGTGAATCCGAGCCCATCTCCGCCCAAATCATTTTCTCGGGCTTTTCCGCTTGCCGGGCCATCAAATTCGGCATCAAGCTTCTGGAATTCTGGCACCACACGCTTGCTGAACAAGTTGGACTTTTCATCTGTCTAAGTGGGACCCAAGCCTCAAATCCAAAGAAAGGATGCCCCCAAGATATGTTTGGGTTTCGAAAATTGTGGTGATTACATAATAGCGGCGCGGCCGATCACTCGATCAACCTTACTGACAGACTATAACAAACGAGGTACGAGTTGAGAATGTTATAGCGTCTGTTTATAAGAGACTAGCTTCCACGTGAGTTTCGGCAGCCTCTCGGCCTCTTTCATTCTCCGACGTCCTGGCGCAACAATGCATTTTTTTTCCTCCCACCACCATGCCACATCCCCATACCCTCCCCCCAACGGGCCTCCAATACTACTTCCACGTCTCAAGACCTCCGCTCGCCCTCCTTTCTCGACACCCCGTGGCCCCTGACAAGTACGCGAGTTCGTGCCACTTGCCACTGGAGCACCACCAACCTCGGCCTCCCGACTCGACATGGCCTCGGACGTGTCGAGCGCGACGCCCTGTGGCGCGTAGGCCCCTTGTATGCCCCCCGCATGCGCGTAGTACCCATCGTGCTGTCCGGGGAGTGCGTGCAATGGCCCATGGCACACACTTAAGGCCGCAGGCGGGCGCGTAGAGGTGCCACTCGGGCCCGTCGACTGCCACTTCTCTTGGCGACGTAGGGCAGCCTGTTTCCTACCATAGAGTTACAGTACCTATTCACCTCGCATTGTACTTGTCGCATACGTACTATTAAATAGAGTCGGTGGTCATACCCAATTGACAAGCTTTACAAGCCATTTTTGCGAGTCAGAATCCCTTCAATGACCTTCAAAATTCACCTTCGCCGGTTCGCGTTGCGCGGCATTGCGGGGTCTGAAAGCAAAAGGCTGCCGAGGATGCCGTTCCCGAAAAGGTCCTTCCCTTTAAGGAAACACAAGGGCGGAAAGTGGACAACTTCTAAATATTATTAGGATGCACTTGTATCTTTCTATAAACAGCCACTCCTTATCGAAGAAGCTGTACTCATGAATGACGGAGAAAGGCGGTGGGGGGTTTGGATTCGGATTTGATGTGTGATTCTAAGTTCGCGCGTATAATCATCTTATTGAGAAGAAGGTTCGAAGAATTGAAGAAGAATTAAGAACCTGCGGGCTCCCCGCATCACATGGGTCTCAATCCGGGAATAGTGGAATAGAAGCCGAATGGGATCAAAAGTGTATGGGTCGGAGAAAGAGACAGCCAGCAGCAATGATGATGCTTGATAAATATGACGGAGTACGCTCGAGCGGTTTAAGTACTCGATTTTTTGAACTTGGACTTCAAGTTAACTTTTGTTGCTTCCGTCGGCTATGATGCGGAACACTTCACTCGGCACTTCAGCCGTTCTTAATTTGTTGGAGGGCGCGATGTCGTAGCACTGTCCCTCCCTGGATTCGTATGTTCGTCCGCGCGCCGCCTGCCAACTGGATCGTCGGCAACAGTGCCAGAATATACAAATCGGGAGGGGCCTGGACGACTTGTACTTTGCCGGCTGAAAAACAGGCATAGGAACTCGGATGTGGTGCATGATGCACGCCTGCTCTCAATTGTCTCCGAGGATGCAGCTGATGCAGGAGCCATGGGTTCGATTCCCAGCGTCCGAATTCAAAAGAACCGGCGTATTTGTTTTTTTCTGACCGAGGCGAGCCCGTAAATCTCGTGCTTCACCCGCTGTTCACTTATCCTGCTTAAAACAGGCACAAAGACTCGGATGTGGTGAATGGTGCACACTCGCTTCCTGTAAATTATGAAGGTCCTGAGGCGGGAGGCCTGGGTTCGATTCCCAGCGTCCGATTTACACTACAGTTTCCTTTCTTTTTCCTTCTGCCTCCCTGATTTGTTTCTTAAGCCAGCACAGATTTACGACGGTGTACACAGCTGGGTAGTTGTGGGAGGTTTTCTGATTGGTTGATCGGTTGCGGGGGCCGGGGCCATTTTCTTTCGCTGACCAGCCGACATGCTTTAAATTCTCCTGTCTGACTCTCTCTCTCTCTCTCTTGAAGATCGGGATATAAACTTGGACGCTTTCGATGGTGCACGCCCGCTTTCATTCGAAGGCTTCAGGGGTTCCCAAAGCGGCATGTGTGGGTTTGACACGAGGGGTCCCGTTGTAGAGTCCGATTGATTACCAGACGAGATCATTGGTGAGAACCTAGCCCGAACACAAGGAACTCGAACCTAATTCAAGGAGTTTGAGTGTGTTCCAGGATGAAGCCCAGGGGAAAGATTTTGAGAGCAGGCTGAGCAGCATGTATTCGCAAGTTATGCACACCAATGCATCCTATTTATGCTGCAGTCTGTCAGAATTGCATTCTCAGTGGTGTTTGTAGGCGACACAGTTAATGTGGAGGCACTGTGAAGGTTACAGGGGTGCCCGGAGGGCCTTATGAATTGAAGAGAACTCGTTTTTACAAAACTGCCAGGCAGATTTTGGCGACCTCGTTATGTTCATTAGGTTTTTTATCCCAACAACGCGAAATAGTGGCTGTGTTGAAGTCTTTTTAAAGGACAGCCATAGGACAGCCACTAAAAAGGCTACGTTTTTCATGATAAAATAGTGGCGGTGTCTTAAAGGTGCATCTTTTCCTATGTAACCCGCAGCCGATCGCGTGTCGGTCGCGCGAGTTCAAACACGGCGCTCGCCGCCTTTTTTTTTCTTTAGTCTTGTTCATTTTTTGTCGCTCACCCGCTGCACCTGTGGGCGAGATCTTCACTGCACATTTTGAGAAAGATGTTTTCTAAATTCCCCAACTTTGTTGAGGCCAGCAGCGGCTGTAACTGCCGAGAAAAAGTTTAAGTACAGAAATAGCAGGGAAAATGTCTGACGTCTTTCGTATTCGATGTCTGTACATATGGCTTAGGTCACACACGGGATGATATCTAGTAAGCCTTCTCTTTCGTCCTACACCAACAGGAATTGTACCGTTATTTTATGTAGCAAGATATTTCTTAGTACAGAGCATTTTCCGGATTTCCCTGCTGGAATCCTGGCTCGTTGTGATGCTATCTAGGGGCAGATTTTGGCGGCTTTAGTATATTTATACTGTGTCTTTTGTTTCCCTTATTCAGAATTTCAACTGGGTCCACCATTTCTGTGCCGTACAGTGTTCGACCGCTTTTTCATACTCGTTAAATACTCGGACGTGCCCGGTCCGCTTCATCTGGGATGAAGCTGTCTATGTAAAAAGTCGACTGAGATGTATAAATAATTAAAGTTTTGATTTCCGTGAGACCTGCCACGGCCGGTACCATTTGGAAAGGCAGCCCCTTCGTGGTCCACAGTCTCACCCCACCATTCATACGGACAAACCGCTGCCCCAGGTCGACTCGGAATTTGATTTCAAGACTTGAACCGATACCACAGCACTTTCCTGTATCTTGCCCCATTGGAATTACTGCTTTTTTCAACGAATTTTCTGAGTGCTGCATCAATTCGTGCTGTTATACCCACTAAATGAATCTATCCACTAATCCTGTTGTCTATATGTTGTATTGGATACATTTAGGTGATATCATGCTCCAAATCAGCGTTTCCCACACCATGCACGCTACTGACTGCCTCCGAATACGAGATAGCATTATCGCTTCAACTGGGTGAGGGCAGTACACGGGGGCTCAGGAAGTCCCTTCATCGAATCCAGTAGGCATATGAATATCTAGATAGGGTGAGATCCTGTATGGCCCCTTCTCATGTGCGGAGTATAAGTGAATCTTTATGTTTTCCTGATTCCGTACACCGTGAGAATATCAATTTGATCGCCGAAGCGGCCGGTCCTTTGCGCGGAAATGTTCTGCAGGAAATACTGTGAAGTACCAATAATTTAGAGGGTAGGGACCCTGTGTGAGCCATCCAAAAGCCAAGTTGTTTACATCACAGAGATAGTGGGTGATATGTTTGATTCCAATAAACTAAAGAACAATAACACATGTACGCACTTACGCACTGGCTACATAATACTATTCTAATCATTGCTCTTGTGTCTAAATATGTTGTCCAAAAAAACCCTACACTACATTGATGAAAGAGAAAGGGAACATATGAGGGTTCCTTTGTACAAAAAATGAAATCCCGCGCGCGAAAGAAAGTTGCCGCGTGAAGTAAGCGCGCGCGAAAGAGAAGTAAGTGCGCGCGAAAGACGGAGGAAAGTACTAAAGGGGCAATAGCCACTTTCTCTCGTGCGCAGGATTTCATTTTTTGTACAAAGGAACCCTCATAGAACACAGTCTGTAGCGGCGACTTTGTTCTGACAGTTGAACAATAGATCACGTGGTGTCTCGGATGTGGCTGGGATGCCGAACTTCGGCGTATATCGGTTACATTCACCCTTCATTGCAAGCTTCAAGCTCCCAGTAAAAATCCCCTATGCCGAGATCTGCCGAGATCTGCTAATCTGCCGGATCCTGACTTACTTCTGCCGAGCTATGTCCCCATCTGCTTGCAACTGCCAACTTACAGACAGCCGCTAAAATGTACATTTGATTTGGCAGAATTCAAGTCCATTTCTTTGACGATCAGTCGTGCACGACGTGTCACAGCTGCGCACGGACCATCTCTAACGGAAAACCTTCTTGCTTCCTTCCTACCACATGTCAACGACGGCCTATGGGTCGGCTTGAGTCGTCCAAATAGTAATCACACCTGGGGTTTAGCAACCTGTCTAGTAACCTGTGCGGTCGCTGCGTAATAGTACGAGACAAATGGCTTCCTCGTTCGGTCCTGGGATGTAAGGCCACAAGTGTTGTGCAGGTGGGAACTGGTAGGAGCCGAAGACGGAGTGATATCCACTGAGGAAGATGATACGAGGTTGTAGGCAGCGCCATATGTAATGCCACAGGTGAGAATCCGGTGTCCCTCATAATCCCGAGGGAACAAGAGTAAAGCAAAAGTAAAGCCTGAGATTAGACGAGGTAGAATCTAAAGTACAGGAGTTTCTACCTCGGGTTTGTATATTAATATATCTAGGAGTCCGATCGTATCCACCCTATGTGCTATGTTTCAATATACCCTATGTGGAGCATAAAGGGATGTTGTTGAAACTGAAGAGGGGTTAGGTGACAGGGATGTGATCGCGAGTTGTCGGAGTATCGTGATCGCCTGTTGTTCTGTCCCTCGGGATTTGATGTTTAAGCCAGAGAATGTATAGGCGACAAGGATGTGATCGCGAGTTGTCGGGGTATCGTGGTCGCGCGCCGTCCTGTCCTTCGGGATTTCGTGTTCTTGTGACACGTCACGACGCGATCGCGGGATAACGCGTTCCCGTGATTGCGGTCTGACCTGGTGTTCAAGGTTTGAAAAGCTGTTTGAAAAGCCGGATCATGACACCACATCCCTGCTTCCCCTAGTTTCTCCTCCTGCTCCCACCTCGTGTTTGCCCCAATTGTTCATGGTACTGTGCACACTATGCTCACACTACTGCGACAAAGTGTCTCAGAATGTGAAGATTGGATTGTTGACTCCGTGAATAGGATCATCTGTTGTGCTTACTATTAGTTAGTCTTCCCTTTCTAACATGTTTTCTTTGCAGCACGTACAATGTGAACACATGGATGTAGGAGCAGGTTAGTAGAGACTGCAACTCACGAGCTTTCTTATCCCTTCGAGCCACGGCAATCCCTATCCATGCATCTTTTTCCATTCCATCTGCTTATATCTCCAGACTCCTTCAGTGTCGCTCGCTCTGTCTGCCCAATATGTACCTACCTCTCTTTCGTCGCACGCCGTGCGCTTGCTATGGCTTTACATGATGATTCCCCCCAGCATTGTTTCGACCTGGAGCGATGTGAGTTTGCTTAATCTCCTGCACATATACTTGATTTCTTGCAATTGTCGAGTCAGTGTTCGCACCGGCATGTACGTGTAGTTCGCCCACTCCCCTCTTTGGTATCGTCTAACCGGCCCTGCATTTGCATAAATTACCCATTTCCCACGCATCGTTCGTCCATGCCCGCTTCGTAGCACAAGCAATGGCACCACATCTGTCTGTCCACTGCGAAAGCTAGCACTTCAACAACGCAGCTCAGCACTATTACTACTTGGTACGCTCTCCGACACGTCTCAGCATCACATCACCTCGCAACTAATCGTGAAGTGAATCAAGTGCGAATACGATGCCCTCAAGACTCAAATAATGCCTCTCCCCGCCCGTTTCACAAACCTCTTTGGGTGCACCTGTGCCTTCCCCGCTTGCCCATATGCAGAGACTGACTATAGCGCAGAACTCGATGAACAACTCTGCCGACCGCCGATACTCCCCAATAGGTGTGTTTATTATTTTCTTTGCTTTATTTCTCTTCGCATGATCCCTGCTCAATGTTTTGTAGAGCGCACCGCCATGCACACCTCCTTTATTGTTCCGCGCCCCTCCAACTCACTTCGGGTGTTGTAGAGCGCCACCGGTTGAAGACACATATCATCCAACGAGTCTCGGGGTGGCACACATGGGGCAAGGTTCCTGCGCACACTTGTAGGACACGGTTCGTTGTAGCAAGCTTGAATAATATGATCTCTTTATCAATCTGCGCATGGGAAGCAATGGATATGCCGGGGCAGATATGAAAAGTGCGACGGCAGACCTGATCCGAGCATACTTAAGCAGAGCTGAGCAGATTGAAACTCATTGAGCTTAAAGTGGCATCTGCCTTATGCTCATTTCTCTGCTGCGGTCTGCCATACTTGCATAGGGAATTTTCACGGGGAGCTTCAAGGCTTGTTGAATCCTCTTCCTTCCATTGATAGATGTACCTGTCCGTCTTCATCTTATCTCCATCATGATGGCAATTGTTGCGCAACTGACGTTGGATACTCAGCTAGTAGTACGTGTAGCCCGAGTCTTCATTTGTTTTGTCTTCCTCTTCAGCCTCAAGTCCTCTAGCCGGTGTGCCACTCTGAAGCCCTTAAGTCTTCGGAGTTCGGACCCCCCGGTGCTGAGTGAGCCGAATCTCTTCCGGGATCATCAATCTCCGCTCTCGGCTTCTGATCCGAGCATTTCTCCAACGTCTTGCTGCACACTTCTGCTGGATCCGGGAAATATCCCTGATTCACGCAGTTAAAGCATCAAACTTCATTGGACCTTCCCGCTGTAGCCGGTCAAATTTTTCTTGCAGCTTCTTCCGTCCCTCCTTGTTCCTCGTCCGAATAGTATGGTGCAGCATGAACAAATCTTCCCTCGTTGATGTCTTTTCTTCTGCTTTCTCTACTTCTACTCTGTACTCTCCTATACTATCATACCCCTACCCACTGAGCCACTAGCCTTTGGCGTTTCTATGGTAATCTCGGTCCTCAGAGGTCGATCATTATTTCAACAATTTAGGGGTCAATTTACGAGTACTTATGTAATCATTTTATTAATCAACTCGAAATGAGGTTTTCAAGGTCTCGGTGAATCGTGTCCCGTTTTAAGTTTGTAACAAATGTAGGGGCTGTGCTAGTATATTGTGTGGCTGTGTTGAAGCACATTTAATGGCTGTCCCTTAAATCCTGTTCATATTTTGTGAGCACTTAGTGGCTGTGCTTTGTATTTCATAATCAGTGAGCAATCTTCGCCTGTGTTCGATTCTTGCAGGTGGCACTTATAAATTTCTGGTTGTACCTGTGCGGCAATAACTATGCACGGAATTAAATTTGGAGCCTTGCTGCCACCACTGCTCCTTTGAGCCTGGAAATATTCAAGCATCTACCTAACATCTGTATGTTGGCAGAATTATTATTCTTGGAACAGTGATTACCCTGTTTCCATACGTTAAATGACTTTGGATCCACCATCAGATGCTCACGTGCACTGCTGAAATAAAATCGGCGCCTTGCTGCCACCACTGCTCCCATGGACCTAGAAATATTCAGGCAACTACTGAGCATCCGTATGTTGTCAGTATCATTATTCTTACAACAGTGATTGCCCCGGTTCTGTGCATTCGATGTGCTTGGTCCCCCATCAGATGCTCACATAAGTTGCTGGGAATTAAATTTGGCGCCTTGCTGCCACCACCTCTCCTTTGAGCCTCCAATTATTCAAGCATCCACTCAACATCCCTATGTTGTCTGTGTTATTATTCTGGGAACAGCCATTGCCCCGGTTCCGTACATTTGTTTAGTTCCCCATCAGATTCTGGCGGGCACTGCTATGAATTGGATTCAAAGTGTTGCTGCCACCACCCCTCCTTTGAGCCTGAAAATTTTCTGGGTCCTTCGCAGCTACACTGAATCGTAGGCCTGCGATTTAGCACCCTGAAGATAACCCTCTACGACACACTAATAGCTTTGTTTCCCCATCATTGCTGGGTCGGACTTTAACTTGAAGATCTATTACATGCACCAATAATTTGACACAATTTCCGCTCACCCAATCAATCAATGCATTGACAAATGGCTTGAGCACCCAGGGGAGAAGTGGCAAGGGAATAGCTTAGTCCTAAAGATGAACTCTGTGGGGAACATAACTTCAGATGAAGCATTTGACAATATGGATCTGATATGCGCAGCTATGCAGTAAGCAAAATTTTCTGTTCCACTTTACAGTTTCAATTGACATATGATCATTACTGTTGTACACCGCTACTGGTCTCCTACCTACTTATACATAAACATACCCTGTTACCTACATCTACCTGTTCATATGTGGCGGGCTTTCTATTAGCAAGATGGCACGTGTAATGTGAACCCTTGACTGAGCGAAAACTTGGTGCCCCTTCACCCACAACATTGTCTTGACTCTGCGAACATGTGAGCTACGGTGGACCAGGTGGCCTGGTCCTCTCGGTGGACGGAGTCGGGAGTCGGCAGAGGCGGCTGTGTGGTCGTGTTAGGACTGGATATCGTAGCACAGCCTCATGCATCCTTGACCGCGATGTCCATGTCCCCATCGCCTGGCACCTCCTGGAGCCCTCCCCCTGCCTTAAGCCCACTTGGCCTCCTCCAACGGCAATCTCCGTGATGGAGCATGGATCAGCGGCACTTGATGCCGAATCTTGGCTGATGCACTGCTTCCGCTCTGGACCTCTGGCTTCCTAACCACTGTCCTGTCATATAAATATAATTGGTTCTAGTCTCTTATAAACAGATGCTACAACAAAATCCACTCGTACCTCACATGTCACAGTCAAGACTTCACGTCCAACTCTACTAGAGAGCGGATTGGGGAGTGCGAGTGTTGTCTGGAAAAGATGATTGAATAAAAGACTAAGGACTACAAGCGAATATACTACTCTACTTATACTGTTCATCGAACTGTGTGAACTAACTATCTATATATATGTACCATGTGGTAACCATTCGTGTCTGAGTAAGGAAACACCTATTGTAGTCCGTAACCTCGTGTTCTTACCAAGAACTATTAAATATGCATGTATCGTTCGTGTGCTACTATCTTTAGCCAGCATTCTCGTAGTCCTCCCATGTCATGCCTTCATCAAGAGGGCTCGAACAATAAGCGCTGGGGTCACGTGCGCTTTGATCGGTGCTGGAGCGATTAGAAATCGTGACATCACGTGTTTTAGTCTGTTGATTACCCGATCAGTGTGATTGGCACTCGACGTTATTATGTAATCTCGAAATTCTTGGGATTCATTTGCGCGTTTGGAGCACGTTTCTGGGTAGATTTGTGGTGGATCATGCTACAGAAGGCTAAAATCAGTCCCTTTTCCGTCCACTTTCGTCTCATAGACCCCAGAACCGCGATGCCGAACTTTGATGGGCCGGCCACGCGAGCCGACAAATATTTCATTCCATGCAAAAATGGGGGAGCCAAAGAATTATGAAGCAGCAGAGCTTCTCGGAGTTGGATTCCGGGCTATTTGGCCTCCCAAGATTTGTGTTTTAGACCTCTGGAAGTGTTGAACAAGCCTGACCCAAATTGAAACTCCGCACTTTATGTAATAAGGTCAAGTGCCAACACACAGGAGCGCGGTAAACTACAGACTAAATTGGTTCGTACTTTGGACGTCCCCACACTTGAACAAATGGGCATATCACTTCAACACATCGACATTGACACTTCCAGTAATTCAAGTGGTGTCTGGTGCAAGTCTGGTGATACGATCGCGGAGGATGCCGCTTGTACCTCTGTGAATGGAAACAAGTTTGAATAAAACGCGGATAATGGGTCCAGTGCGAGCCGAATTAGGGCATCCGATATATAACGCAGCAATCATATTGTGCACTCAGGTGTAAAGCAGGTGGACACCCCCCCCCAAAAAAAAAAAAAAAAAGCAGGAGTTTGCCGGACCGTGCCACGGCCATCAACCCCAAGTTTATATTATATATATAGCTGTGTTCTTATGGGAATGGGTGGCGGTATCAAGATACAAACTGCGCCGGCACGGCATTTACCAACTTGTTGCATTGATTTCATCTCACCCACCGACGACCACGAAGTGGCGCAGCCGACGTACAAGCGTAGTATAAGTAGACCCGCAGTGTGTCGTACCGAGGGTTCGCGCGGAACATCCAGCGAAGATCCACCTAGTTCTGAGAGAGAGTACGACATAAACACAGAGATATAGCCAAGTATAGAGATCGAGAAGACACGGGACTGGAAGCAGGAGTGGGCCGAGCGTGCGGTGGGCAGGGCGGGGACGTGCAGCTGGGATGGATAAGTGCCGCATTCACCGTCGTGCATCACCGCGCCGCGGCAGCGGGAAGTGCCGTCGTTCTGCGAGAGCGAGGGGCACAGCGAGGCGGGATGGCGCTTGACGGGAGGGAGACAGCGCGCCGTCCGGGACGCCGCAAAGCATCGCAACCTTCCACCCGCAAACCGAGAATATTAAGCTTCCGAGGCGAATCCAAGAGCGCAATGAAAGAGCACCCACGCGAGCACGCTACGCGCCCCAGCGGCTGCCGAGTTTCCGAAGTCCGCGGCGCGGGAGGCGGAGAGGAAGAGGTCGGAGGTGCGGAGGGGATGGGATGGTTGGGTGGGGCGAGAGCGAAGCAAGAGTAGCGTCTTGGCGTTGGCATGTTTGGCGTGCGAGAAGCATTGGGTGAGTTGAAAGGCGATGGGTGTAGGCGCAGAGCATAGTGCCTAGGGATTAATCACGGGGGAAATGGAGAAGGGAGTGAGCGGACGCATGGCGGTCCGTGGCTGTCTTAGCGGAAACCAGAGTGATTATGTCCGGGGGGCGGGTGGCAATGAGACCCATGAAGTGGTGGATAGCTCTGCTACGGAATTTTCGGCATAACACTGGGGGCAAGGGACGTACGCGTAGAGGCATTTGGACGAAGCGGTGGGAGACTGCTCAGGCCCGGGTGGCCGAGAGATGGAGCCAATGTGACAGGCCCAGGACGAGATCTTGCAGAGCAGAGGCGGAGGTGTATGCAAATCGACGCGGCGGGGGTGGCTGGGGCGATCTTGCCAGCGAGACCCGGATCTGCGACGGGAGAATCGAGTGGAAAGGGTGACAGAGCATGGGTCGCACCGACGGGAGACCTGCCTGAGACGCCGACGTCTCAATGGAATTGAATGCCGCAAACGCGCGCGCCGCAGCAGAGCGAAGATTGCGGCGGGAAGAAAGACAAAGACCTCATCCAACCCTCTTCGACTGTGCTCCAGGGCTCAATCGCCTTGAGCCCTACATACAAAGTCGACACAGGGAACCTTCCATCCCGCTGAGGCGCTCCTCCTCAAGATATAGCGGAACAAACAAAATTCAAATTATAATACCATGAACGACTTCTGCACATTATTGAGAATCATCGAGATAGCGATCGAGACTCTGCTGCGCCCCCAGTCACTTCGAACGTCGCCCAAGCAGGATCAAGATCAAAGGGCTCTGGTTCGATCTCGAGCCTTTCAGTCTGCCTCGGCGCCAGTCCCAAGGCGCTCCCTTACGTCATTAAAATCTCTAATTCAAGCTGGAGCAACGCGATTGGTTCCGCGGCACCGGAACTCATCATCATCATGTACGCTCTCAGGAGCGTCCTGGAAATCCGTCATGATCCATGGATTCTCCTTTTGGCCCTCCTGTGTCCGGGGCAGGGACAATCACTACGTTCCGCAGCCTCCTAAACTCAGCATGAGTAAGGCCCGTCTAGACATACATGTAGCTCAACAGAGGTCTGTGTTTAGCTGTGTAGTGAGGGTCTGTTTAGCTCTTTCTAGCTCAGTCTAGCTGCAGTTAGCTCCGTCTAGTTCAGTCTGGGTCAGTCTAGGTCAGTCTAGTCGTACCTCATCACCTACACAGAGGTAAGTATCCACAATTTGAGGGAAAGGGCTCAGCCAGGCATTCCATTCACACTCGTGGCTGCCTCTAGCTGTCATTTCATGACATCTGGAAAACACCACTTGTCTACAGGGTACTACAGCGGGGCTAGTAGAGCAGTAGATCTGTAGCCATGTCCCCTATATAATAGAGGCAATAGACAAGTGGACGGTAGAGCGGTAGAGCTGCATAGAGCAATATAGAGCACATGTTTCCATGGTAGAGCCTTCGCTTCAGTTGCCGAGCACACGTTTCGGATCGGGCTTATCTGATTTTTGTCTAGACTGATAATCACCCACAAACGGAATGCCAAAAAATAAAAGAAAGCAAGTACATAAATCATTATTCTGCTTAATGTATACATCCGTTTGGTACTAACTGCGCGAGACACTCGGCGTCTGAGTCTTGAGCCGACGGAAATGACATTCAGCACGCAGCGTGGGAGCGATCGACTTGAAGCGGCGGCCACAGAGCCAGGAGCAGCGGAAAGCAGCTTGAGGAAATTCTCTCTTGGAATAGAAGAGCTTGACATGTTTGAAATGATTGCGGGAAGTAAGGTTTGAAGGTTTGCGCTCGCATTCAAGTCTCTTGAGGCAAAAGAAGAGTCGGAAGATGCAGGACGGAAGGACTTGAGCAGGAGGAGAAGATGTGGGGAGAGAAAAGAGTGTGTGATGGACCACGTCGGCTTCGCTCGCTTTTTATAAATCCAGGTGGCAGCTGTCAACGGTGCATGCGGTTCTGGTGATGCATGTGAAACCGAGGCTCTACAGGGAGTGACATAAGTAGAGGCTCATAGAGGTCGGACACTATTGTCGCGCCAAACCTCTATGTAGCTCTACCGGGAGGTGTCGGCTCTACCTGGTGCTACATCGCGACCGGCTACCTATGCCGTGGGCCTGGTCTCTACGTGCTCAGAAGGTGTTTCCAGATGGAGCGATCACACATCATGTGACATTAACAAGGTTTGATCTAGTACTTGGCGATGAAAGCTTAAAGCTGATATTTCAAAAATAGTTTGATTCCGACAGCGGCCGGTGACTTCAGACTCAGGGGAATGCCCACTGAGGGTTTAATCTGCACCAGAACCATGTCGAAGAGGTCTGCGGAGGTCAGTGGAGGTCTGGCTAGGTGTCGAAACTGGTCCTATTCAGCTAAACTCGGGTAAACAGAGTCTGTCTAGCCGATCCATCGTTGCCAAACTTGGACCGCCATCAGCTAAACACAGAATCCGGTTTCATCCGTCTAGTCGACTAAAAATGATCTGTTGGGTAAGCCAACGTTGCTAGACAGATCTAGCCTGACCTGAGTTTAGGAGGCTGCGGAACGTAGTGAATCCCTAACTTGGCTTCCGCTGGAGTCGCCGTATTTGCACCTTCACAAGTCTCTACTATCCTATCGAGCTGGAGCCGCGAATTCAACGCAGTATAGTGTTTCAGATTAATCTCCGTTGAAGGATCTAATCCCCCCGAGCTCGAACGGAAGCCCGAGTCGTTGAAGTTGTTCAAATCAAAGTCCAGCTGTAGTCTTGTCATTCCACGATTCAACTCCTCCACAATTCTCCGCACTGAAACTCACTCGGCAGTTCGCTCGTAGCTGCAGTTGATATTATTCCAATCATCGCAGTGCAGTAGGATGAGGCAGAGCACCAGAGATTTCAGCCGCATTTAAACCGAAGCTCTTTTCAACCGCCATTCAAAGTATGTGGCGAAATTGGTTTGTGGGTCCGCGGTCAAAATATGGTCCAAACCCGGGTCAAGTGGCCGTCAACGTCAAATCCATCAGACCATTTCAGACAACACTGATTCAAAGTATGTGGAATTCATGGGAGGAGGAACGGCACTAGTACTGCGGAACCGCGCTCTCATTTACCCCAGGACCCAGAACCGCAATTTATCCAAGATCCTAAAGGCCGAAAGGGTTAAACGGGCACCTTCCGCTGAACCAGGTCCGACCATCTATTGTTCGGAGATGCGCTCAGACTGCCACTTGGGCCCTTTCCCAGGGGCTGCGACTCTGTAATCGGGAGTATGTAATGAAGCAGTGGCAAAAAAAGTTCGAAGCTTGCTTTTCCATAACCTGGGATTGAGTTGACCGGGCAGCTTCTGTTGATTTTCAGCAATGCAAACGCGCCACGGGCGCGACCAGGCCGTATTTATTCATGCGCATCCCGGTCCCTGTGGGGCGCTTTAAAGTGGTCAACCTAGCAGATATGAGCTATGTACTGGCATAAAGTGCTACACCCGAGCTATGGCAGCTATCAGCGCTATTTCCGCTGATATGGTAATTCACGTGACGTGGCGACCCAGACTTGGATAAAGTTGGGATTATTGATAGATTCTCGTTATGAAATGTGCGTGTACCCCGGAAGAAGACCACAGCATATGCTCTACAAAATCACACCCTCCACACCCTCCCAACGCAGACCATTGCGGTGGGCCCTGTTTCTGTGAATAAGGGGTGGTTGTTCTGGCCTAAGTTGCACTCGGACTAGTTGAATGTACTCTCAAATCTTCACTTTATCTCACTAACTGGGTGAGATGAGATAAAATTGGGAGCCAATGAGCAACGAAAATCCCACGGGACTCTAATAAAAGAAGGTACCCGCCAATCTGCATCACTGAAACAATGCCTCCCCAGCCCAGTTCCACGCAAATTCGATTCGACCATGTGATCACATGCTTGAACACTGCTCTTCCCACCCTGGAAGCACTTTCGAAAGGTCTCAAGACACCCTTCTCGGAACCCATACACTGCATTCAGGCCCCAGGTAGCCCGGAGATGTGCGAGCAGCCTAGCCGAGAGCTAGCCGAACCATGCCGGCGAGTCACGTGGAGCCGGCTAGACACATGCGTGGCTAGACGCGGCGAGGCGCCTCGCCACACCTACACCAAGTGCTGCTGTAGTCGTCTTTGTACATGGTGGTGGGGTGAAGAGAGGCCTCGCCACGAACCTCCAATGTCCATACCCGAGCGGAGGAGAAGTGGTGAATCATTTTGCGCATCACCAGTGGTGATGCGCAAAATTTAGAAGAGATTTTGATGGAACTTAACCGAAAAGGACCCGCGGACAGGCACATAGGGCTCGACATATACTGATTGAGCTAGGGGCAAGTACTTAGACAGACAAGAAGGTGGGCTGCTCTCGCTTGACGCCGCCAAGGTGGTCCTAGCCACCTCCAGCGGCCAAGTGCGAGCTGAGCTTGGCAGGACTCGACAAAAATAGACCAGGCGGTGTCTAGGTGACCGTCACAGGGCTGTGCTAGCCACACATCCACGGGCCTAGCCGGCGGATCGACAAAACTAGACACCGGCCGGTCTAGGACGGGGCTGAATGCAGTGATATCCAACACAATACAGTCGCTTTTGACCACTGCTCAGGTAGATGTCGTGCAGGAATCTCTCTGTATTGAACCTCAAATAGTCGTCATGGCTCATAGACCGTCAAGAAGAACAAGGATGCATGTACCCAAATGCTGGAGAACATACACATCTTGCTCTATGCCGTCATTCACCTCCACATAACCTCCGAGACCGGGGTTGAATTGGCCCCGGAAGCATCCAATAATTTGGGAACATTTACTGAGAAAGTTTCTCTATATCCACATCTGTGTCGTCTGACCCTTGCACAGGACCCTGCACAAGATTCACACCTTTTTTGAAGCACAGCAAGAGAAAAGCAGAATCAAACAATTCTTCCATCAAGGTGAAATGAACATTCTACTGAAGGCCTGTGAACTGGGACTAGAGCAAGCACTTGAGGTCTTCAAGGTACATTGATGGTAAATATTGTAAACTCGATTAAAGATAACTCTGGCAGATGGACGGGATTGGCATTTTGGAGAAGGTCACAGACATGCAGAAATATGCAGACGAAACACACAAGAAAATATTGGAGTTGATTTCAGCCGATTCGGATGGAGAGAGTTCTGATAGAGAATCATTCGTGCGTAGTTCACATCATTGTGGGGCCCGCGATGACATTGTGGGGCTACGTAGATCAGTGTCATCTTTTCCACCAGCATAAACAGGTATATTTGTCCCCCGAATTCCCGCCCAATATATCCTGATTGTCATGGAGCTCGAGTTCACTTTCGTTATCACCGTCTGCACCCAAGATATTCCATGGCCGGGAATCTGAAGTTTCAGCTATACTCCAAAGCCTCAGGGGGGATTCACCAAGGATAGCAATATTAGGAGCTGGCGGAATGGGCAAAACAAGCCTAGCAAGAGCTGTTGTCCATCACCCTGAAAGCTGTGCTAGGTATCAACAGCATCGGGTTTTTTTAGCCTGCGACACTGTATCAGATACTCTTCAACTGGCTGCACTCATTGGGGCACATCTAGGGCTCAAGCCAGGGAAGGACCTCACCCAGCCAGTTATCCGCCATTTTGCAGGTAGCCCATCATCATTGCTGATTTTGGACAATCTGGAGACAGTCTGGGAACCCACGGACTTGCGTGGAGAAAATGAAGAGCTCTTGTCCTTACTCACGGATATAAATCATTTAGCATTGATGGTAAGTCAGGCCCGATGACTGGTATACCTAAACTAACAGTCTTTAGATCACAATGCGGGGTGCAGAAAGGCCTTCAAAAGTCCGGTGGACTCATCCTTTCCTGGCACCATTGGCACCTCTGGCACAAGAAGCTGCACAGAAAACTGTCATTGACATTGTTGGTGAAGGGTTTTCTATTGGGGACATTGACAAAATCCTCGCCCCGGTGGATCACGTTCCTCTGGCAATTGTCCTCATAGCCCATTTGGTAGACTACGAAGGCCTCACTAGTGTATTGAATCGCTGGGAAACAGAACAAACATCACTGCTCTCCGAGGGCCATGACAAGGGATCAAATTTGGACCTGTCAATTTCACTCTCGCTTCAAAGCCCTCGAGTGTCATCCTTGCCGCATGCTCCTTACCTATTGAGCCTACTCTCCATACTTCCCGATGGGCTTTCCAATACCGACCTTCTCCAGAGCAAGCTACCGCTTGATAATGTCCTGGCTTGCAAATCGGTATTGCTTCGCACCTCCCTGGCATACCTCGACGATCACAAACGGTTGAAAGTATTGGCACCAATCCGGTGATATATGCAGAAAAGGCACCCGCCTATTCCCCACTGTGTGCAGACCATTCTCGACCATTTTCACAGACTTATCAATATTTATGCGGAATATGCCGGGACAACTAGAGGCTGGAATTGTGACTCGGATAACAGCGAACTTTACAAACATCCAGCACATCCTAGTAACCCACGTACAGAATCTGCTGGGCCACCATTTGGATGATTTCAGAGGTATGGCCGGTATGATCCACTGTATATGTGAGTTTGATAGGTTCAGCAGGCAGACTCGAAATGAGCAGAATCATTTGATTCACCAAATTCCCAATATGCTTCTTTACCTGAAAGACCCGGCACTCCAGGTCTACTTTGTCACTAGTCTTGTTTCAGGCTATCTATCCCGCCACATTCCCAATGGAGACCAGCTAGTTGATCAAGTTTTAGAGTGTTTTACGCAGTTGGATGATTCAGATCTGAAATGTAGGTCCAGTATCAGATTGCATTTGTTGCTGGCTGCTGACCAATTCTCTGCGAAATAGGCAGATTTTACGATGTTATGTCTGGCTATTATCAGTCCATTAAAAATGATATTCCCAAGGCCATGAATCTCGCTCAAACTGGGCTAGAGTTATCAATTTTAACTGGGAACACGAAGAGACAATGTCACCTGCTGTGTACATTGGCATGGAACAAGTGGGGAACTGGTGACTATGCTGCAGCGCAGAGGCATGCATATGAGGCACAGAGAGTGGCCAAAGTTACAGCAAACTTGTACAAGGAAGCCCAGGCCCTGCGAATTGAATCCCTTTGCTGGAAATCTCTGGGTAACTACCAGCAGAGCAGCCACCTCATGGGAAGGGCAAGGGACCTGCTCAAAATTTGTGGTCTGTCCAGAGGGCAGCTAGACCATGCACTCATGACAGATCAGGCAGAAGTCCACCGGACGAAATCTGAATATATGGAGGCTCATGATATTTACACCAAATTCCTTCGCCATGGGTTTGTTGAGGAGGACCCATATTCACATGCCCTCACCTTGATGAACACTGCCCAACTTGATGTCGAAATTGGTACATCATTGGAGCAGGTGCAGGGACATCTCCACATGGCTGAATCACTCTTCATCAGGGCTGGACACTCAGCTGGAATCCTAGAGTGCAATGCCATCCACGCGGCTCTTAGTTTGCGAGAAGCCGAGTACCAAGCAGCCCAGGGCCTGTTCCACAAGTGTGTGGCATCAACTTGGGGCAATGATATTGAAGCCACAACCTATTGTTTGGCAAAACTTGTTGATAATCGCCAATGGGGTCCGGGAGCTCAGACCTCATCCACTTGGACATTCATATTCTTGGTCCACAGTCTCAAGTATAAGCAGAGGCTAGAGGTCCATATGGCTCTCCAGTTCATTGGAGATGTGTTCCTGATGGCTAATGATCAGGATACTGCAGCCAGCCTTCTTACTGTTGCTCTGGAAGGACTTATGTGGATGGACATCCACCGCAGCAGGGCAGAATGCATGGTCCGGCTAGGTGATATCTCAATGCAGGATGGAGACACCGTGAAGGCAGCAGAGCTGTGGGATGCAGCAATTCCGTTGTTCCAACATTCATCACAGGCTAAACAAATTGCTTGTGTTAATGAAAAACTTTCGGGGATTGGCCTCCCAGATACATCCAGATTCCATATCCACCAGAGGTCCAACAAGCTTGAATGATGAACACATGGAAAATATTGAACCTGGTTATAGCAAATGACAACTCTTAATTCCGAGTCGTTGTAATGTTGAATAGTGTTCATCCTTTGTCTGGCCTGCCATTATGGTTGTAGTACTTGACAGAAATTTGTAATTTATTTGAACAAATGTCAGCTGAGTATTGATTTCTTTTTGGGTACATGAAGCGGGCTGTTGATTATCATGAGTGGGAGTCACGGCTGTCACGGAACTGCAGTAGGGGTGCTCAATTCTAATGCTCGTCAGCTCATCAGTCCATATCTGTGCGAAATAAATAAAGATTTCAAACTCTGCTCTTGGGACTTGCCAGCGGTCTCGCAGCGGTCTCAAAGTCTCTTTCTCTCCCTTTTGCTCTCAAGTCTCAGATTTTTCCATCCGTGTCTTCCTGCCACCAGACTGAATGCAAGTCGCAAACAATACCTTCTCAGTGTAGAGCAGCATCCGCACCGGGGCTGTTGTCGACGGTCGTTTCAGTGGAGGCAGCAAGTGTGGCAGACTGGTTGCTTATCCTCCAAGAGCACCCATAGGATGGAGGGAATGAACAGACTTCGTGGTTAAAGAGTCAGTCTTGTCGGACGATGTGAGTGCCACTGCACCTTTCAGGAACTAACAATTGAAGGGTGATGTGAACTTTTAGCATTCGAGCCTGCCCCAGGAACACTCGATGACACATTCCGAGGTCCTTGATCCCCCCGCGACAGCGCTGGCCGGTGGCAAGAATGAATGACTCAGGCTGGTGCATGTATACACTCTCCCGATGTCGTGGACACCGTCGGTCCATGGCCAAGGGCTCTGAAAAACCCACATATGCTGCAGTGGACCCCGAGGATCGTTAATATCCTCCTGTTCGTGTTTTTGCCTTGTGTGTGAATGCGTGTGGTGTACGTACAGGCACCGTGTGGACGTCTGATTGGTGTTGAGCACGGGCGCCGGTTACTGGGCAATGCCTTGATTAGGATGAATCCGTCGTCTGCCAGCATTTTGAAGGTGTTGTTAATCGTGTCCATCAAGCGTTCACCGACACTTTGGGGTTGGGCCGTGTGCATTCAAATAAATTGATTTGTACTAGTACAAGTTTGAATACATACAGAATCTTGTAGCTCTTAAGAGCTCTGAGGGCTGCATGACCTGGATTTGCAGAACTGTGCCTGGTGAGCATTCATGAAGAAGGCTCGCTGTTGCCTTGCCGGGCGCAGTTCAAAATATTTATTTATTTTTCGACGAGACGAGCCGATGAGCCTAAGAATTGAGCATCCTAGTCCCTCGGTGCTCGCAGGTTCGAGGTCAAATTTTATTTGACTCACTTCTGTTTTGTGCACCCTTTAGACCGTGATGAACGAAACACCCCTCAGTCACCGTAGGGTAGGGACTGTGGAGAGATGGACGAGTATATCGGTACTTACAGGAATAGACTTGTAACCAGCTCAATATTGAGTAACTAGTCTCAGGAGTAGTATACAAAGAACTTAAGTCAAACGGACAAAACCTGAGACAAGAAAAGAATGCATGAGGAGCTGAAGGTATTGCGAGTTAAAGGTATCACCAGGACGAGGAAATTGGTAGGTGGTCATCCGTCACATGTTGAAGGTAAAATAGCAATGAAGTCTCACTGGGGACAATAAGCAATATACAGGGCCTGTATATCCTCAGTATATCCTCAGTATTTTACAAAAATCCCCAGAATATACCCCCAATATACGGGGTCTGTATATGCTCAGTATTTTTGAAACATACTGAGGATATCCTTACAATATCCTGAGGTCTGATGGCTACCATATATGGACTCGGGATATGCTCAGTATTTAGAAACACAACATGTACAAACAATTTCCAAAAATAGAAATAAAAGACCTTCCTTGTAAGGAGAAGGCTCAGTTGAGGGGAAATTGGGAATTTGATGCTAGGGTTAGGGTTTCCTTATCAGGTATATCTTATCTTATCTATTTCCTTATAAGGAAACCCTAACCCTAACTTTAATTTTCTTAATTGCCCTCAGCTGAGCCTCTCCTTACAAGGCAGGTCTTTTATTTCTATTTTGGACATTGTTTGTACATGTTGTGTTACAAAATACTGAGCATATCCTGAGTCCATATATGGTAGCCATCAGACCTCAGGATATTGTAAGGATATCTTTAGTGTGTTTCAAAAATACTGAGCATATACAGACCCTGTATATTGGGGGTATATTCTGGGGATTTTTGTAAAATACTGAGGATATACTGAGGATATACAGGCTCCGTATATTGCTTATTGTCCCCAGTGTCTGTATTTAAAGCTACAGATATGTCTGTCTGTGTATGGCCTAGTCGATTTTTCGACTTCAGGATGGCCTGCGTCGAATTTACTAGTACCTCGCCCGAGATCATGCTATCTATGCTGTTCCGTTTGGGGAAAAAATAAACTATATCTCGAAGCGCCCGAAACCTGTCATGATCCGGGTTTTCAAAACCTTGAACACCGGGTCAGACCGCGATCACGGGAACGTGTTATCCCGCGATTGCGTCACGACAGGTCACAAAGACACCAAATCCCGAATGACAGGACGGCATGCGACCACGACACCCCAACAACTCGTGATCACATCCCTGTCGCCCATACACTCTCTGGCTTAAACATCAAATCCCAAGGGACACAACAACACACGATCGCGATACTCCGACAACTCGCGATCACATCCTTGTCGCCTAACCCCTCTTCGGTTTCAACAACATCCCTTTACGCCTCACATAGGGTATATTGAAACATAACATATAGGGTGGATACGATCAAACTCCTAGCTATATTAGTATATAAACCCGAGGTAGAAACTCCTGTACTTTAGATTCTACCTCATCTAATCTCAGACTTTACTTTTGCTTGACTCTTGTTCCCTCGGGATTAAGGGACACTGGATTCTCTCCTGTGGCATTACATACGGCGCTGCCTACGACCTCGCATCATCTTCCTCAGCAGATATCACTCCGTCTTCGGCTCCTACCAGTTTCCACCTGCACAACGCTCGTGGCCTTACATCCCAGGACCGAACGAGGAAGCCGTTTGTCTCGTACTACTACTTGGTGACCTCACAGGTTACTAGATGGGTTGTTAAACCCCGGGCGGGATTACTATTTGAACGACTCAAGCCGACCCATAGGCCATCGTTGACAAAACCACCGAATATCACGAATTATAAATTCAAATATCAAAAGTTCACAAGCAAGTATTAAAGTGTCGGGAGTGAGTGTCTAAACCCTCAGGAGACTTGTATCTCGAATCTGAGAAGAATCCATATTGCGAACCTTCAACTTCGATATCGCAATGTTCGAACCTGACACATATCTCGAATTTAGATGCACAATATCTAATTTCGATTTAGCGCCCATGGACACCGTCCAGGACAACAACGCCACATGTCCACCCATCATCAGGGACAGCGAGCGGCTATCAACTATCTTGCCCCCATCAATACTTTATGTGAGCTCTCGAAGAACCACTGCCGGTTCTTTACAACAACAACCTTTCATAATATTCTCAACAGTGGCCATGTCAGGCATCCATGCGTTGTGCGACCATGCATCCGCGGTGCACCGCCACACCCCGGACTGTTCGCATCCCCGCATCTGCAAGCGATGCACAATTCTTTGCCTCCCGCATCTCGTGCTGCGGGTCGTATTTGCGCCCACCTGGTGCTCTCGCCGCTGGCCGAGTAGTGACTCAGAGAAGATGGCAGGCTGTGTGAATGCGCACATCTTCTTGCTGGAGAACCAATTGCCTGGCATTCAAAACACAACCAAGTGTTGCACTCAGCACCACTGAAGCAGAATATTCAGCGCTCGCCATTGCAAACCGCTGTGCAATCTGGCTTCAATATTTACTTGAAGCCCTCCCATTTGAATTCCCTCACGAAGATTTGACATTGATTTATTCGGACAACCAATCAGCAACTTCTATTGTGCACGACCCCCAACATTACACAAGATCAAACACTTCCAAATTGAGAACCATTTCATTCGCGAACACATTGAACTCGGTAAGGGGTTTACGGACGGTGGCAATGTGCAGGGTACAGATTAGCAGGATGCATGCAATTTAGATGCATTAATGCTCCCGAGAGGGAGGAGAGATGAGGAGGCGCTATAACTGTCCTTGTTGAGCACGAAGTGAAAATGCTTGGGCAGGCACATACTTAGGATGGTGCGTGGCCGGTGGGGAGGGAATTTGTTTGGTGCTTAGACTACTGCTGCTAAAAAAATGCCACAGTTGCATTTATGGAAGGGAACGAAAGCCTTAATTGCAAATCCCGGGTTGTACCAGCCTGTCTACGGCAAAGTGCTTGGCCCCATTTTTGCTACTCATAGGCAGACTGGTTACAAGTCCAGTAAAAATCCCCTGGCAGCATTTCTGTTCAATTTACGGGATGTATGGCTCTATGGGCTCTCCATTGGGTGAAGAAACATCTTGACATTCATGCTGCCTCTTTATTTGGGCAGTTCTCTGCTTAAATATAACTAGAGAGCTCTGACTAGGTCGGAAAAGATCTTGCTTGACCGAAACAAGTACCTCTTTGTGTCCTGCTGGCTCCTGCTCGCGCTTTGGATCAATGTTGGTCCTGCACACCAAGAGGCATCTGCAACCCGGCAACCGAGGATTTAGCCCATCTGTACGTAAGCAAAATGCTCTGATTGGCTTGGGAGAAGACGGATCAATGGGTGGGACAAGATCAGGGATAATTCTATTCAGAAACCCCGGTTGTAAGCAGAAACCCCCCATCCAAAAATAGATTCTATGCAGAAACCCAGGTTTCTGCGGCCGGAGCTCCCCCGCCGAGACCTGCCTAATTTGGATGTTCATACTACTTGCAGATTTTTCGCAGCTGGATGTAACTTAATTAAGCATGTGTGCAACAACACTGTTATGTAGTTGTATTTTCGCTAGCTCGGTGTGTCCGGCACGCAGTTCAACGACACTGTGCGGTCCCGAACTCTCTGGACTGCGGCTGGGACAGTCCATGCCAGTGTGCCACCGGTCGAATACTCCTTCAAACGCGGGTTCTGCTGCCCAGAGTGCATGTCGTAAGTGTAGTCTGTTTACAGCATGCTGAGCAGGCCGAGCTGGGCACTACTGTCTTGCTACGCCGGTGCTTGTGTTTATGGAAAAGGACTGCAGTTACCGTTTTTGCTGCTCCACAATGAGCTCTTTCAACCCAGGCACTTCCGGCTGTAGACTTGTAACCAGTCTGCCTACGAGTAGCAAAAATGTGGCAAGCACTTTGCCGTAGGCAGACTGGTGCAACTCGGGATTTGTGATTGAGCTCTCTTGGAATTTTGCACAAACGACTCAAATTGAGCCTGGAGCGGGAGCGGGGAGAAAATTTTAAACTCCGCGCGCAGCTCGATTGTTGATTCCGGGTTGTACCAGTCACTTGACGAGTTTCGCCTCAGATGTCAAACCCGATTTGGGCATTTGATGGTGGCAGTGTGGTGGGACACCTTTCGGCAGCCGCATCGCCGATCAGTGCCGATATGTGCTACGTCATCGTGGCCTTCAAGGAAATGGCATAGGATACATTAATCGACCACTACAAATCAGGAGTGCAACGGGGCATTGTACAGAATGGGAGGATAAGGCCAATAGTAGCTTGGACCCCCAGATGGGCTGGGATATATCATTGTCGCGCCAGGGGGATACGGATAAGGAAAATGAGGAGGCGGTGGTGGCTGTGAGTGTAGTTGGGCAATGGACGGTAGAACAAGCGGAGGAGGAGGAGGGGGGGTGGAAGGGGAGGCAGTTGGGATGCGGGCGACACAGTACTGTGTTGTGTGCTGAGAAATGTATTAGCACTATACAACTGAGCAAAGCTGACACAAACCTCTTCTTGGCTTTCTTTGCCATCACCTTGCCTCCGCTACTGACCCCAGCGCCATAAGCAGGATCGCCCGCTCGCGTACGCCGTGTCTTGACGCCGGGCATCATGATGTTCCGAGCCCCCGCCTCCTTGGCGTTCGGCATGAGGTGTTGTGATGATGGAAGGACTGTGCCGTTATCGGTATCGGCGAGCATGCTGTCCAGTGCGACTACAAAGTCATCCAGAAGAGGAAGGTTCGAAGGATCCATACGAGGCCTGCGGAGGCGCACTGCCAATCGTTCGAGCTTCTCAGAAAGGATGGCGAGGACTCGGGGCTTGGGAGCTTCAAGATTGAGAACGGCAGACTCAGAGGTTTGGGGGAGATAATTGAGTGTAGATAGACTGGGGACCTGGGGGCTAGAGTGTACTGTTCTATCTGCAGCGTCTTCGTGCTCCTCGAACAGCTCTTGGACCGCACAGATGTGCTTGCAGTACGAGATCAGCGGGAAGTCGAAACACGTGCATGTATACGTATCCAAATCGATCTCGTAAACTTTGATTGGATCGGATTGCGACTGAACGAGGTACGCGCCGTCTCCAAGGTGCTGGATGTCCGCTCTCGTATATGTCTTGCTCCGTTCGACAATGTCCCGGCGCTTCTTGACTTCGATATCCAAGCCTTCGAATCCGAGGTCCTGGCGGCGCTGCTTCAGAGCATAGTACGGCAGAACACCGTCGACGCGCGTGTGGATCAAGTGGTCAAGCCGTCGATTCCTCTTGCCAAGGAGGAACTTGAATTTGAGGACGTGGTGCCATCTGAAGAAATGTAATCAGAAATATTGATAACATGAGCGAGGAAATTGCATACACCTCGATGAGCATATTCGTGTCACACACTTCGAATATGGTTCATGGTGTCCGGTACACTCCTGACCACATCTTGACGGTCTCCACCGGCATCCAGTATGTCTTGAGATATTCAAGAAAGTCCGTCGGCGCAATAGCTTGAATTTCGGTCCAGGTCACATGGAAATCAGCCTTCTCTGTCATCCGAATCCATTTCTTGAGGAGCTCCCACAAATCTGGATGAGCCGATATGTGGAAATGCTGCTGCCAGGCATGGAGGACGTGCCACCAGCAGAGTAAGATGAAAGCATGGTACTCATCAATACACGCGTTGATTTGCGGCCAGCAAAAGTCCGACATGATCCTGCCCGAACGATGAAGCAGTTGCAGCTGAGGAGTGAAGCATGAGATCAGTAGGAAGCCCCGAGCATGTACGCTTACAATATGGCCGGGTGCCACTTTCTGCCGCAGCAAACCAGCAATATATTCGCGTGTATGCTTGGGAATCTGGGTGTATGGGAGATTCGCATTGCCGAGTGGATGGTCATGAGTGTCCGTGTAGTTTCCCAAGACCGTCTGGGTGCCGGGGTATTGCTTCACCAGGAGAGTGCATTTGCATTCCGTCCGCTTGGTGTCGCGCTTTCGGTTCCAGTCCGGATGGAGCCTAGTGTAGGGCTTGATACCACCGGTGCCCCTCCGCGAGCAGACATATCGAAGCTGTCGAGTGTAGGCAGAAGTCCCTTGTATGTGTTGACAAGATGCAGCTCGATTCCGCGCCTTTCTTGCTCGGTTTCCAACCAGGCTTGAAACTCAGCCCATGTTGTCCATTCCATGGTATATTTTGACGATTGCTTGTCATATTCGAATGAGCCCACTGCAGGTTTTGGCGGGGTCGGGTCTGGATGTACACGGAAGACGGTATGGCTTGAAATTGAAGCACTGGATGGAGGCGTGGCGGTGGAATGAGAAGCACGGTGAAGCCGGAAGCGTCCAAGGAAGCCAGACATGTGTTCAGAAGCCTGAAACCGGCGGGCACGGTGGAGGCGAGGAGAACGATATGCGGGTGCACGGGCACGTCAAGAGAAAGGATGTGATGCGCTACTGATGGCGGCTGACAGGACATGTTTTAATCATTTTAATTGTTTTAATAAATAAAATTGACTCGTCTACAGACTGATACAGGGCTCAAAGGTTTAAGACAAAGACGAAAGATGTGTAGAAGGTAGTAATAAGATATAGAGTAGAGAGATATTGTATCCATGTGTCCTATACGAAAGATCATTCGTGATCGTCATATTCGTGGTCGTCATCTAATTTCTTCGTAGCGAACAGATAGCGTGGGAAGTATGGTGAGTGGGGAGAGGATAGTGATGCAGAACTGACAGAGGAGGTGATAGATGAGGATAAAGAAGGGGTTGCTGGAATGTGTGGAACGGGGATAGTAACAGCAAGGTTGGGGCGCGGACGTTTCACAGCACGGGGAGGTGTAATGCGTTCTTGCTTGATTGCAGGGACGTAGTGTGTGATCTCGACGTCGTCATCGTCGTCGGAGTTGATAGTGATCAGCAGCTCTCGCTTCTTGCCCTTTTGCGGAACGGGCGGCACAGGTGGTGTGGGATTCGGAAGAAAGTGATTTGGTACCCCGAGGCGATGAAGATGGTCCGCTTCGTCATCGCCTGCAAATCCGAGTCGCCTAACCAGAAGGGGTCGGTTGATGGAGAGGGAATGCACATATGTCACAGGTATCCTCAACCAGGCATTGTAGTCGAAGGAATAACACTCATAGAAGTCGTCAAGCCTCGGGTGGCGGGGCGAGGTTACGTGATGGGAGATATCGCTCAGCCGCAACCGGGGCCAGGTCTGTGGCCAGCTCTTGCAGCTGTGAATTGCTTGGATCAGGGCGGGTGTGTGGTTCGA
Organism: Mycena rosella; assembly: GCA_029378255.1. Lineage (NCBI taxonomy): Eukaryota > Fungi > Basidiomycota > Agaricomycetes > Agaricales > Mycenaceae > Mycena > Mycena rosella. The sequence continues at coordinate 398,627 of JARKIE010000029.1, read as the reverse complement.
AGCCCATAAATAGAGAATACGCTGGTCGAGTCTGTTGTCGTAGGTTGCGTAGGACGGTGCACCGTTTCGGGACGAGGATGGAATGGGTGAGCGCGGGGGAGAGTCTTGACGCGATAAGAGCATTGCATAATGTGCATCGCTGGTAATGAGGGCCGCCTGCTGGGCGCGATGCGCAGCAAGCCACGCGCCTTCATCCTCGGGATAGAGCATGTTGGAGAGGGAGGGGGTCGTCATCGTCTTCTTGAGCTTAGAGGGCTCTTCTGGTTCTTCTGGTACATGGATCGGCGAGTGGAGGCGACATCCGCCGGACTCGATGCAGTGCTGCTTGCACTTCCGACTGTCACAGAGCTTTGAGATTCGTTTGATCTTGCAGTGCAGGGTGCGGCAACTAGAAGCAGATGATGAAGAGGATGGGTGTGGTCGCGGTCGGAGGTCGGCCATGGCCGTTAGGCGTGCAGCGGTCTCGGGCGCAGGAGTCTGCCCGCAAGGGAAGAAATGGTAGAATGGCTCAACATGGGTGCTGCTGAAGCACTTGAAAGAGTTTCAGACTGGGTGGGAAGCAGAGAATTGAGAGACGCACCGCAACATAATATTGCTCTGCATGGCGCCTGTTGGCGCACTTCTTGAGCGAGAGCATTCGGGTGCATTTGCCACAGTGAAAAGTGTTGTCGAGCGTGCTTGGAGATGACATGGAGCGTTATGGCAGCACGGTGGAGAGAACAATGTGGTGGTAAGAGGGTGCGTTGCTGTCAGCTTGTGCCAACCCTAACCCTGTTCGAAAGCTGCCGTGGCTGCCGGGCACTGTTCAGCGATGCAGCTGCCGAAAGGTGTGCCGCCGCACTGCCACCATCAAATGCCCAAATCGGGTTTGACATCTGAGGCGGAAAGTCAAAAGTGGTACCAGTCTGCCTAAGGCAAAGTGCTTGCCATATTTTTGCTACTCATAGGCAGACTGGTTACGAGTCTATTCCGGCTGCCCCGCCAGAGACCGTCGCATCCAAGCTGTGTTCCATTTGATCAGCGCCGACCGCTTGCCAACACTGCTGGTGAGGTAAGTACTACAGGAGTGGCGAGAGAACAAAATACTCCACCTCACCAAGTTAAGTAGTCGGGTGGCAGGCAAAAAAAAAATTGACACAACTTTCGGACGCAACTTGGACACGGCTTCGAGAAACCGCATTGTTTGGTTTAGCTCATGATGGCCGGAGCCCGGATCACAGAGAAACCCCCGAAAATTCAATAATGTGTGGCCCGAAATTTCCAAGAAATTTCTATTGTTTAATGTACTATATAGACACATGCACCCAGCTACTCCGTGAAATTGTGCTCGATCCACGGCCCATAAAGCGCTCATTGGCAGGCTATAACACTCTTTTTCTACTTCACAGTCAGCACCCAGCGCTTTCAATCGGAGCGGGAGCCACGAGCAGTGTGCAAGATATGGATTGGGGCACTCTCCCCCACCGCATGCATGAGCCGACTGTCGGACTCTGCGAGCGAGATTCTCACAATGTATTTCTCTGCAGATCTTGTCAAAAATAACACTTCATAACTTAGACAGTGAGTCGTTTGGTCCTGTCATGATATCTCGTTTAAACTTAGACTCAAAGTGCTGTCCTCAGCTTCAAGTTTTAGTACCACATTGCAATTCTTCAATTCGTTGCCACTTGCTTATTCTGTTCAGCTTCGCTCGTGGCTGGTCGATTGTCAGATTCAACAATATCCAAGTCCCTGAGCTCTTTTTGCAATAACCCGATATACTGCTCGTAGTTCTGTCATCATTCAAACCCTGGACTTTTACTGTGCCTTCTGTGCTGGTTTGCCACGGAAGTGACATGCGAGTTCAATTAGCGAGTTCAACTACCCAAGAACACAACTTGCCCAGAAATGTGTAGCCTGTCATTCCAAAATTGATGAGAGGCACATTTTTCTCCCTCAACATCAACACCTTCCCACAGTAAGGTATTCTCTTCGGATAAAATAGTGACATGGCTCTACTTGGATTTATATTGAACTCCATAAACAAGGTGTCCAGGACTTTCTGGCCCAGAGACCCTACATCCTCATCCCATCCACATGCCAGTTGGTGGTCATGTTGGGGAAATATTTATACAAGTCCTTCTTCAATTGTGTCCATTTGACGCTGCCGGCACCCTCAAAACTTGCAAGTTGACTGGTGGGCTTCAAATTTCAATGTGCATACTTATGTAAGTGGCTCCGAGGTCAGACAGAATAGAGAAAGAGGAAACATTAGGCAGTCTGTAGGTAGAAAGAAAGGGGTTGCTCACGGTATCGACACATGAAGTATCGGATATACCTCTGCCATCAAGTGTAAGTTCCTTTAAGCAGAGCTTGAATAAATGCGGTACAGCCATTGCCACATCACACATCAGGCAGGTTCGGCATCAGATTCGGAACATGGCACAGGGAGATCACTTGAAGACAAGTAATAAGAGGACTGTAGGGCAGGTCACCCATCAATTTCGACAGATGCGGTCGTGGCACAGGCAGGGCAAAAGCGAAGAAAAAAATGTACACAAGTATGACTTTACCGGGCCGTGCTGCAGCCATCAGCCGAAAGTTCTAACCTTGTTTCCATGAAGACTAGGTTCAATATTCAAACCCCTTGATTATTCCTTACATATTGTGCACAAACCCTAGATTCCAACCAAAAGTAAAAATAATGATACTAGAAACACACCTAGACACTATCCTGAACTCGCCTACAAGACTAGTGATAAACCAATTTGTCAGAAGTAATGATGGATAAGTACAAAGTAGGAAGCTAAAGAAGACAACAGAGACCCGAGCCATTTCCACATTCTTTCACATGGGTGACATAAATTCATACCTCAGCCTCGAGATAGTTTATATCTTCAAGAATTGAGAGTGCCTCCAGGGATTCACTTGGTGCATTGAGTTCAATAAGATCAGCAACTGCACTTTGATGGTGTTGCTCAAGCTTGGCACCAATTTGAGCTACATCACTCATTTGTGATGACCTTTCAAAGAGCGGCCGAGCAGTTTCCCATAGCTCCACTGCATTCATGAACTGCCCTCTTTGTCGTGCCAAATCCCCAAGCCGTAACATGCAGTTGGCCCTGCTGCGATGGACATCCATAAAAGTGAATCCTTCTAGTGCGACAATGAATAGACTTTGTGCTGTTTTATCATCTCCATCAGAAAGAAACACATCTCCCAAAAATTGGAGTGCCTTGTAAAATGCCAACTTCGCCTTAGTTTTTTTTGCATGTCCCAGGTATACCACTGTCCAGCAAGATGCCCAGTCAAAATCAGTGCCTCTCCATCGACTGGTATCAGCCAGTCTCTCCAGACAGTAGGTCACAATCTCCATATTAGTTCCCCAAGATGAATTTAGGCATTGCTCAAACAGTAGTTTTGCAGCCACAGTATTGTGGTTCCTCAAATGGAGATCGGCTAAGACTGTATCACAGTAAACCATCTCACTAGCATGTCTGATACTCTTGAGCATTAATCTTGCCCTCTCCAAGCTCTGCTGCACATTGTGTGAGCATGCACCAATAATCACATCAATCTGGGCGACATTAAGCAGGCCACAGGCACTGAGAACCATGTATCCTTCATGCATGGTATTCTCAATGGCTTGGGTATTGATCCTTCGAGCCTCAGCATATTCAGACTTGAGTAGGTGAATTTCTGCCTCAGAAGTGATCATACTGGTATACAGAGCACCTCCACTTATACCACAGCGATTCAGCAGCTCTTTCCCTCTGCTAAACAGAACCATGCTCCGTTTATAGTTTCCCAAGTCTGTGCAACACATAGCTTCAATCCGCACTAAGCTGGCCTCCAGGTAGAAGTTTCCAGACACCTGAGCAAGCATCTGTCCCTCACGAGCATCTATCTGGGCAGCAGAATAGTCTCCTCTTTCCCACTTAATTTGAGCAAATCTGGACAATATATTGGCCTGCCGGGTAGTGCTTCCTGAGGATCTTGCCCATGTGAGTCCTTTTCTGAGGAATTCCTCCCCTTGAGATTGATCCCCCATGTAATAGTAATAATATTGAGCAGCTACCGTATAAAAGTGTGCTATACACATGTTAACCAGAAATCTGGGTTAGAATTATGATGAGAAGCTTACCTTCCTCAACTAGATTATTGGAGTTGTGGAGGAGAAATACTGCACGGGTCACCAGTAATTCTGCAGTGGGTGATAAATGAATGTCTGCTGAGGCAAGAGTCTCGATGATGAATTGCAGCTCCAATTTGGGATCAGATAGTTGAGGCCAGATGCGTGGAATGACATCCATCAAGTTAAGCCACGCACGACCAGTAAGCCGGTTGAATGAATTCAGTGAAATTATGCACCCTATAGTGTTCAATAGATCTGGACTCTCTGTATGTAATCCTCGTTGGAGTATCTGTTGCAGGTTCCAGAAGTTGGTTTCTAACTCATCTATTATTGCTGCCATCTGGACCTGACCACGGTATCTCTGGTATAGCTGCAATAGCAAATGAAAGTGCCTCTGCAGAGGTTCAGTCAAACGAGCTGAGGGTGGGTGAAATTGTAGAACATGCTCCCTAATGGGTACTAGGACCTTCAGCCTCTTCTTGTCATCAGTGTAAGCCAATGACACGCCAAGCAGGATAGCTTTGCATCCCAGGATATCCTGGATGGAGAGCTTGCTTTGAATGAGTTCCACATCTGACAATCCATCTGGCAGGATTGAGAGAAGGCTCAGCAACTCCTTAGCACCTGGTGAGGAATTCATCCGGGAACTCGAAAGAGACAATGCAATGGATGCATCCAAGCTGGATCTCTTGTTATATCCACTGGATAGAAGTGAGGTCTTCTCTGTCTCCCAGCGGCTCAAGACATTGGAGCAGCCTTCATGCTGAACCATATGGGCAATGAGCTCCACTGCCAATGGCATGTTATCTGTGAGTTGGAGAAGATGGTTGATATCTTCACTTTTATGAGAATCATCTGCAATGTCAATAAAGGTCTGCCAGGCTGCACTGTTTGTCAAGGGTTTCAAGGGCTGCAAGAATGGACGAGTCCAGCGGACTTTGGCTGGTCTTTCGGCACCTCGCATTGTAATCTCGGAGTATAAGAATCAGTTTTGCACTGAAGGTAAAAAAAAATAGAGGCCTACAATTAATGCCAAGTGTTTGACGTCTGCCAGCAGGGACAAAAACTCTTCAACACTGCCTCGGGACTCCATTGGCTCCCATGGTGTTTCAAGATTATCCAGAACCAAAAATGAGCCAGGCCTGCTGGAGAAATACCGAACCACAGGTTTTGTAAGATCTTTCATGGGCTTCAGGCCTATGTGTGCCCCAAGGAGGGTGGCTATCCCTGCACTGGTACTGGTTGATTCACAGCTGACAAAGAATCGATGTTCATATTTGGTGGCAATTTCTGGGTGGTGGAGAGCTGCCCGTGCAAGACTTGTTTTTCCCATTCCTCCTGCACCCATAATTGCAATCCGGGGTGATTCCTCATTGAGGATTTTCAGAATATCCTGGAGTTCAGCTTCACGACCATGGAATATCTTGGGCTTGGATGGCAGCATAGAAAATGAATTGGAGCTTGACAACAGCAGTCTCAGTATGATTCCAACAACTGGTGTGGGCTTTACCTATTTTGTGATGCATTGGAATATTGATAGACCTGTTTCTAAACTGGTAAGTTGAATTCATACAACAGTAATTTACGCACAGAGGATGATCTGTCAGATACTGTCCCATCAGATAGCACTGAAATAACTTCAAGCAGTTCCCTATGCACTGTTTCAGATGTCCTCTGCATCTCAGCAATATTGCTGAATACAGTGGCATTGATCTAATGGATCATTAGTTTTATACATAGTATCAATGCATAGATCTTGACCTTGAACACTTCCATAGCCTGCTGTAATCCCTCTTGGCAATCCTTCAGCAAAGTGCTGATTTCATTCTGACGAAAAAAGTGCTTGATCTTGTTCCTGTCCTGTTGCTCCTCAACAAATGCGAGAATCTTGTGAAATGTCCTAGAAATCTGTTCAGCACATATGTGGAATGCTTCTAAAATAGATATACTCGGTAAATAAACCTATGTGATCCAAGGTCGTTGGTGGTAAAAATCCTGTGGTTTCAGATTTTATGTGCAAGTTGATGATGGCATATAGCACTCGATGAATGTTTTCCATGAGCTCAGCACATGTTTCTTTGTTCTTCTTTACTTTCTAGGATCCTGAGTCAGCTTCATTGCACATCCAGTTAGATTTATCTACCTGCACCCCCGTAATCAATGCGAGGGTTGTATTTGAAATAGCTGCCACAAAAGGTGTGCCAAATGCATCATTTAGCTCATTCAAGAGTGGTACAGCAGGAGCCAAGCAGGCTACAATGTTGTTCAGACGGATTTCGGTGATGGTGGGTTGATGGCGCATCTTTGGAATGATGAACAGCTGCTCCAAATGAGCGGCCTTTTATGTTCTTTCGTATTCTCATGTGATATCATCTGTACATCAGGGAACCGGGTTCCCTGATGCTTCAGTGATAGATATCTGGCACCTGTGTGAAACCCTTGCCTGATACCACTTGTTATCATGAATAGTGTATGAGTACCATAATTGTGGATGTGTGTCGGTATAATCAACATAGAATGACGCCGGGACAAAGAACGATGCACTTGGGAAGGCTCATTAATAGTTCGCGTGGAGAGTTAAGTCTTTAAAAAGAATACCTTCTGCACCCGTGCATGATCCTAATTAATCCTATGATCCTTTATTGTTCCGGTTGACATGTGTCAGAAGTGACAGCCGCAACACAGCCGCAGACGACCTTCTTTCTCCGAATCTTAATCTTCTCCGAATCGGGACCTCACGCTCATGAATCCGTCCGGCAAGCCCAAACACGGCGGCAAGCGCAAAGGTGCTAGGCGGCCTGCCAACCCCAACAAAGCAGTACGCAAGATCAGTCAACCGAAGAGAGTCCTTGGAGAAGCACTTAAGTGGACATCTAGTCACCGGCCTACTGGAGCTACTCAATCTACGGGCTTCTTTCGTCTTCATAATACCAATCAACCAATTCCCCTCGACACTTTGCACCTCCTGCTGGGCAGTCTCAGGGCCGGAGCTCTCGGGCTTGGATCTACTTGTCAAAAGTCAATGGGTCGGAGAAAGAGACAGCCAGCGGCAATGATGATGTTTGATGAAGATAACAGAGTGCGCTCGAGCGGTCTAAGTACTCGATTTCTTGAACTTGAGCTTCAACTTGAAGTTAACTTTTCTTTGGCCTCAGCCGGACCTCGGTCGGCGCCGAACACTTCAGTCGGCACTTCAGTCATAGGAGCTCAATTTTTTGGAGCGCTCGTCTGCCAGAGATGAATTCAGGCAACGCTATACTCGGTTAAACACTGGGTTGTCGTGCCGCCGGTTTCCGGCAGTTTCATGCAACCGCTGGAACAGCAGCCATTTACGAATACCCGAACCAGTGTACTTGGTTATGGGTCTACTAAGAATCGTGTGGCCGCTGACGCGGGCCCTCGAATTGTTCAATTCCGAGTCGCGCAAGCTTCTTTCCAACTTCAGGAAAGTTTGGCAAAGACTTGATCCATCGTACCTATGTCGTACATAGTCGCGAAGCCATTTAATAATTCAGCCCCTTCTCTTCGTCCTTCCAGAATCTCACCTTCCAATTCAAGGCCCTAGGCCGGTGACGCAATGCTGGGCAAATGCAACAGGAACGAAAGTCCCGTACAATGTCGTAGTCCCGTCTCTCCTTGGATCCGCCTTCCAACTGGAGCGTCGACGCCACGACCAAAATTCGGGATGGACCTGAACGACTCGTACTTCGCCGGCTGAAAACAGACATAGGAATTCGGATGTGGTGCACGGTGCACGCCTGCTCCCAATAATCTTCGAGCACAGACGATGCAGGAGCCATGGGTTCGATTCCCAGCATCCGAATCACCTCGCCTCTGCCTTTTTTACCGAAGACAGGCGCCAGCTACCCCTACTTATTCTCGTTCCAAACAAGCATAGGAACTCGGATGTGGTGCATGTTGCACGCCTGCTCTCAATAATCTTCGAGCACATATGATCCAGGGGCCACGGGTTCGATTCCCAGCGTCCGAATTCAAAGCATCCGTATTCGATTTTTCTAACCGAGATGACTCTTGAGCCCGTAATTCTCGTGCTTCCCCCGCTGTTCACTTGTCCTGGTTAAAACAGGCATAAGGACTCGGATCTTGTGCGTGGTGCACACTCGCTTCCTGTAGATTATGAAGGTTCTGAGGCGGGAAGCCTGGGTTCGATTCCCAGCGTCTGAATTAGGAGCTGCACCACAGCATTCATTTTTTCCCACCGAAGCGAGCCCGTAAATCTCATGCTTCACCCGCTATTTACTTATCCTGGTTTTCCGACAGGCATAGGGATCAGATGTGGTGCATGGTGCACACTCGCTTTCTGTAACTTATCGAAATTTCGTGAGGCGGGAGGCCCGGATTCGATTCCCAGCGTCCGGATATAAATTATATCTCCTTTTTCCTCTTGCCTCCCTGATGTGTTTCTTAAGCCAGTAAATATCCACGGTGTACATAGGGTAGCTGTGGAACGTCTCTTGATTAGTTGATCAGCTTCGGGGCCGGGGCTATTTCCTTCTGCTGGACAGCGGACACGCTTTAAATTCTCCTACCTAACTCTTTCTCTCTTTAAAGTCGGAATATGAACTTGTACGCGACGGTGCACATCCGCTTTCATTTGTAGGGTTCAGGAGTTTCAAAGCATCCGTGGGTTTGACTCAATGGGTACCGTTGTGGAGCTCGATTCGATTGAGTACCACCAAAGATCATTGGCGAGGACGTAGCCCGGACACAAGGAACTTGAACCTGGTTGAAGGAGTTTGAGTGTGTTCCAAGATGAAGCCCGAAGGAAAGTTCAAGTGTATCCCTTTTTTATCGCCAGCAGAGAGGGGGTCCGGCGATCGGGGAAGGAATCGACTTTCAAGTTAGTGAAGCGAGGAACGTGTGGGGCGCGGTCTTTCTGGCTGGGTTGGGTGTGCTCTTGAGAAGAAATTTGGCGAGAATCCAACGAGAATCATTGAAAATTGCATGACTTTTGGAAAATGAGCAGGATAATTGTGCGATATTAGTTTCACACCCGCATGAAGTCTTGTATTTAGACACAGGCGGTGTTTTGAAAATAGTAACAATAGTAACAACCTACAGCACTGTGACTCCTTCGAAATGATGTCATGTGGTACAATTTGATGATCAAATTCAACCAAGAGTGTCAACGTCACATCAGTGACACGCATTCTTTCGTCTTACCGCCATGCCACCGGTACGCGGAATCTCGCAGTGGCAGCCCCCTGCGTCAAACCAAGGTCAATCCCAGGCGCAGACCAGCACCAGCAATGCCAATGTCAACAGCAAGAGCAATCCCAGTCCGGGACTGCGGATGTGGCAGCAGGTTATGACTCCGCAGGTGCGTCGTCTGTTTCGCGTTCGGATGGCTGAAGGTGAAGAATATGGCGTCCAGAAAACGGCCCGGCTCGAGAAGCAGAAAGAGGCTGCTAAACTCACCGCGGCGCTGCCGGTAAGTCGCGTTCTATGTACGCGTCCCCCTCCCGTGCTCACTGCAAGCGTAGACCCAGCCCTATCCGAATCAAATGCCGCAGCAGCACGGCAAGCAATCGCTTTCGTGGCAGAGTCCGCAGACGTGGAATACGCCGCAAGCGTGGAGCATCGACCAGGTGCGTGTTCGGCGGTTTGGTTCCTTCGTCTCAGCGCGGCTAACGCGCGCGTGTTTGCAGCAGGGGCCGGGTCAACACGTGGTATACCAGCTCGGCCCGGGTGCGCAGCAGTTCCAATACGGCCCGCCGGTGCAGCCCTACCTCCAGCCTTACCAGCCCTACTACTACACACACCCATACCCATACCCGCAACCGCAACCCCAATCGCACCAACCCCAACCGCAAGCACAAGTCCCGCCGCCGGCATCGCGCGCCCCCCGTCCCCGTCCCCGTCCCCATCCCCCGAAACCACCGCGCATCCCCACGCCCAAGCGCGTAATCCTTCCCCTCGTCGAGACCAACACGATAGAGGACACACCGGCGCCGATCCCGTACCAGACCCTGCGCCTCCTTCTCATCGACCTCAACCGCCTGCTCTGCACCCCGCACGAGGAGCAGCCGTTCCACTTCTGCGGGACGTACTCGATCGTCGCGGATCCCGCCGTCAACCACGCTGCGCGCCTCACCAGCGTCGCTTGGGCGCTCATTCGCGGGACGGCCGTGTCGTTCAAGTGCGCGTTTCCTTTCCTTTCCTTTGTTGCGTCCGCAAACTGATTACAATATCCGTTTATTTTTCCCAGCGTGCACACGCTCGCGGTGCAGACCTCCCCGCGCCAGGCGCTCGTGAAGACGCACTCGTCCGCGATCTGGATGGGCGCGCCGCCGGACCCGCGCCTCGCGGACGTCACGCAGCCGCGCCCTTGCGAGCGCTGCGAGCACCTCATCACGATCCGCGTGGAGAACGACGACTCGGCGCTCGCGCGCGGGCTCAAGGGACAGCGCGTCGTCTTGGCGCTGCGTCATTTCCCGACGTAGGCGTCGACGGTACTGGGTTTCAGACTTAGACTTAGACGTGGACGGGTTCGACGTAGATTCCTTGGAGTGGGCTTTTGACGCGCGCGTGCTGCCCTCCGTGCGCGCACTGATTTCTTGGTACCATCGCGCGGCCTCCCGGTGTATATGTGTATCTGATGCTCCCAGTGTGTCTTCGTCTGCGCTCGATACAGTGTTTGATGCCTCTTGCAGATTGTAGCCTGTACTTATCACACCCTGCACATATATTATCAATTATAGTGTCCCCACCGCTTCTTCCGATGATCTCGTTCCGAATTCAGAATTCGCAGTCGCTGCCTGCCGTTCTGGAGGCAGTTGTTCCGATGGAACGCCGGCAGGGCTGCGACTTCGGTTTCCATCCTGCTATCCCCGTGCATGTTGTCGCGCCCAGAGTTCCCAGACTTGCACCTTCTCAGCGGAATAAGCCTAACACTGCCGCATCGAACGCAAAAGCTCTGCTACGTACCCCGCCTAGAAACAGGGATGGAGACTCGGACGCAGTGCACGGTGCACGCCCGCTTCGCGTATCGATGAAACATGATCGTGCTCTTGCGGGCAGCCTGGGTTCGATTCCCAGCGTCCGAATTGTCGGGTGCGTTGAAATTTTTCTTTGCTCCTTCCTTGAAAGGTTGATTTCGAGTTCAAGATATTTTTTTTTTGCGCGACTGGGCGAGGCAGAATTTGGTATTTGGTCGTACGTGGTGTGCACAGTCTCCTTACTTTCCGGCCCATACTAGGCCTAGGGATGCGGATGTGGGGTACGGGAGCCCTCTGGTTCCTTGTCGGTGTAGCATCGAAGCTATCACTTAACTCGACGAGGCGGGAGCTCTGGGTCCGAGTCGTGCGACTCGAGTTTCGCTAGAGAAATTCCGTCGCGTTTGAACCGCCGAACACTCGCACTCACTTACGCCATTCCAAACAGCGATAAGGACTTGGACCTGGTGCACGGTGCACGCTCGCTTCGCGTTAAGTCGGATCGATCGTGCTCTCGCGGGCAGCCTGGGCTCGACTCCCAGCGTCCGAATATATAGTCGGGATATTTTTTACCGCTCGCTCCCCTCTCCTACTATAGGATTTTGTTCGCTGATTGATATTTCGCAGGATTTTTCCGATGCACCCGCTCAATCCTTGTATGATGATTACCTCGCAGTCTGGGTTCGACTCCCGGCGTCCGAATGGCTCAGAACGTTCAACGATTTTCCCCCGTTCGCTCTCCCCTTCTTATAGTTCGAATTCAAGCCGGGTTCAAGCCAGTGGCGTGTGCGTATTTTTACCCTACCTGGTTTCTGCCCGACCCCGCGCCTCATCGGAATCAGCGAATACCCGGCCAGCAAGGCACCTCGAAAATATCTTGCTTTCCTCTCCTATGAGACAGTACAGGAAATCAATCGGACATGGTGAATACACGCCGGTACGTCTTACGCTCGCGCCTAGTTCAAGCGGGAATATTAATTCTGGGCTCGATTTCCAGCATCCCGGCATCCGAATACTAGTAGTTGATGCGCATTCTTTTTATTATCTATTCCCGTGCACGCTGGAGTTTCTTCTTACTCAGCCCGATGCGCGCGCATACTGACAAAGTCAAATTTGATCCAAGCACTGCCAGCCTGCACAGCTCTATTTTTGGTCGCCTCGTGTATCAGGTCATTCGAGGCTGACCGGTCTCATCCACGACGTCCTCCTCACCCTCAAGCATGGATCCGATAACAGCTGCCACAACCGTCATCACGCTCGGGACCTTCGTCAAAGATCTAGTCGAGCTCAGTCTGAAAATCAAAGACTCGATAGAAAAGGCATGATCTAGCTGACACTTGTCAACGGGAAACTACTGTAGTACTGATTCTGGACCTAACAAGGTCGGCGAGAATAAAACACGCCTGCGGAACCTGACAACGGATGTCCTTGACACCGTCTCCGAGCTCGGCAATCTTATGCGAGGACACAGGGATCAAGTCCCATCACATGCGCTGGCAACCGCACTCAGGAACCTCACGCAGTGAGTAGTCGCTCCAAGTCTGTAGATCAGGCACGACACTATAATCCTTCTCACAGACAGATGGAGCGTATCCGTGAAGGGTGCCAAAGAATCGCCCTTGCTCAACGCACATCCGGAATTCCGGGCTTGACCGAACTCAAGTCCTGGTTGAATCGCGACAAAATTGAAGCGGAGATCGACCGTCTAAAGGAGCATAGAAACGAATGCTATGCCCAATTTACGGTGATCACGGTCTCACTATTCTAAACAGAGTAAAAGTTCTCAATCAACGGCAGCTATTTTCCACCGCTCGCACCGAGTGGACAACTCTTCAGATCGTGGACATGTCCGCTCGAAAGGAAGATGGTATGTTCTCCAGATATAGATTGCACACAAGTCTGAATCTTTCTCAGACGTGCAACGAATAAACATAATAGAGTGGCTGTCGCCAATCAATTTCTTTCAGCGACAAGCGGACATCTTTCGCACATTGCAGGCAGGTACTGGCCAATGGCTTCTCGCAGATACTCAATTCAAGAACTGGGCATGTGGTTCAGGCCAAATGTTATGGTGCCATGGAATGCGTGTGTCTTATATCCCTTATTAATTTATTTGCCTCATCAGTGTCCGAGACAGCTGGCGCAGGAAAGACGGTGCTTGCGTGGGTGTTATTTCATGAGCTGTTCGATTTTTTGACTGGCAATTCGTAGGTCTCTGGTAGTAAACCATCTTAAGGCTCAAGTTCAGAACAGTGATATCGCTGTGGGATACATATATCTGAACCATAAGGAAACGGAAACACAAACCCTCTCGAATCTCCTTGGCAGCCTCTGGAAACAACTCATACTGGGCAATCCTCTTCCTTCCAAAGTCCACGACCTGTATAAGCACCATTGTGAGAGACACACAAGACCCTCCCTCGATGAATTCCGCGAAATAGTGGACTCGGCCGTCGCCCAGTATTCCAAGGTTTACCTTGTGGTTGACGCACTGGATGAATACCCAGAAGATCTACGGCTTCTCTTGCTGGAATATTTATCCACAATGGGCTCCACCGTTAATTTGCTGGTTACCTCTCGACCTCATATCAGTATTGACTTCTTCTTCCCAAATACCAAGCTACAGCACATCGAAATTCATGCAACCGAGGAGGATATTCGACAATATATAAATGTGCAGATCCAACACTCTTTTCGGTTATCCAGGCATGTCCAAACTAGGCCGGAACTACGTGGTGAAATTATATCGAAGATAAGTAGCAATGTCAAAGGAATGTGGGTAGCTCTAACAGTGGGTAAAGCTGGGGTGCTGACCTTCATCAGGTTCTTGCTCGCCAAACTCCACATCGGATCTCTTGCTACAAAGAGCTCAGTTAAATCAGTGCGGGAAGCTTTGCAGCACCTGCCCAAGGATCTGACACTTGTCTATGACGGAATTATGCAACGGATTGACAGTCAGAACGAAGAGGATAGACAATTGGCACACTTGACTCTCACTTGGGTGGCAAATGTGAAGCGGCCCTTGTCTGTGGCAGAACTTCAAGAGGCCCTGGCGATTGAACCGGGAACTACAAGCCTAGATCCGGATAATGTCCTGGACCTCGATATCATTCTATCTGTCTGTGCTGGCTTGATCATTGTTGATAACACCATGTCTATTGTCAGGTTAATTCACTACACCACCCAATACTACTTGGATGGCATCCAGGAAAATGTATTCCCAAATGCTCAAACAGAAATTGCTTCAAGATGTTTGACATATTTATCTTTCACGGAATTTTCGAAACTGCCCGGATATCACCCGGATCGATGGGAATTACTTCGGAGACATCCTTTTCTCCGCTATGCCCAGCATTGTCTCATCCATGCCCATGGACAGCCCGAAGTGGTTCTTCAAACCAGTATTCTAGAATTTCTCAAAAAAGCTTCCCACTGGTACCACTTCTGGTCTGACTTAATTTATTATGAGCTGGTTGCTCCTTGGAACTATCCTTGGCCGGATGTTTCCCCCCTTTGGTGTTCAGCTTCGGCAGACTTGCAATTCATAACCAGCCACATGGTAGCAACTGGTGTATCACCAATAAATGAAACAACTAAAAATTATGCAATATATGGCACCGTATATTATTCCCATGAGCAAATGCTCTTGCTGCTTATTGAAAAAGGTTTCAACGTGAATGCACGAGGGAGATATGGCACAGTATTACATTTTGCGGTTGTCTGGCGACAAGAAAGGATGGTTCAACTACTTCTTCAGCATGGTGCAGATGTTAACCGTCAAGGAGGAGAGTATGGAACGGTGCTGCAGGCTGCATCCTACAAGGGATATGAAGAGATTGTTGAAATATTGCTGGAGCATGGTGCTGATTTGGATGCTCAAGGTGGGTCCTATGGAACAGCACTGCAGGCTGCGTCGGATAAGGGATACAAAAGGATCGTTCAGATGCTCCTGGATAATGGGGCAGATGTCAGTGTCGAAGTAGGCAAACATAGCACAGCACTTCAGGCTGCATCTTACAAGGGATACACAAAAATTGTTGAGATGCTCTTGAAAAATGGTGCAGATGCCAACACTCGAGGAGGAGAGTATGGAACACTCCTCCAAGCTGTGTCCTACAAAGGATACAAAGAAATTGTTACAATGGTACTTGACAATGGTGCAGATGTTAATGCTCAGGGAGGCAAATATGGAACAGCACTCCAGGCTGCATCCTACATGGGTTGCAAGGATGTTGTCAAAATACTTCTTGAGAAAGGTGCAGATGTGAACAGCCAAGGGGGTGAATATGGCACAGCGTTGCAGGCTGCCTCCTATGCAGGATCTAAAACTGTGGTTCAAATCCTGCTGGATAACAGTGGAGATGTGAATGCTCAAGGAGGAACATATGGAACACCTCTGAAGGCAGCTTGTTATCGAGGATATGAAGAAATTGTTCACCTTCTCCTCGAGAATGGTGCAGATGTGCATGCTCGAGGAGGAGATTGTGGAACTGCTTTGAATGCAGCATCCGAAGGCGGTAGCCAACAAATATTCAGGATCCTCATTGAAAACGGTGCGGATAACAATGCCCTTTCCAACATTGCAGAATGTTTTTCAGGTATGTGTTTCTTTTCTCTATTTCTCGGATATAATTCAAGCTTATGGCATGCTAGTGGAGTAATGCAAGTGGGTGTATATATGTATCTGATGCTCCCAGTGTGTATTCACCTGCATTTGATGCCTCTTGCAGATTGTATCCTGTACCTATCCCCTTCCTGCACATATGTTATCAACTATCATGTCCCCCTGCTTCTTGCATTGATCCCATTCAGGACTCGGAATCCCCCGTTGCTGCCTGCTGTTCCGGAGGAAGCTCCTCCGATGGAACCTCGGTGGGACTGCGACTTCGCTCATTGATTCAGATTCTATGCTGGAGCCATACACGTTGTGGCCAAACTTGTACCTTCCCATGGCTAAGTCGGAATGAGCCGAACAATATTAACCTTATGCAGCGGCGTTGAACATGGAGACTCGGAAGTGGTGCATGGTGCATGCCTTCCGTTATGTGCAAGGTATATGTGGGTGGGAGGCCTTAGCCTGGGTTTGATTTCCAGCGTCCGAATCGCTTGAGGGCGAATTTTCCCTTTAGCTTGCTTCAGAGGCTGATTTTGAGTTTAAGATGATATTTTTTCGAACACTGCTACACGAGGTAAGTCCCGCTGCGGTATTTTGCGTGCTTACGCTTTGGCACATGGATAAAGGTGAGGACTTTGGGTATAGCGCATCCCGTGTTCCTTGTCACTCAATTATCGGAGTTACCTAAAATATATCGGGCCGGGATATTTTTTTTTCGCTGTTGATACAGTCGACTCCCTCATAACCCATAACCTGCAATAACCCATACTTTTTCCACTTCACCACCTCCGTTCCTATGGAAAATAGTAGCAAAACCCATAACATTCTAATACTCCATAACCCATATGTTTGTTGGGGGTCATAATCCATATGTTCCTAAAGATTTTTGATTTTTTGGTAGTCGTCCTACATAGAAATAGTATGGGACCTGTTTGACCATCATTATTGGGTGATGATTTGGGCTGATACACCTTTTTACCCCCACATTTATGCTCAATGAGACTTGATACCCTTCGCAAAAGCAACGATTTGGTCAAAGAAACTTCAAAAAAGCGGCCGGTTGAGCTTACACAATGTCTCAGGATTGAAGACAAGACACATCTGATTTTTGTTTATACATGACTATCTAAAATCTTTTGACAATTATTTCTCAACCTCCCTCGGAACCTGTACTCCCTGATAACCCACACCTTTCAGTGTCCACCAGGGGCTATAGGTTAAGAGGGAGTTGACTGTATCCCGTAGGATCCGTCTGCTGCACCCGCTCAATCCTTGTATGATGACTATCCGGCTCGAAGGCGGGCACCCCCAAAGGTGTTAACCAGCCCTAAGGAGTCCCTACTTACCCCGCTTCAAAACAAGGATGTCAACTCAGACGTGGTGTACGGTGCACGCACCTCTGCTATAGGTTCTCCCTGGCAAAGTGACAACACCCAGTCTGGGTTCAACTCCCGACGTCCAAATGGCTCAGAACTTTTGCAGATTTTTCCCCCATTCTCTGTCCCCTTCTTCTCGCGGTTCGAATTCAAGTTGGGTTCAATCCTACAGGGGCATATCTGGATTTTACCCGGAGATCAGATTGATTGTATCCCGCGTGGGAATCCATGGTCAGCCCAACCTCCCGAGAATAATTGCATGTGAATCAACAATACACGGCCAGCAAGGCGCCTCAGAAATATCTTGGTTTCCTTTCCCATGCGACAGTCCAGGAAATCTGATGTGTATGGCACATGTCAGCACATCTTGCACTCGCACTTAGTTCAAGCGGGAATGGGTTCGATTCCTAGCATCCCGGCATCCGAACACACATTAAGTACTTTTTATCTTCTATTCCCGTGCATGCTGACATTACGAGTACTTATAGTAATCGTTATTTTAATCAATCGACATGAGGTTTTTCAGGTGTGGTTAAAAATGTCCCAATTTAAGATTGCAATGCAAAATAGTGGCTGTGCTATATAAAATAGTGGCTATGTTGAATTTAAAATAGTGGCTGTCCTTTAAATCTGCTTCATATTCTGTGAAGCATTAGTGGCTGTGTTTGTGATTTGTAATTGGTTCAAATCGTCGGCTGTGTTTGAATCTCTCGAGGTGTCTTCTTTTTTTCGATGGTCATTTGCATATGTTAGGACTTTTAATATGCGCGTATAGATCACGTGTTGTTTGTCGGATTGCTGTACGCGCCACAATACGCCTGAATACACCAAGCGTCCGGATTATACATCGATGGGGTTGGGCCTAGTCCAATCAAGCTGCGTGATCATTGATCCGATCAACTTCTCGATTCAGCATCAAACTCAGTGGTACACGGCGCGTTTTCATAATTGCTCGGCCCCCTCCTGGTTATTCTTCGATCTGAGGAGACAGTTGCGTAGGTAACGTGCTCTCCTGTGTTTCCTTGTGCCAGATTTTATACTTTTCAAGTAAATGGCGAGATAATTGGAAAACACTGTGAACCTATGCACATTTGGCGGGGAGCCGCGATTTTCCTGATTGTCGGCCACACTGCTGGGTTGAAAAATATCTGAAGAGGGAGTTCCCAAACAATGAAAATTGTCTGTATTTGCTTGTGCCAGATTTCCCAGATCTTGGTTCTACGTCGAGATCTCGACAGAAACATCATTCTGTCGGCCAAATTGAGTAGCCGACATCTTCATGATCTCGGGATGAAGATGAAGTGGATGAGAAAGGTTAAGAGACAGATCTTCTTGGATTCATCAAGGCTGTGGTTGGTTGTAGCGAAATTCTAATAGCTGGTTTTCTCACTGAGCTAGTCGGACCTCGATGAACCATGTGTACCGTCCCGATTAAGAAGTACTTGAGAACAAACAACAACAAACCGTCACGCGGCTCGATTGATGTAGGCCCAACCCATATACAAAATAAATGACCAAGACGTAAAAAGCCCCGAGAAAAAAAAAAAAAGGGGGGACTATAAGTGCGAGTTTGCCGGGCCAGGCCGCGGCCTTCCGTAAGGTTTATTTCTGCTCAACCCGATGCGCTCACTGCGATAGGGGGAAAAAAGAGCGAAAGATGATAGAAATGTTTCACTGATATTTTCACTGAAAAACTTGAAATTCTCAACCAGTGTATGTATTTGAGCTCCGTTCAAGTTTTATTTCCCAAAGATTTATCCCAGCACCTGTACGCTCGCATTCAGAGAGGTCTCCCTTGCTTCGGATTCGTGCCGACTCTATGGACCATACCATTGCAAGTTGATTGACTTGTAAACCACATGAATTGAAATTCAACACTGCAGTTCAAACTGCGTATCAAAGTTCTACTGGGTGCTTGTTGCACAAGAATCACGCCTGATGCATAATATTCTGATTCCACTTGGATTTCACAGTTGAACTCATGGTGATTGTGTTGATGGGCATAACAAAACTAAAGAGCACTTGTCTTTTGAAGTCTACTCTGGATGTCCGCTACAGTATCATTGCTCTTTCCGCTCAAATGCAATGTCAGAATACGACTTCAGCCCTGAAGCCTCCCGGCGGCACCGCAAAATGCCCAGCCCCAGAACGATCTGTACGCCCCGCCGCCGCCAGACCTTTGCTCCCATATGCGGAAATACCTCGGCAAAAAACTGAAAGAAAGCATCTCAATGCACCTTTCAATTGCATTGAATTTCTTTTTGAAAGGGCTGCTGAAAGATGAATATTCAGCTTCCCTTTCATAGCTCATTGATGTGCAATAAATATGGGAAGTTTGAAAGAGCCGCTGATTGCAGCCCTTTCCATTGCAATGTCTGACTACTGTATTATTACATTCAATTTGACCGTCATGTGCCACTCCCCCTTGGTCGATGGCGAATATTGGTATTTCGTCACGCATCACCCACCCCTTGGTCGAATGTAATTTTTGTCACACAGGCGTCAAAACTGCTCCTCCGCAACGCGTAAATTTGTAAATTTTCGTTTCGGTGGTCGAAATTTCGATTCTCTCACGCGAGATTTTGGCCCTGGTTGAATGGTCGAAATGGTAATTCGGGTCACGTGTCACATCCCCGGTCGAATTGAATGCAATTATACAGTAACTGATAGAACATATTTCCCTGAACTTGATTAGGCTATTGATTTATACACTTTCAGCTAATACACTGGGTGAAGTAGAAAGTTTTCTTCATCCGGTGTGTAACATCTTGACCTAGGTCAAGATATTCCTTTATCTGAGGTGTAGGGTACACCCATGCTTTCAAGTCGAAATCAAAACAGCGTAAAATGGGAGATCTGGGTTGTGTCTGAATTATAGCGAACAGCCCTTTTTTCTTCCGCAAGGGCCCAGCTACCAAGTATATATCTACATAGATCACAAGACTTCTGCTTATGCCGCAAAATAAGGATCCTAGCTCAGATGTGGTGCACGGCACACAACCGCTTTGGGGTGGGCTTGCAGACATTAAAGGGGGAAGTTTAACTCCCAGCATCCGAATAAATGATGTGTTCCACTAACTCCGTTTTTCCTTAGCTTCGCTTTGCATCCAGTAGTTACACTGCTGCAATATGCACCCGTTGGATGTGGTACATCATGCATTCCCACTGCCTTCGGGTAAAGACCTTAATGTCAGCTTCCCTCCAGTTTGGCTTGCATGTGGATGAATTTCCGGTTTCAAGGTATCGATTGAGGACCTCGTAAGCGCCAAACCGGGGGACTGAAGGTGGAGAAAATGTGTGGAGTGTTTGGGAGAACTTCCAGTTTCGACAGCATTCCGTGGCTTTGGGAGCGGTGCGGTTATTATACACATTCGTTCAAACCTATGCACTATTCCAAGGGAGGAGGCAGTCAACAGCGCTGGCAGGGGCCAGGATCACATGGCCTCCACACGACCCTCGGTTGGATGGCCGAGCGGTCTAAGGCGCCAGATTAAGGTCCAGCTTCCACGTGAGGCTTCTCGATGGTGTATCGATTATCTGATCATCCGTGGCGTGGGTTTGAATCCCACTCCAATCAATTATTTTGCCAAACCTCCCCACCTTCCATCGATATCTGATTCGCGCCCATCGGATAGCGACGTCAGGATCAACATAAGCCTTGTATTTCCCTTGTTTTAATTTCGTATTTCACGAACGTTTCTCTACGTGAGACAGGCCGGACACTGTCGCGTCCCTCTCCTCGCTCTGCTAGATACATAATCTCCTTATTGGGACACAAACATAGTGGGTTTTTTTTTGCGGCCTTCGGCCGATGCCTCGTCGGAAATTTCCGAGCTTTGACGTGTCTCACTTGGGGTTGATGGCCGGGGCACGGCCCAGCAAACTTGTACTTATGTGCTCTTTTTTTTGGGGGAGGGCGGTGTCCACCTGCTTTACACTTGAGTGCACAATATGATTGCTGCATTATATATCGGATACACTAATGTGTCTCGGACTGGATCCAACATCCACATTTTATTCAAACTTGTCTCCATCCACAAAGGTACAAGCGGCATCCTCCGTGATCGTATCACCAGACTTGCACCAGACACCACTTGAATTACTTGAAGTGTCAATGTCAATGTGTTGAAGTGATATGCATTTGTTCAAGTGTGGGGATGTCCAAAGTACGAACCAATTATATTTATATGGCAGTGGTTAGGAAACCAGAGGCCCAGAGCGAAAGCGGTGCATCAGCCAACATTTGGCACCAAGTGCCACTGATCCATGCCCCATTACGGAGATTGCCGTTGGAGGAGGCCGAGTGGGCCCAAGGCAGGGGGAGGGCTCCAGGAGGTGCCAGGCAATGGGGACGTGGACGTCACGGTCAAGGATGCATGAGGCTGTGCTACGATATCCAGTCCTAACACGACCACACACATCAGGGAAAACCTCCCTGGCAATTTTCTGGAATTTTCTCGGAAAA
Organism: Mycena rosella; assembly: GCA_029378255.1. Taxonomy (NCBI): domain Eukaryota; kingdom Fungi; phylum Basidiomycota; class Agaricomycetes; order Agaricales; family Mycenaceae; genus Mycena; species Mycena rosella. Next base: position 377,101 of record JARKIE010000029.1, on the reverse strand, counting down.
TTTTTATGGCCTCGCAAATTTAGGAAATTTCGGCAAATTTAGCCAAAATTCATTAGGATTGTCAGTAGATTTGTGTGTTTCCTGAAACTGCAGCTATTAGTTTCTGAATTTTCGATACATCATTGAATTCCCTAGTACAAAATGGTATACATATAACGACCAGTCCATGGATTCATGAAGAATGCCGGGCACTCGTCCAACAGCTGCCTCTGCCGACTCCCGACTCCGTCCACCGAGAGGACCAGGCCACCTGGTCCACCGTAGCTCACATGTTCGCAGAGTCAAGACAATGTCGTGGGTGAAGGGGCACCAAGTTTTCGCTCAGTCAAGGGTTCACATTACATGTGCCATCTTGCTAATAGAAACTTGAAGCCCGCCACATATGAACAGGTAGATGTAGGTAACAGGGCATGTTTATGTATAAGTAGGTAGGAGACCAGTAGCGGTGTACAACAGTAATGATCATATGCCAATTGAAACTGTAAAGCGGAACAGACATTTTTGCTTACTGCATAGCTGCGCATATCACATCCATATCGTCAAATGCTTCATCTGAAGTTATGTTCTCCACAGAGTTCATCTTTAGGACAAAGCTATTCCCTTGCCACTTCTCCCCTGGGTGCTCAAGCCATTTGTCAATGCATTGATTGATTGGGTGAGCGGAAATTGTGTCAAGTTCTTGGTGCATATAATAGATCTTCAAGTTCAAGTCCGGCCCAGCAACGATGGGGAAACAAAACTATTAGTGTGTCGTAGAGGGTTATCTTCAGGGTACTAAATCGCAGGCCTACGATTCAGTGTAGCTGAAAGGACCCAGAAAATTTTCAGGCTCAAAGGAGGGGTGGTGGCAGCAACACTTTGAATCCAATTCATAGCAGTGCCCGCCAGAATCTGATGGGGAACTAAACAAATGCACGGAACCGGGGCAATGGCTGTTCCCAGAATAATAACACAGACAACATAGGGATGTTGAGTGGATGCTTGAATAATTTGAGGCTCAAAGGAGAGGTGGTGGCAGCAAGGCGCCAAATTTAATTCCCAGCAACTTATGTGAGCATCTGATGGGGGGACCAAGCACATCGAATGCACAGAACCGGGGCAATCACTGTTGTAAGAATAATGATACTGACAACATACGGATGCTCAGTAGTTGCCTGAATATTTCTAGGTCCATGGGAGCGGTGGTGGCAGCAAGGCGCCGAATTTTTTTCAGCAGTGCACGTGAGCATCTGATGGTGGATCCAAAGTTATTTAACGTACGGAAACAGGGTAATCCCTGTTCCAAGAATAATAATTCTGACAACATACAGATTTTAGGTGGGTGCTTGAATATTACCAGGTTCAATGGAGCAGTGGTGGCAGCAAGGCGCCAAATTTAATTCCATGCATAGTTATTGCCACACAGGTACAACCAGAAATAAGTGACACCTGCAAGAATTGAACACAGTTGAAGATTGCTCACTGATTATGAAATACAAAGCACGGCCACTAAGTGCTCACAAAATATGAACAGGATTAAGGGACAGCCACTAAATGTGCTGTCAAAGAAATGCTAGAAAGTGATGTGAAACGTGAGGTATTTCAATCAAAATACGGAAAGCGGCTGCCTAGCTAGCAAATTATTACGTGCGTGCCATCTGCCTATGGCCTTTCGACGCGCTGTTTGAACCTACAACCTGCGAGGAGCGAGCGTCAACTGGTTGTAACGTCTGTCTACGAGACTACTTTGAGTCCTTAACCCATAGAATTTTCAACTTCTTTGCAATAAAAAAGTGTTGATCATAAGAACGTTACCGCAGTTACTTGAGTATCCTCCGCAGATGGTAATTCATAGAGCAGGGCTGAAACGTGGGATTAAATTCCGGTGGGCAGTCGGTGAGTCGGAAGGATTCGGAGCACGGGACAGAAGATCTGGCGCTTGTAGGCGCACCGCTCATTTACATAAGACGACGACATATTTCAATTACGAAGAAATTCAAGTTACATTGCCAGCATGCTACTAAACCACAGTTGTGGTCCATTTTTTGGCATCGTTCCAATCCCGCTCGCGCACCCACTTGGTCGGGCCGCTGCCCGACAGGCATATCCTCTGCAGGGCGAGGTTATGGTTGTAGCGGGTCCAACAATGAAGAATACCCCTGAGGTTCATCTCGTCCTCAGCATCTTCGAGTTCGACAAGTTCCTTGTGGCTTTTGACGACTTCTATCTCCACCATCAATTGACCATCGAGTCCGTTCAGCTCTCGCAGGTCATCAACGAGCGGGGCAACTGGCTGGATCTCTGCTCCTGATTCCTACTCTCGTAATCAGCATGCGCGAAGGACGATGGGACCGAATTCGAAACGACAAAAGCACATACCATCTCCTGCACAGTCTCTTCAACGCCATCCGCGGTGCGCTCGTCGACACTTGGTTCGGTTTCTCGTGGAACATGGAGGATACTGATCTCCCTCAGATGGGCGAGGTGCGGGATGAATTCGGTCCCAAGCTCCACAAGCGATTCCTAAAGTCTACAATCAGCATATGGTGATTAATTCCCGGCTGAGAGCGCACAGACCTCAGACGGCTGGTCTCTTGCATACGTGATCTCCAGGTGTTCGCATTGTGGGAGGGAAAGACAGGTGGACCGCACCACCGCAGTGTTCCAGACCGGGAGCTCCACCGACAAGCGCCGCACGGGGGCACTGCGTTCTTCCAGGAACTCAATAATTTCGATGGCCCGCTGACTGTCCTGTTTTATGACGATGTCCTCGAGAACGTGAGAGGCGGAGAGGATCAACGTCCCCAGCTCGGCCGTGCCGGTTCCCGCATACGTGATCTCGAGGCGCTCGCATCGCGGTATGCAATGCGAGACAGCTCGTGCAACCGTTGTGCTCCAAAATGGAAGCTCCAGTGAAAGCCGCCGCACGGGCATGTTTCGTTCCCGCAGGAGCTCGATAAAGTCTATGGCCCGCTCACTGTCCTGTTTGATGACGACGTGGTTGAGGGCGTAAGGCGAGGAGGCGAAGAGGACCAATTTCCCCGCGTCAGCCGAGGTGGTAATCTCCAGATGCTCGCACCGCGGTAAACAACGGAAGACGGACCGCACCACGGAGGTACTCCGAGTCCAAACTGGGAGGTGCACTGAAACTCGCCGCACAGGGGCGTCTCGTTCTGCCAGGAATTCAATGAGTTCTTTAGCCGCATGGTTATCTTGCTTGATAACGACGTTCTCGAGGTTATGGCAGGTGGCGAGGTCTAGCTTCCCGAGCTCCTCCGTGCCGGTTCCCGCATATATGATCTCCAGGCGCTCGCACTGCGGGAGGTAGCGGGAGATGACCCGGGCAGCCGCGCTGCTCCACAATGGGAGTTTCACCGAAAGGCCGCGCACCGGCGCGTTTCGTTCTTCCAAAAACTTGATAAGTTGGATGATTTGCGCGCTTTTCCCCGTACACGGATATCGTGGATGATGGGAGATGCAGCAAGCGCAACCAGACCCAGATCGGCTGTTCCGGTGTAATGTGTGAGGTGGGGCAGGCTGGGAGGGGGTGCGGTGTGATACGGGCTGAGAGCGTGGGTGGGATCATAACTGCTGAGATCTTCATCCGACATGAACGCTGTGAGAGACTGGAGCCGTGGTAGTGAGCGGAGGACTTCGCAAAGATAGCCTTTGGCGAGTGCTTCGCCGCCAGCCCAGGGGATTTTGATGGTCGGCGATGTTATACCGGAGGGGAAGACATCGGTGGCAAGGAAGCATCGCTCGATGTCAAGGGTGCGAAGGCGGGGAAGGAGGGATAATAGACCGGCACATGGCACCGGGTCCATGCTCAGGACGGGGTGCTCAGGTTTCACTAGGGAAACTTTGAGGCTTGTGACGTTCGAGATGTGTGTAGGGAGTCTGGATGGCCGGACAGGAAGTTGCGATAGTGCCAGAGGCAGGGCGCAGTAGTTCAGAGTGAGCTGCTTGAGTATAGGAAGCTCCTGGAGCACATCACAGAAGTCTGCTGGGATATATGCGTAGTCGATTGTCAATGCTTCAAGGTTCGAGAACGAGCGAATGCGGTCGAAAATGCGCGTAACCTGGTCTGCTGCCTTGATTAGATTCCCAGGACGGAATACCGCACACCACTTACCAGCGGTCAAATGATAAGTATCTTCATCATCTTCATCGCCGGCGGTGGGTTTCGTGGAGTCCTCCAACCTGATGGGCGGCGCCGCGACGGAAACCAACAAATCGCGGGGAAGACAAGTATGGGCTGGGTTCCGCTCCCAATACTCCGTGGCGGCTACCGCTCGGGAAGAATTGCTCCATGTTATGTCGCGCAAAATCACGTCCCACGATAGACGGCAAAACGAGCGGCAGACCATCCTAAGAGCTTTTAACGCGTGGCGGTCCAGGGACTGGAAAGACTCGATCCATATTTCGTTCGGAAGGATTCGCTCGGGCTCTGTGTCCATCGTGTAGATGAAGGAAGGGATCAAGGAGGCAAGAGTCGACCAACACGTTCCTTGCACTTATTTATGATTCGAGGCTATGCCCACAGCCCACTGACCATTCCAGAAGTCTGCCGTGGGACAAAAAGCTTTTTTTAGAGGGCGAGCGAGAGCGGAAGGTTGAAGGTCCACCAGCCTCGTTCCAAGCTTCATCTTGCTTTCTTCGGTTTTCTCTATGGCCTAGTAGAATGGGTAACCGGATGATAACGGCAAGATAACGGAGTCGGAAGTTATATGTCCGGATCATGACACTGATCAGTGATATCACGAGTGGCTAGTCGCGTTTTACCTCTCCAATCTCCTACCTATTCTCATGCAGGTTCCCATTACACCTGCAGCTCCGTCGGCCCTTCACACCGCCTTTGCTGACGTGAAAAATACCCTGGACGCTGCACAGCGTGTCTCCGAATCCCTCAGCCTGAAGGTCGCGTCGCTCGAAAGCGCGCTTGCGAACGCGCACGGGGGGATAGCCCAGCTGCAGTACGGGATCAAAGTCCGCACTTTCCAGCTTCAACAGACTGTTTCTGCCCTCTAAACAGAGAAAGCAGCGCGCCATGTGGCGGAGGAGGCGCAGAAGACGCGCTCGGACAGCTGGCGGTAGACGCGTTACAGACAGCTGGATGCGTGTAAAGTCGCGCTATTTAGAGTGTTTATGGATCAGGAACAACAGGTGCGCGACAGTGACGCGTTGGTGCAAGAGACGGCACCTCAGGCTGGCACGGCGGGAGAACCGCTGACCATAGATAGTACTCCCCGAGGCGCGTACTTGAGCATTTCTGTGACGTATCCGTGCTCACACACCCTCTTCCTTTGCAGCCCTCTCACGTTCCCTTCCCGAGCATGCCGAAGACGCGCCGCCTGCGAAGCGTGCGCGTATCGTAGTCGCACCACCAGAGGTCGCAACTGAGTGCCATAGCTCAAACGACGGTCCAGCCCCAAAAGACGACCGCACCGAGACGCGTACGTTACCATGCGTGGGCCACATCTCTGCACGCTTATATGATAATATATCTCTACAGGCTCCTGCTGCGGCGTCCAGACGTATCGGCACACGCGTTATTCCGAATCCCGATGTCGACATGCACGTGCGAGGACGGGCACCACGAATCCTTGCAGGTAGAATCTTCCTCCGTGGGCACCGGCCGCACACGCAGCCGGCGCACTGTATCCTGGACGGTCTGCGCTGAGTTTATGGTAATCCACCCGCCGCAAATTATTCCACGCGTCCTCATACACCGATAGAATCCGTCCGCGAAGACCCTCGCGGAGACTCCGTGCACCAACGCCGCGCACACGGATGGGAACCACGCCCCGGTCTTCCTAGAATCGGGGCCCAAAGGGCGCAAGGCGTTCAGTTACCTGGACTGCCACATGCACTAGCCTCAGGACGCCGCCGGTGGATACGATTTAGTGAGAGCGAAATGATCTAGATCTTGCGTCAGCTTGTCAATTCTATGGCATATGTGCGGGCGTCGGGGGTCCAGCTTCAAGTCTGAACTCTAGTTCCCGCCGTCATTTGGAAGATTTCAGGCTGTAAATCGAGATCTCGCGCGCTTGGGATTGGTTCGCGTCTGCGCTGAGTTTTTATCCCGTTTTCGCGTGATCGGACTTGTATGTCGTTTTATAAAGTGCGCCGCGTGAGACGCGTGGGAGGGTGATATTAGGGAGTCGGCTGGACCAATAGGCGTAGGATCATATATCACTCTCCGCCTCCCTCTCGGATCTCCTACTTGCACCGTTACCACCAAATCTGAAATTCCATCCGCAATGCACGAGGCTCTAAGACTCGCAAAGCTTTCAAAACTCCCGTTCTCCCTCCGTGTAACTGTCCCTCTATTCATCGGGTCGTTTCAATCTCACTCTCATCTTTCCCTCAGATGGTGGCGAAATCCGCTGCAGATGGGTCGTACGGCGATCTAAACAATTTAGTCATCCCTATATTGAGCTACTGCCAACCACGCCACCTTATTTTTGCCTGTTCTCTTTATCCATCTCGATCCCGCAGGAGTTCCCACTCCCAGCGAACTGGATGCGATCCTGTGCTGTGTAGATCCCAACCCACGGCTTCGACGGGTCACGACAGCCACTGCGTGCTTGAATGCAATGGCATTCTTGCTCACCAGATCTCTTGTGCCGCCGGCTGCCTACGCGGATTATTAGCACAAGTTCAAGATGAAGCTTAAACTGACTACAGGGTGAGCGTAGTCTGACTTAATTCACACAGAGATGATGGGGAAAGATAGAATCAATTTCTTTCATACTGTAGAATACAACTAAGCTTAAACTGACTACAGGGTGAGCGTAGTCTGACTTAATTCACACAGAGATGATGGGGAAAGATAGAATCAATTTCTTTCATACTGTAGAATACAACTACTTAAATACCACGAGGCCGAGGCATTCCCGAGGCCGTTACAAATACGGGCGGTGGTGCGCGGGATTATACTCCAATATTCTGCAAGGATCCACTATATTCTAGTCAGGTGGCGGCTTGCCCGAGGGATGCCCGAGGCATCAGCCTATCAACTCCAATACGGATCTTTGGGGGCGTCTTCACAAGTGGATCATATTTCTTGAAATGTACTCGGATTTTCTGCCGGAGGCTACTGTAGTACCAACGCGATTCCCAAATCGCAGCCAAGTTGCTTACACGTTGTTTTGGAACTCAACAGACATCTCCCTCCTCCAAATATCACCTGGCCTTCGAGTTATGCTCGCGAAATACTAGGCAGAGACCCTTCGCAGTGGAAAACTGGTGGCGCGTGAGGGGGAGGCCGAAAACGCGGAGCTCTAAAACTATGCTCGGCGAGGATCCCTCGGACGAAAATTTCGAGGAAATTCTGGAGGGAATTGCCGGTGGCAAGCCCGACCTGGCTGCCCTTCTGGTGAAGCAGATTAATCTTGCAGTTATGCGCCCCCTCACCAAGCGCACCGTAGGGACACTGACTGCTGTCCTCCAATTCCTTACACATCTGGGTGCCCCGGAGGGTCCGTTCAATGTGGCGGGGATGTTTCACGGGGCCGTCAAGAGCATGTTCATCGCGCTCATTGCCCTTTGTGCCATTACAACTTATCGCGAGGAGTATGCGGTAGTGATGCATACAGTTGTCATGTTCTGGATAAGCGACTTTAGGGAACCCTTGGGCCATAAATACATCACTCAAGCGGTCGACGGTGGCCTCTTCACCGTGATTGTTACATTGGGTGCGATGCCTGCAGCGACAAACACACGGATGGGGAGCCCGCTTCCTCTTCTGGAGGAGCTCCTAACGAAGGTGCTTCCTGGAGCTTTCATCTATTACCCAGTGATCTCCAAGCTGAAGAGATCCCTCGCCGCGGTCCTCCCTTTGACGAACAGCACGGCGTTCATACAATGTCCTCTGTTTTCATTGTGGGCCCGTTTTGTGGCATTTGCACGCCGACGTCTGGACGCTGTGGCAGCGCGACTTGCCTCGCTCGTCGCCTGCGGGCTTCGGGCCGAGGTCATGTGCCAAACAAATATTCCATCACATCACGTCCGATTTGCGCAAGTCTTAGTCTTTGACTTTTCGCCCTGGTCACGTGTGCCAAATAAGGCAATTCACGTGGTATGTTTGCTCCAAGACCATAAACGGAATGCCATTGTGACAAGTGTTACATGCTCCCTCTTGCCTCTACCTCTGGCTCATCTCATCTCTGCCCCCCCCCACATCTAGGGCTGCCGCCCGTTACCGTGACGGCAACAGCCGTTGATTCACGGCCCGTCAAGGGTTTGAAAATAATCTGAACGGGACGGCACGGTCGACGGCACGGCCGTCACGGCCGTCAAAACGGCAACGGGTAATTGAGAACCAATATTCACTCATACATGTTCAGAATTGACTCCAATGTGTACATATAGAGTTAAAATGGCTCATGAACATCATATTGGTGCTCTTTCCCATTTCATCAAGTCGTAAAGCCTTACTGTTGTTCAGTTCAAATGATTCAAACTCCGCCATCAGTTGTGGCAATTGCCGCGTTCAGGCCAAAACTTTGAACATCTGTAGTATCCGCCGCGTAGATAGCGGGATTAAAATGGCTTTATCTATGCAGATGCGTCCACGACCGTTCTGGAGCAGATCCCAAGATGATTCACCACTTTTGAGAGTGGTAGCTAATGAAGCCGTCGAACGGCCGTGACGGCCGTGTTTCAACGGGCCGTGCGGGTACGAGAAAAATGTGCTACGGGACGGGCACGGCACCCGTTCGACGGGTGCCGTCGAACCGTGGCGACGGTAACGGGCGGCAGCCCTACCCACATCTCTCATCGCTCTGTCACCCTCCTCCCAGCCTCCTTCCACGCCGTTTCGCTCGCTTGACATTTCCCGATACTGTACTATTTCGACCGAAGGTTCAGGTGACGGGTGACGGAGGGTCGTGAACTGAATGAATTTGGTCCCGGTGACGGTGACATTGAGGATTTGAGGCCGAAATAGGCAAGAAAATGGCAAAGTTTCGGTCCGGCATTCGCCGGACTACCTTATATGGGGATTTGATGGCTGATTTGTCAGAATGAACCTTCAGAAAAATGAACTTGTTAGGTGACAGGTGACATGGTGTGAACCATCGGTCGAAATAGTACAGTATATGCACCACGGTTGCCGCTGCCATGGTTGCCACGGACATACCATCTCGAACCATCGAGCATGTAGACACCGTGAGACATGATGGAGTGCGTGTGGGTATCAGGAGCTAGGAGGTGTGGGCAGTGGGCAGACAGATTGCCGCACGCATCACGTCGGTTTGGCCGCGCGACGCGTTAAGCATCTTTGCCACCGTCACGGCGTCATGCATACTCCCTTAACTGTATTATTATTATTGCGTACTTTATCCCATATGAAGTGTATTTGAATTACTTGTTTTTATTCTGAAGCCCTTGGTCAACCATATTAAGTATAACTCAATGGCTTATGCAAGGCTCGCGGCGACTTAGACTGCAAAGCTCTCGCGAGTCACAATGCCGTGTCACTCTGGCCTGCCGAACTACCGTTCTGAGCGAAAAACAAACATGCCACGCGAATTGCCTTATTTGGCGCACGTGACCAGGGCGAAAAGTCGCCAACTGTTTGCGCATCACTCCTTCAACGCGTCCTTCGTGTCCATTTCAACTCTAAACAAGATTCACACACCCTCCATCCCTCTAATTCAATCTTCAACTATATGACCCACATTCTTTCGGCCGCACTGCTAAGATATTTATCTCCACATTCTCTCGACATCACGCGCTTCGAAGCCAAAACCAGTTTGATCCAAGATTATACCATGTACAGTATTCTTTTTTTATTCCATTTCATTCATTTTGATTATTTCTACCTCGATATATACTCCCATCTCGTAGTAATCCCAACGTGAAGGTTGCTACCGATGCCGCTAACCCACTCGGATCACGCTGGGGATTGACATCGAGATGGATTGGGCACCCATTCTCGGCGCTGAGCGGGGCAGCGTTCGTCTCCCTATGAGTCTTTGCGTGTATCCCGGTGTGTTCAGTGCGCTGAGGAGGTGGCACAGCCGCGGGGTTTACAACGGTCATTCTACGTACCTTCCATCATGTTCTATTCCCACATTTCGCTTAGCCGGTCCTTACATAATAATCTCCCTCTCTCCGTACCACGACGACGAATCCACTATCTTGACTCTGAACCAGCGCATACCTCGAGTTTCCTTCAGAACAGAGCTGAGTTTTCCTTTTATCTATTTTCTCTGAGTCTTCTACTTCTAAATCTTCCTCCGTGATCTCGCGGGGATATATTTGCTCCACGACTCGGCGCTGTCCCGGCACGACCTTGACACCCACTTACGGACCACCCCTTTCTTCTTCAACGCACTGGAATTCTTTGACTCGCAAACTTGGGTCTCTTCAAAGGGTTGTGAGAATATCAGGGTGCGTAACTTTAGAGCGTTGTTCGAGCAGGGAATATGAACTCAGCCCAGTGCCTTAAGATCGCCGAGAAAGCCATATTCAAAAGCTGCGCTGGGTGCAGCTTCTCATATTACTGTTCTCGAGAATGCCAGCGACGAGATTGGGATATTCGTCATCGGAAATGGTGCAGCAAGCTCGGCTCAGCCAGTCAGTCTTACATTCTTGTTGCTTGTTCCTACGTCTGATCTGCGTTTATTGTCACAAGATTTCCCCCGGCCCTTCCAGCCCCCTAGACCGAGCATTCTTGCATGCACTTCTGCAGTACAACTTTCGCATTTCAGCGACTTCAGTTGACAAATCTACCGTGTTGGCTCGGCAAGTGGAATTCATCTACCAGAATCCCGACAACAACTTTTTCACGGTATTCGACTTTACGCAATTTGGAAAGGGAATGGACTGGATCACTCACTGTCCGTCCCGTGTCGGAGTGCACTGGGGCGCCGGAAGCGCCAGACGTGCCGCTTCGGCTGGCGTAGGTTGGCGCGGGCGATGGATGCAATTACACATTATCATCGTGAAGGCGGCCCAGCGCCCCTCCTGCGGATGTTTCCGATGTGGTCGACCAGCTCCCGGCTGCTTGATGGGTTGCACCGTATCATCTATGACCCAGCCTACACCCATTCCTCGACTCTTCACCTCTCCCCTCTCCTCTGAGCAGACACACTCACGGTCTTCCATCTCCCCCGGACATAATGAGGGTGACGATCTCTAGATAGCTCTCGCAGTGGAGCACCTCAGCCTCAGCTCCAGCGTAATCGACAATGCAAACACTTCAATCTCCCTTATCTACCTCCTTCCACCGAGATCCTCTGCTATATATTCGAAACGTCTCTCCCAGTCCGACAGCGACATCGACTGCCATCCCCGTTATCAGTACTCCTACCTAGGAAGAACCTTGGGTTCTGCCAGTGGCTAGTCCGTGGATCTTCGGTCATGTTTGCCAGCAGTGGCGTGCGCTGGCCTTATCCTTGCCAACTTTGTGGACATCTATCACGGTGTCGCCCGCAATTTGCAGGCGCGATCTTGCTCTACTCAATACCCAGCTGGAGCGCTCCGCGCGTGTGCCACTAGACCTTTTAATCAGGTTCTTCTCGGCGTCGGCAAGGGAGCGCCCTTTCGATGCGATGCTGCAGTCACTGGTAGGACACTGCGAGCGGTGGCGGACTGTCTGGTTACACTTCGATCGCCCAGTGCGTCCGCACCAAGCATTTACTGCATTAGAGTGGATGCCCCTGCTGGAGGAGCTGGTTTTCAGTGGGTCGGCCACAGAATATGTCTCAAACTACAACTTCTTCCACGGCACTCCAAACTTGCACAGGGTGACTCTCAGCGATCAAGGGCGCCCATCCCTCCCCATGATACGCCTGCCGTGGGTGCAACTCACCACATACAAAGGGACATACGACGGCAAGACCCACTTCAGAATATGTCTGCCGCGGCGAACTCCCTGGTCGAATGCGATCTTGGCTTTCCAGCTGTGGACTTCCTGGGGCCAAGGGATGGATCCGGCACATTAGTCCTCCCCCTTCTCCGCCGCCTCGTCACCTCCAGGGCTGCATTTGTAGAACGTGTCGCGGCGCCAGCCCTCCAGGAGCTTCACGTCGATGGCTATAATCTTGCATTTACGTTCACTTCGCTGTACACAATTCATTTTGCTACCAAGAAATAAACCCACCAGCTACGTTACTTCGGGAACTGCCCAGTCGTGATATTATCCGGATTCGGGATCGTATAGTTCGCGAAGCAGTCAAACATAAAGTCCACCTCTTGGATGCGCTGCTTCATCCCGTCGATGAAGGTCGTGAGCGGGCACAGGCCATTCGAGTTCGCTTTGCAGCCGCGGATGCCGGTCAGCGGGATAACTGCGTCGTTCAGGATCCAGCGGATGTGGGTGGAGCTCGCGGAGGCGGAAGTCGCGGGACATGAAAGGACTTGGCCGACGAGGTTGGAGGCGAAGGGCGCTATGTTGTTGACAATGTACGACTGCAAGCCGTGAGTGAGCATATCAGATAGAAGCGCGTCCATGGATTTACATGATTCGGCGGGATGTGATCTGTCGGAAGAGGTCCGTTCGCAGCGAGACTCGTAAAGTTCATCGCAGTCACGACTAATGCAAGGTGAGTTGAGCTTCAAACCCGCCCACAAGTGTGATACGCACTGGCGGAGATAACGACGTCGTGCGTCGCATCGACATAAATTGGCTGCCCAAACGGAAACGTCACGTTGCTTGAAACAATCGTCTCGTTCACAGTCGTGTTGGCTGTGGTGATTCTCGTGCTCGTGAGACGCGACACGAGCTCCTGCACGTATCCAATTCCCTGGGCGCTGACAGCTGGATTCCCAGGTCCGAAGCTGTACCAGAACACCAGATCTAGTATCGCCCAGTCAACGAAAGGATCATCAATCCACAGGCGGAAAGACAAACCATTCAAGTACGAGTACCGATCCACTCGTCCTCCGTGAACAGATCGCAGAACATGGAGTAGCCTAGCGCCACCGTCTACACGCCGTCATCCAACCCGGACACAGAAGTTGAAGAAGCGTGCTCACCTCGTAGGCACACAACTGCTGCATCGCGACCAAAACACTCGGCGACAGCGGCAATCCAGTGCTGTAAGGTGCTAAGCGCGTTTGGGCCGCGGCGAGGTATACCGCAGCCCATTTCAGGCCTTGAGCCGTTCCAAAGGTCGAAATGTTGTTATTGGCGTTGGGGCAGACGTCGTAGGGGGCCAGCGTCGAGTTGAACCCGAGGGCTTCGATTTCGATGAGTTGGTGGTAGTCTTGCTGGTAGGTTTGCACGCCGAAGAAGCCGGCGGAGAAGTGTAGTCTGGGATGGGAAGGTTGCTGGATTGATGGTGCTGAGAGAGCAACACGTACGCAGAGTCCACCATCCGGCCTTCATCGGAAGAGTCAGCATGAAAGTGTCACATTCTGGCTAATACCGTACCTTCTGAAGTCGTCCGGAAGACAGGTAAATCAGAGAACCCCTTCAACAAATCGCCTACTCCGGATTGGATGAGACCAGAAGCATTAAATGCGCGTGTTACTTGCCGTATTTCACGCGAAACCCTACCCCAAGGTCGAAACTATCGCAGGATCAATACAACCTCGCACGAGAAATGGCAGACATACAGCTGCGACCGCCCAAATGGCGTTAAATTCTCCGCCCCAAGCTTATACTCCCACGTCGACAAGAACGTGAGGGGGCCTGTCACATTCACGCCCGTCGTTGACGCCAATGCATGCAGCAGCGTCGCAAATGCAGACGGCGGCGCGCCCGTGGTTGGGTATCGCGCCCCGTGTCGATGCAGCAGATGCACCTGATCTAGTTGGCACCCGCTCGGTACCAAGGCAGACGCATCTGGCAGGCCGAGCGACTTGACAGATCGCCAGGGTGCGAGATTCCCGAAGTGATGCACGACGTCGAAGGCGGTACTGGGCTTGCCCGACGTCCCGGGGTTTATGAGCGGGAAGAACGTGTCGACTTGGGCGACTGCGGGCGCTGTTACTATGGCAGCGGCTTCGTCGCCCGCTGCAATGAAAAGCAATGAGCTCAATCCATCGCAAGGATCGGCAGAAAATGAACGGACTTGGAGTGGGGCCCGCGAAGCCTACTTGGTTTGCATCTGGAAACAAGGGATCGGACACAGTGATCGTTTTTCCTGCGGGAGGGAAGAGGAAGGTGCTGGTCGCGCCAGCGAAGGAGGAGACCTGGGTTCCGCCGACGGCTGAGATGTGAGCGAACGCGAGTGCGAGGAGAGCCGAGTAGGTGGCGAACATCGTTCGACGTGTGGAGAAAACCCGTGAATGCGGTCGTGTGCCGAGTAGTGGTTATAAGCAAAAGGTATTCCTGGCTTGATCTGCGTGGGGGTGATAGAATCAGTTACGTTATTGCTGAACCTTTAGGTTTGGCTACCCTATTGGATTTCGGCTAATTTTACTACAAGGATAAACAAAGATTTGACATACATCTTGTAGATCTTGTCTCTCTAGACAGACGCTACAACGTAAACACGCTCGTTCCTCCGAGTCGGTCGTTGTAGTCTGTTAGTTACCGCGTCAAATAAGCGGCGTCCGATCTTATTATGTAATGATGGACGATGCACGACCAAACAATTCCTTTATTTCACGCGTCTTTGGTTTGTTCTGCGCCATTGAACATATATTTTGAGGTTTTTGACCTTGAATAGTTCCCTAGCTCGTTAAAACCATTCTCCGATTGTCTTTGCGCCCATTTGACACCTCGCAAGCATTTATAAGATACAACTGCGAACTTGGACTCTTATCCGTGTTTCCTGGGGAAATTGGGGGAGGGAGTGTGTTTACACCATTACTTCTGATGTCTACAGTTTTTCTGCCCCACATAATCTGGTTTGATGGAGGTTCGTCGCGTCCGGCGCGCCAAGTCACGTCGAAAGGAAGGCCCACGTGATTTCCCAAAATGGATGCTTATATAATAAGGTCGATCACCTACTGTCAGGGCGTGGTACACCGGCATCGGGCCGACACATGGCCGCCACCTGAACGCAACATGTGTGATAGATGTCACCGGAGAATGGTTGTCAGGTGCTGCTTAGCTGGAGGCCAGGTTTAATCTCCTATGGGTCCAGCATGGGTCCAGGTCAAGCTGGCTATGAGCTGGAGCCAAACCTGCCTACAGAGCCAGGTTCCAGGTCCTAGACCGGGGTTTTTTTATTTTATTTTATTATTATTGCGGGCGCGTTTGCGGCAAAAGAAGATGTTTAACATTGAACAGTCAGGGTACAGCGAGTACTAAGCATACATATAGCAGATGAGCTCTCCGCTGCACCCTAGACAAATAAAGAGAGGAACCGACGAATGCAACTCGTCAAATGAGTGGATATAAATGATGCACACAAATGAGCTGATGTAAGATCATTTGAGCCTTGAACGGGGGAAACAGATGGTTGTGGATGCGAACGAAGAGTGCATAGAAGTACGGGGGAGGTGGTTGAAGACTTGA
Organism: Mycena rosella; assembly: GCA_029378255.1. Lineage (NCBI taxonomy): Eukaryota > Fungi > Basidiomycota > Agaricomycetes > Agaricales > Mycenaceae > Mycena > Mycena rosella. The sequence goes on along the minus strand of JARKIE010000029.1, from coordinate 361,701 downwards.
GATCTGAGAGCCAGATTTGAGCCTTGATGAGCGCTTGGTGCATAGATATACAGGAGATGTCGTCGTCGAAGACTTGAAGATCCGAACAGTGCACTTTAGCCTTGAAGGCTTGAATATTTGGGCCTCTAACATGAAGCCGATATAGAAAAAACCGATGCATGGGCTACTTGAAGCTTTGAAGGAAGCTGAGGATAGATTGAGGGCGAATGGAGCAAGGAGCACCCGAAAGATGCAGACATGTACGAGCAGAGAAACTTGACAGGACATGCATGTGCGCTCTGGAAAGTACGCACTTGCTAGCATTCTCTCCTTGCTGGTCTTGTGGGATTGAAAAGCGCGACGATGATGCTAACTCCTGAATTGGGAGGCCAAAAGCAGGACTTCGACGTCCGCGATGTTTTTCTTCTCGGGCGGGAGACGAGCATCGAGTGGCGGCTTGCAAACCAAGAGCCCGAAAGTCGAAAGCTCGAAGGCACGATGCGCGGGGCACGAGCCCGGAGATGAGACAGCAGCGGGTCTACGAGATGGCTCAGAGACAGCGCAACAGAAGGCGGTGGAACAGGGCCAACGGCGCATCTGTGGGCTTGTGGGGTGAATAGGAGGAAGAGGTGGTGGTGGAGGAAAGACAAGTCGCTTCCGAGCAACATGCACGTGATGATAAATGCCGAGCCAAACAAACGCACGGACCTCTTGCTACTTTCGTCGGATCCACACACTGAATGTCATGCTGCACTGCCCCAACACCAGGACCTTCCATTGTACTCTATTTCCTCTGAACATATCTGAACCTGAGCCCTTCTCACTCTGTGCTCCACTGTTTCCATACTTTAAGTAAGAATTGTGCTCGGTAGGTGCTGCACGGGCCGCACGGCAACGGCCTGGCCCACGGCCGACCGCACAGAGCATCGGTGAGCACACAAAAAAATTAATCAACACAAGGTTGTATGAGTCCAGAGATTTCAAGCTGATTTTTGATGTTTTCAAAGTAAGGCCTGCTCGGCGGCTGACTGTATAATGTTGCGCTCATGTGGATATGCAGCTGGTCGAAGGCCAGGATCTCAGCTGAGGTATGCAGCTGGAATCTACCCAATCGCTACCTGGGGCCAGTTTTTGAAACTGCTGGTCACCATCTGAGAATGCCAGCTGATAGGAATGTGGCGGCACTTTGGCAGTGTAACCACAGGACTAACATACATCCACAAAATGCGAAAGAAAATTGAGCAAAAATCACTATGGTTATATATTGGAAGTGACAGTTGCCCAACAGCCAGCAAATTACTTGTCTCTATGAGAGATTTTCCCCCCTGGTGTACAATTTGTGTTAGTGCCATTTTCTACCCCGGCTTCATTTGTCATTTGTCATTTTGGGTTTGTATGCCGTCCGCAATGGATCGGACTCGGAGAACGTCTATATGGGAATTGGTTCGGCAGCCTGAGTCCGTTTTCGTTCCTTTCGGACCTTTCCTTGGTGTTCTGTTCATTCCCTCAGTCTTTCTATCCATACAGTGAGATTTCAATCACTGGTACAGAGAGCAAGTTCTGAACTAAGTACTACTAGCAAGTTCTTGGTTCAGATACAGATAGCAAAGTACCAGTTCAGAAATTGGTCTCTGTACATCAGGAAAGATGGGGGCTTTCCTGGCATTAGTTTAATTGCTGGAATCACTAAGCTCCTGAAAATATATCCCTAAGTACATGCACACAATTAGCCCAGAGGACCAACAGGGCTCTTTGCATCTCACAATGATGCTATTTCCAGTCGGATCCAGGACTTTTTATTTGCCATTTGTTCCCAGTATTTCATTATGATCAATTGCCACATCTGGATGGTAAAGTCATAGGGGAAACCAGTGGCACAGTCTGCTACCCAGATAAACCACTTATTTTAATCCCCTCAAATAGACCTTAGATTCTGTCCTCGGTTCAAACACCGCTTTCGACACTGATTCCACAAAAATTGGCCCGAAATCAATCAAAACCCAGAATCGGCCTGAATCGGTGTTTCTCCTCCAGAGGAACAGCATCAGAGTCAACTTGAATTCCCCGTGGTTCTTTATAACATCCAACTTTGATGATGACATAGGCAACCCTCCCGAATTACTGCCAAAATCTGCTGCTGAATCAACTCGGAATCAGCTCTATTAGAGCTCATTCAATTCCAAGAGGTGTCCGATCTCGCTATCAGACCCACCGATCAAAACACGTGCTTTGATTGATGCCACTGAGCAGGAAGGGTAAAATAAATTAGTTTTGGTGGCTCTCCATGAGTTGAGCACCATTGCCACTGCTTTTAGAGTATTCCTCGATTTCTCCTGGAAGGAACGGCTATGTTGATTGAAACATCGGATTTATATCCCAATTTGAAAGCAACCGGCATACGAGATCCAGGGACCAAGAGCATGTTTCGACCACGGGAAGAAAGGTTCAAAGTGCTAAAATTGACATATATACACTCTACTGTATAATTACATTCAATTCAACCGTCACACGTCACTCCCCCCTTGGTCGATGGCGAATATTGTTATTCTGTCACGCGTCACATCTAGAGTGGTTGAATGTAATTTTCGTCACGGACCATCCAAAATCGCGTCCGCGATGCGTAAAATAGAAATTTTTCGCTCTGGTGGTTGAGTTTTTTGGTTCCGTCATGCAAAATTTCGGCCGTGGTCGAATGGTCGAATCGGTATTTCAGGTCACACGTCACCCCCCCGGTCGAATTGAATGTAATAATACAGTACATAGTTTTTGTGGATGTGCAGAAGGGTCCATGGTGTTTAGAGGAGGGGCCAAACACATCATTGTTTGGCCCCCCCTCATCAGCACGTGTTGTTGATACATAGTGGGTCCGATAACGAGATCGGACACCTCTTGTTCAATTCTGTCGTGATACAGCACATGAATCGAATCGTGATTCACGTGAATCGGTTTAGAATTGACTGCAAATTGACTTTGACTTGAATGCCTTGACGGAAGTCCCCTATTGAATACATCCTCATGATTGACAGTGTTGCTAGACTGGTAACTGATCTGTCTACAGGAATACTGTTGGTGTCTACGGTCTATGTCGCTCAAACAGAGCTCAGCCCAGATTCAAGGGTTGAGTGAATGTTATGATATGTCAACTCTGAGGGATGCCCTCAACTTTCAGCAGCATGTACTATATATTGGGAGTTATGCGGAAAGTGGGATGGTCAATCTATTCCCACGCCGTAATGTACTCACCTACCTACCTGATGCTCTTCTCTTTAAACGAGGGTAAAACTGTATTTTTCAACTGGAATTTCAACACCCCTGCCATAGAAACATTCTTCACATTTCTTATCCATTTTTGGGAGGCTTTTCAATCTACCATGGCCCCATTACCGCCATGAACCATGAAACCAGCAGTCGCCGCCGCACCTCGGTGACGCATAACTGAAGTCCAGTGACTTGCATAGCTAAATATAAATTAATACAATGTTATCCATTCCTAAAGATTCAGCTCCCGCCTCGCAGGGGCCCAATCCCATGTCATTATTATTGAAGTTGAACCAATAATCTCGTGACGGTGGGGAAGTTGAACCGTTTTTGGATCGGGGCGTGTGCGGCTGACTTCCGCCTGTATTCACACAGCCACTCAACTCCAGTCTTGCGAACGGATCTGCCCCTCACACCATGGGCCATCCAGTTGAAGACGCCATAAAAGTTTTCGCACCGGATACCTTCAGAATCTGGGTTAAGATAGTGCCACAAACCATGACCTTTTGAACTAACGCCATCACAAATTCTGTTCTACGAGCAGTAGCATCGGAAGACAATGGTTTTCTTATCTGCCTTCTTATCGAAAGACAAGAACACCGCAGGTCTCGTGAGCTCGTGCATGGCGGACCCGAAGGGATGCTACAACTTTCGCAAACAATTACGCGACGCGTTACAATTGCGCGACGCATTAGTCCGATCGCCATTCTGGCGCCCCACCGAAATACCACTTCAACTGGAGGAAATACTGGACATGAAAATCATGGGCGAGCTGTAGATGATGTTAGTTAGCGCAGAGAAACATCTATACTTGTCATCATATATTGGACGTGTATCAATTTCCCCAATTTTTCGTTGGGAGCCTGACGATTGCACGTAGTCGCGCAACAAATATGAAGGATTGCCCGGACAGAAAGGATCGTGAGCGGATAGTACGGGAATAAAACCACTGGAACTGGAAAAATGATAATGTATTAGAACCCAAGGCAAAGCCGGTCCAGGGATTGTCGAATCGATCCTTGACGGTCCCAAGATAAGTAGTAATATAGATGGTGCCAAGGCACTAATTCTCAATGATAGACGAGTACTGGACGGCTCGTCTAATTTTTGGGTTGAAAACTTTTGACTCGTTCGAGCCAAGATTCGAAGGCCTCCTCCTGCTGCACACGAGTCTCTCCTATTAGACGAACGCTTCAACGTGAGAAGCTCGTATTAGACCCCTCCTCAAAGAAACCGCACTTGTTGTTAGTCTCATTCCCGATCGAGTTGACTACAAGGCGGACTGGCGCACATCCACGCGTTATGCCGGATACATCCTACTCCCGGATCCCACAAAAATTTGAATTGCGAACACATAAGAGTGGTTATGGCCGTGGATGGCTGTGGGATTGGCTTGGAACAAAAAGTCGACAGAGGAGTCTTGAATGTAATAGCCCGGCCCCGAGTTGAACGGCGGATCCCACCGCATTATGGACATCGGTCGAAGACGGTTAAAGCGGTGTGGGTGCGGACCGTCCGCCACCGGGCTTTCTTACCCTTCCTTTGAACTCCGGTTTAAGCACGACTTGTGATTTGAAATTTTTAAAATCCCCCCATAGCCCGGCCCCGAGTCGAACGAGGGATCCCACCGCATTCTAGTTGAAGACGGTTAAAGTGGTGTGGGTGCGGACCTTCCGCCACCGGGCTTTGCTAGCCCCCTTTTGAACCTCGATTTATGCAGGACTTGTGCTTCGAAAAAGTTCTCTTTTCTTGGCACATAGCCCAGCCCCGAGTCGAACGAAGGATCCCACCGAATATTCGTTGAAAACGACCCCAAGTGGTGTGGGTGCAGACCGTCCGCCACCGAGCTTTCTTACCCTCCTTTCGGACCTCAATTTATGCAGGACTTCTTGCGATTCGGAATGAAAAAAGTCCTCTTTCCTTGGGCCATAGCCCGGCCTCGAGTCGAACGGGGGATCCCACCGAATATTTATTAGCTGAAAACGACCCAAGTGGTGTGGGTGTGGACCGTCCGCCACAGGCTCCTCTTGCTGTGCTTGAGGACGTGAATTACGATGGACATTGCGCAGGATTCGAGTGAGCTTTGAGACAAAAAGAGCCTTGGCATCCGAAATGCCTACAGCCCGACCCCGAGTCGAACGGGGACCTCCCACTGTATCTCAGATTTTAGTGAGTTCTTAAGATATGTGGGCGCGATACCATCCGCCATCGGGCTCTTCTTGCTCTGGTCGAGGACTTCATCTGTGTAATTCTCTTTCCTGGCTCTAGTTGAGGACTTCATTCGTGCAGGACTGCGCGAGCGTCCATTAATTCCAATCTATTTTCTTGCTCATGCTGCCAGTATGTAGATTTCAAGCTCGTTCAGCACCAACCAACAGATGCATTTACACACATCCTACACCCTAAATTCTACAATAAACAGTACATCCACCACTCAAACGCGTTATATGCCACTGTTTGTACACATTCCGACTCGCGCGTTGGTCACATGACACCCATCACTCTGTCGAGCAGCATCAGCTCGCCCCGTCGAACGCGATACGCAGCGCGTTCTCAAAGTCCGCGACAATGTCGATGATGTCCTCGATCCCGACCGATACATACCTGCGGGGCGCGCCAGCACGCCGCCAGGAAGGGAAGACAGAGGAGGGAGGGAAGCGGGGAAGGGAAGCGGGAAGCGGGAGGGGAAAGACAACGGGGGAAGAGCAGCGGACAGGGAAGAGGGAAAGGGCAAGCGAAACGTGAAGCGGGAAGCGTACCCGAATCAAATCAGGCTGCACCCCACTCGCGCGCTGCTGAGCTGCTGGTGTGTCGTCGACGCGGGGTGGATCACCAGCGTGTTCGCGTCGCCTGTGGACGACAAATGTCTAGTTAGCCCTAGGACATAAGGAAGAGGAAGGGAAAGAAAGGGAGGAGGAACGCACCGAGATTCGCGAGATTGCTCGCGAGCTTGAGGAGGTCGACGACCTTCGATGCATGGGCGGAGTCACCCTGCAATAGCGTCAGCGGCTGCGCGCGCGAGTAGGAGGATGGGCAGAGCGCCTCCCTGATGAGAAAACGCACCTTGACCCCGAAGTTAAGCACGCCGCCAAAGGCGCCCGCGCGGAGGGTCGTGAGGGCGCGCTGGTGCGAGGGGAGCCCGAGTTAGGAGACCCAGACGACGTGCGGGTTTTGCGAGAGGGCGCTGGGGAGAGGGGGCGTCAGCTTGAGTCAGGGACGGGACATATGGGAGATCGGGGAGGGATGAGGAGGGATGGGGGACACGAGGACGGGGAACGGACGCGAAAGAACGCAAAAAGAGAGGATAGAATAAGAAAAGCACGCACGCCGCCAGCGCCGCCGCATTCTCGCAGTGGCGCAGTGGCGCGCTGCGCGCAGGGAGAGTGTATCGAGGCCCTGCATGAGGAGGAACGCCGCGAAGGGGTTGAGCGCGGGGCCAAGGTCGCGGAGCATCTGGGGGTGGGGTGAGTACTTCTAAGCGTACGGAGGATGGCAACAGGGAAGAGCCGCGACCGACGCGGCGCCCTCGAGTAGGAGTAAAGGGCGCAGGCAGGCAGGGTACACCTGCGGCGCGGACAGCAAGGCAATGGATCGTCGGGATACGCGATCCACCCTGCTCGTCCCAAACAGGCACGAAGGCGGGCATGCCTCGTCGCGGCCATGCCCCATCGCAGCCCAATCCCAATCAGAGTACGTGGAGCGTAGGACAACGAGCAAGAGAGGGCAGAAAGACGAAGGCGGAGGGCAGGAAGGAACGGTGGAGGGAGGACGCAGGAAAGAGAACGACAACTAAGCTTGGAGTGTCCCAAAAACATCCGGGAACATTCAAGATTACCTAATAAAGTCCTGATCAAACGCCGGCGAGTTGCCGGCGAGCATCAAGTTTATTTATGAGATCTATCTTACGTCCAGGCCCAAATCGCGTCGTTGCATATGCAATTGTGACAGCCGCATAGTATGGTGTATATTCACCCATAAACCACGACTTCTCTGACTATTTCCTTCTCATATCTCTGGGATTCCCCGCCTTTAACCACCAGATCCCTCTTGGCGCGATCCTGTTGTTCCCAGCCATCGTCTATCCTGCTTGTCCCTTCATTTTCATCACTGCTGTGCGGCCCTCATACTTAGTGCATCTCTGCTCATCTATTTCTCCGTTCGCGTCCACACGCTATGCCGGACAGAACTCGGTAGAATCTAGAGGATTGCTATGTAACACAGGAACAAAGGCCCAGGGCACGTCCACGTTAACTGCCATAAGGACAGTTGGCAGGCAGTTGCGACAGGTGAAATCAATATTTCTTTGTGCCGGCCACCTGCCCTTATGGCAGTTAACGTGGCCTTTGTCCCTGTGTAACCTTTCCTTCATCAGAAACCGGTTAATGTCCCCTTCGTGGGATTACCCCAGATATGGTTGCCGACCCAAGGACATTCGTTTCGAATCCGCTTTCCCGTGGGAACGGCTCAGTTCTGGATCTGTCAAACAGACTAACTTTTTTTGTTTATCAACAAGAACCAAGGTCCATTCCGCTGTCACCGGCATATCATACCCGCGGGTATACCCTACCCCTGTACAATGCAGGGTAAATTGCCGACGCATCGTGGTTCGCTTCCGAAGAGCTGACACTCCACGGATACATTTAAGATATTTCCATCCATTTGATGAAGGGCTTTGCTGCCAGAACAGAAGCGAATAGGAGTTTCCGTCGGGTATAAAACTCAGTCGCACTAATTCTTTCGTTTCGCCTACTCAGACTTTGGATAGCGAACCAAAGCATCATGCTTTTTCTATTTCTCGCATCGAGAATCGCCACAGTTATCAACTACGCAGCATTGGTCTACTCCCTTGGAACGACATGCACCACTCCCATCGGACGGGGCCTGTATGTTCAGGCGCTCTATCTCTTTGCTGTATGTATCTGACATCCAATTAGTGCTGCTCCCGCCGCTCCGTTTTGGATGCAAAATATCAAGCACCAGGGCATTGCCGCGTTCAACCCAAACTCCACTACTTATCAGGTTTTCCGAAACGTCAAGGATTTCGGTGCAAAGGTAGTCCTTCCATTTGTCGACGCTTTGGGCTTCCCACATAATATTTGCAGGGTGATGGAATTACGGATGACACAGCCGGTTCGTAGATTCTATCTTTTCACTTCTGGCCTCCGCTGATGGATGATCGATAGCTATCAAGTGTGTCGGCGTCACTCTACGTTGAACCATGATGGTAGGCTGAATATATTGACAGTGCCGCCATTTCAGCCGGTAACAGATGCGGGGGGGGATCATGCCCCTCGTCTACGTGTGTACCATCCTTCAAGTCACATTGATTTCTCATTCTGTCGCAGAATAACACCAGCCGTTGTATTTTTCCCTCGCGGGTAAGCTACTATCATGCCATGTAGACTCGACAATGCCTCATTCAAATCTGCCGTCCAAGAAAATACGTGGTTTCTGCGCCAATTATCGCCTACTACTATACACAGTACGTGTTTTGCCCTCTCATTTCATACGTTGAACTGAGATAATAGACTGATCGGGGACGCGATCTATCCACCCACGTTATTGGCTGCACCCAGCTTTGGGGGTATCGGTGTGATAGGTGGGTTAAAAGTTCAACCGATTGTATTGCGAGGCTGATCCCGACTCTCATTCAGACGCCGACCCATACATCGCTAATGGCCAGTTTTACGACAATACGAATAATTTGTAAGACACCAACGGTGCTGTCATACGAGTGATTCTCATCGCGGAGACAGTTTCCGTTCTGTGAGGAATTTTGTAATAGACCTCACCCAGTCAGTGGATGTGTTCAAATCTGGACAAATGTATTCTGATGCCGTTCAAAGGATTCCGGCCACATCGTCGGATGGAACTGGAATTCATTGGCAAGTGGCTCAGGCGACATCGTTGATGAACATTGTGATCAACATGTCAAACGCACCCGACACTGCTCATCAAGGTAAATGGTTCACAGTTTGCTGCTGCCATTCTGAACGCGTTGCAGGGCTTGTAATGGAGAACGGCAGGTAAAGAGACACAGACTCTGTCGAACTACCACTAAAGATTGCAGTGGTGGATTCATGGGGGATTTGGTGTTCAACGGAGGTACTTTGGCGTTCTATCCTTAATTACACAAGTTAATGTCTGTTGAATCGTAGGAAAAATAGGGATGTCGGTCGGAAACCAACAGTAAGTAGAAAGAATCCGCCCACATCAAATCAACTGACAGATTGTAGATTTACCGTGCGCAACGTAACCGTGAACAACGCACAAACTGGTATTTTAGCAGCTTGGAATTGGGCAAGTGAAGGATTTCGCTCCCTTGAGCACACCCAACTTACCCGTTATGCGAGGGCTGGACGTTTCAAGGAGTTACGTTCAAAAACTGCTCGGTACGTATCTTCAGTTGAAGATTTCCTTTATCGCCTTCATTGACTGCTTTTAGATCGGTTTCGACTTGTCTACCGGTGGAGGCGGACCACAGGTGATACATCGATCCTATGTTTTTGTCGCATGTTCACACACTAAAGTCAAAACCAGCCTGTTGCTGCGGAGGCAATTATTGACGTGACGGTGTCGGATACCCCTATCTTCCTCCGAACCTCCGCCAGCAGTGGTCAACTCGATGGCTCACTTGTTCTGAACAATATAAAGCTCACCAACGTTCCCACCGCCATTGGACTGTTTGGCGGCGCCGTTCTGCTTGCTGGTGGAACGACAACAATTACCTCATGGGGTCAAGGAAACATCTACACCGGATCGAATGGGACAGGCACATTCACACAGGGCTATATCGCAGCTACCGAGAAACCTGCCGCTTTACTTGACAGTGCCGGAAATATCTTCGGCAGGACTCACCCGCAGTATGCGCACTACGCTGTCAACCAGTTTGTCAGTGTCCGAGACCAAGGTGCCAAGGGAGATGGAGTCACAGACGACACCGCCGCTCTCACAGAAATTTTCGCCGCCGTATGTTCTATTTTAAATCGCTTCTTCTTTTACTCAATATCAAATTACACAATTCTCAATTTCTTCCACAGTTCGCCGGGTGTAAAATTATTTTCTTCGATGCAGGCACATACATCGTCACATCTACTCTCACCATTCCTGCGGGGACCCAAATGGTTGGAGAGGCTTGGTCGGTAATTGCAGGGAAGGGTTTAACATTCCAGGATATGAATAACCCACAGCCCGTCGTTCAAGTTGGTGCGCCAGGTTCCTCTGGTCTGGTAGAGATCACAGACATCATTTTCTCAACCATTGGTCCTGCTGGAGGGGCAATCGTCGTGGAGTGGAATGTAAAGCAGACTACACAAGGTGGAGCAGGGATGTGGGATTCGCATATTCGTCTCGGCGGAGGTATATTTAGTTCCAAATCAAGGTTTCATGTTCTGACCGGAATTCGAAGCTGCCGGAACGAATCTCCAAGCCTCGGAATGCCCATCGAACGGAAATGGTGGTACGACCGCCTGTCTAGCTGCCTTCGCAGGCCTCCATTTGACCTCGGAATCGACTGCCTATTTGGAGGTTTCTTGTTTTCCCCCATGATTTACTGGTTCTTACAGCGGATTCACAGGGCACTTGGGTGTGGCTCGCAGACCATGACTTGGATCAGGCTGAGGGTGAACAAGATCTGGTGTCGATCTACTCTGGGCGTGGCATCTTATCTGAATCGGCTGGTCCGGGTCAGTGTTATTTCGCACTGGTGTGGAGAATGGATCTAAACTTTTTCTGTCAGTCTGGTTGATAGGCACTGGTAAGGCGACTTTTGGCTGTCTTCGCGACTTGATCACTAAATAAACTATTTTGCAGCATCCGAGCACCATGTTCTGTACCAATATAATCTGGCCAACGCAAAATCTCACTACATGGGGCTGATACAGACCGAAACAGTGAGCCTCTTAGCATAACTGAGGAAAAAAATCTAAAACTCCGTAGCCTTACTTCCAGCCCAATCCAGTGGCTCCTGCACCTTTCACGGTCAACATGGCGTTCAAAGATCCTGCCTCCTGGTCTGATATTTCGCAAGCCTGGGGTCTCTGGGTGACATCATCGGAAGACATCCTCGTTTTGGTGCTTCTCTTTACAGCTTCTACTCCGTGAGTGCTTGAGTAATTTGAAAGGGACACGGCGGACTCATGGATTCTCCTCCTAGAATTATGACCAAGGATGTCTGACGACCCAGAGCTGCCAATCGCAGATCGTCAATGTCGATAACGATTCTTCGGTCCACATCTACAGTCTTTCTACCGTCGGAACCACCTGGCAACTCGGCATAAATCAGGTGCCCACAATAAATCAGGACCAAAATCAGAATGGCTTTGCCGCGACGGTGACATCCTGGAGCTCGTCGTGAACTGTACAGGCATTCGTTCGGGGTATTGCACAAAAGTAATGGGCGATTTTATGAGCGGAACAGCCAGTGGATTCTTCGTAGCGACGGATCAAGGACAATGGACAGTTAAAATATTTTTAAAGTGTGGTTCGAATACTGCTTCCCGATCGATTTTAAATTACGGTTGCGAAGGATGTTAATGAATGCGCACCAGACTACGAATACTGTGGAAGATTTCATCCGTGGCATGCGATCTTTGGCAACGCGCTTTCCGGATTTCATAGAGAGGCATTTAGACTAGATTTTCTGGGATGGAGTTCACTAGTACATTCGGGTCAAGTGGGAGATGAGCCCCGAGGAACCTAGCCTAAACAAATTGGTCGAATGGGCGGTTCGCTTTGAAAAGTCGAGGGAGGCTGTGATTCGCGAAGAATTGGAATGGGAGCCGAATTCCGATGAGCCAGTGGACTGAACTGAGCAATGCCTGTGCTCAACATCGGTTGAACATATCAGGTGAGTATCGACATTCCACATTGTACCCATTGAAAACAGGGTTGATGACCCTCAGAATTGGCCGACAGAGAGCGGATAAAGGAAGGGAAGCTGTAAGTGTCGATATCCCTCTCCCAATAAGCGAAAAATCGGGAGGAACTCGGCTGTTGCGGTTCAGGGTTCGAACGCGTTCGGAAAAAGCGCCTCTGCCTCTAACGCCAAACCGAACTTCCGGTTCAGGTTCAGTAATTTGCTGAACCTGAACCCTGAACCCCGCGTTCAGTTCGGGGTAATTCTATTTAACAACCCCCCTTGTCGAGAACAGCCCGGGTTGCACTCTTTAACAACCCCCACTATTTATAAACTTGTCACAGAATCAATCATCCGCCCCGCCCAACCCCCGCCGCCCCGACTCGGACAGAGGTAATTTCGATGTGTTTGATGACATACAGTCCTCTTTTCATTTTCGAATTCATTTCAGTGATTCCTTGGTCACTTGCGGCTGAGGAATTGGCAACAAGGCCCCGGCGATGAGTGCTTGCATTTCGCTGCAGAACCGGCTACGAGCCTATGCCTTGAGATTAGATCGCTTATCCCTGCATGAAATGTTCTTGCCTCGAGTCTCCATTGCCGCCCGAATCTTTCCCTATCTGCATTGACAGCAAGGACACGGCGAGAAAAACACCCAATGACATTGCCAAGCCCAATAATCGTGTACAAAATACCCACAGCTAACCATCCTCATCACCCGTTATGCGCGCCCAAACAGCCCCTTAATCCCCGCCCCAATCGCATCCGCCGCGCTCGTGACAGCATTCTTCGCTGTCTCCGCCGCGCCGATCACTGCGTCGCCCGCTGTCGTCGGCGCCGGGGGACCAGTGAGGGCGGCGACGCCGTTGAGCTGCGCGGCGGCGGTGAAGGGGTCGCCGAGGTTGACGTAGTCGATCAGTACGAAGTTGGGGGCGCGGTTGCCGCCCAGGGGGGCGCAACCGTTTGCGTCGGCGAGGATACTGGGAGGGTCGTTAGTGGTGAATTGGGGGAGGGAGAAAAAGAGGGAAGGAAGACAGAACGCGGCGAGAGAAGGGCGTGCGGGAGGATGGATAGAAAGGCGTATGGGGAGGCGCGTGTACGACGTATCCAGAGGAAGAGAGTGGGAGGGTAGAAGGGGAACAAGTGGGTAGTGTCTCCGATCCTCTATCGAGTACCGCAGGACAATCCCAGTGCGTGAAAGAACCTCTCTTGATTCTGGAAGCCTCTGCGAAACATGGCCAAATATTCCGATGCCAACGACAGGGTCGGAGCACGATAGGGTGAATGAAGGCAGGGATGGGAGCGTATGCAGAAGAAGGGCAGATGAGAAGGAGGGGGGGTCGGTGCGGGCGTAGGGGATCGCAGAAAAGGCAAAAAAAAAAGGCTTACGACTCAACACTGTTCGTGGTCGGCGCGTCGACCGGGTCGCTCACGAGCACGTCCGTCGAGCCCAGGGAGATGATGTTCTTGTTCAGGTTGTGGTTAATCATAAACCTTGCAAAACAGGTCAGTAGTGCGGCGGGATAAGGTGGAGGGGATGCGGGAGGGAGAGCAAGAGGAGCAGGAGGCAGGGGCCAGGGGCAGCGACGCGGAAGGCGTGGATCGACCGGGGGTATCAACGCCTGCACCGAAGGATCGATAGGAGATGCCCAGTAGTGGAGGAAGACGCGCCGCGCGGAAGGCGGACACCACCATAAAAAAAGGAAAGAAAGGGGAAAAAAAAACTTGAAAAGGATAAATAAAAATTGAAATTGTGCACCATCGCCGTCAATCGAGGGTCGGTGCATTTCAGGGCCTCGAATAAAGGCCACGACCCGCCTTTCTGGACGCGCGACGGCTAGTCATGACAGCCGGGTGAAGACAGGACGGCACGAAAGGAAAGTGAAGGATGAAACGCAACGGAATAGCACGCACATGTGGTCGACGTCCGCGAGCGGGCCCGCGATGCGGTCGATGCGGCAGGGGAAGGTCGGGTCGACGGAGGAAAAGGGTGCTTCCCAGATCTAGGGCGGACAGTTAGCGAAGCGTCCAAAGCGTCGGTATAAAGAATAAGGGGAAGGTGTACGAGAGGAAGAGGAGGCTGCTGGGATTTAACGAGCTCGTGTGCCTCTCCGACACGAACGATAAACGACCACCTTCGGCGGCGGACACGACGCCGTGATGCCGCGATCCCCCAACGCGCACCGCCAACGAGCACACCTCGCGCGCACGTGATCTCCTCCCTGCGCGGCACCACCATGAATCAGGCTTAATCGCCCGAAGCGGAACGCGCCGCACCGTCCCCATGGACACCCTCCGCCTTGGCGCCCGACACCAGGGAAATCGGGCGGATCAAAATGCTCCAATACGCCTGAATGCGACACGCGGGGGCGTGCCCATGGTAACGGCTCGTCACGGGGGCGGGAAGCGCGAGGGCAGCCATGCACCCGTGCTTCCACACTGGTGTCGAGAGCGGGTACGACAACCACCGCGCACGCGCGCGAACCCTCGACCACCTGGCACCAGACGCTTGCCTCCGCGCCCGACGACAGCGATATCCGCCGGCGCAGCGAAACACCCCCGCCGAGAACGAGCGCGCCACCGCCCACAGCACCGACGTCGCCGATAACCCCATCGCCGGAATCGGATTTCCACCGCATCCCCAATCTCAAGAGAAGGGGAAAAGCCACGCACCATCTGAAACTCAGGCATGATAAAGTCGACGCTATCCGCACCGTCCGCACCCGCGTCGAGGAACACGACAACGCGCTTGCCCGAGTCGATCATGGAACCGAGGGTGGGCCAGTCGGACTGCTTGACGGGAATGGAGGGGGGCACGAAAGCGAGGTCGGATATACCTGCGGGTGAAGTAAGCTCACTTGTACATAAAGTAAGGCAGGGGGGACGTACCAGCTTCATCGAAAGCAGGCTTCCACACCGTCGCGGGACTCTGCCCCTCGGGGTTCGTAAATATGAGCGTGAGCACCTCGTTCGGGTTCGCGTCGAGGAACGTCTTGACCGTCTTCAGATAGTCGACCACTGCGCCGCCGTCGAAGAGTGCGCAGCTCGTGTGGCAGAAGTGGAGGACGCCGTTGTTGACGTGCGATTGGGCCTGCAGCAGGCGGATCCCGAGGCTGAGCTGCGTTGGAACGTCGACTTCTTGGTCGCGCGCGACTAATACCCGGCCAAGAAAATCAGTTTTTTGGATTTATGCGAGGAAGAGGAGGGACTGACGCGCGAGGGGATCGGTACTGATAGCGAAACTATCATGAGCACCGACGAATGTGACGTTCCCATAGCTCCGGTTGCACAACTCGGCGTGCCCATTGCACACAGTCGCCCTATCAAAGTCCAAGCGAATTAAGAACCTCAAAGCGCGGCTGTGGAGACAAGACGAAGGGACGCACCGCTTCGTGGGGATTGTCGCTGCCAGCGCGAGCGTCGCGCCGGCAAGGAGGTTCCATGCAGATCGTGAAAACATGGCGATTCGATTATTAAGATGTTAAAATTAACTGGGTAGAAGGAAAGAAAAGAAGGGGACGTGTGCCGGCACGGAAAAGAATGAAGTAGAAAGAAACGAGCAAAAGCAAAAGTGCGCGGCGGGAAGAAGGGAAACAGGAACACAGACCGGAGAGCGGGTCGCCATATTTGTAGGATTTAAGATCGGGGGTTTCAGTAGCGGTCTTGGCTGATGCAGGGGTGATTGCGTGGATGAGGCTATGTCCCGGCCGTTGGTTTGGGTTGCGAGGATTGCATCCCGGAGACATGAAACTTGGAAAACACGCCGGTGGCGCTCAGTGGATGCTAATGTCCAGCCTCCCCGCTTTCCCGGCTGCTTTCGAGGACATCCGCCTTCGCGAGCACAAGAGGAGACAAGACTTGAAAAGGCCAAGAGAGCTGCAGATCCGCGCAAGATCCGCTTGGGCAACCACAACCGGATGGCGACCATCAATGCGTCAACACTGCCACGTCATAGCCACCCATCATTGATCAAGCCTGGTTCAGTTCAAGTGCATCTGGAAAACCGTAGCCGAGCCATAGTGGAGTCATAGTGTCATAGCGGCCATAGCGTCCCATAGTGCTGCATAGCACTATGCAGTGGGCCCGCAAGCACTGTGCAGCACTATGGAGCACTATGTCGCTCTTCCGCCGGTCCTATAGTGGTAACCACGGCCCTCCGAGTCACTCACTGCGCCGGTCAACCTCCTTAAGTTCGCAGACTCGCAGTGCGGCAGTGGCATCTCATCCACTGATACGATACCTTATACTCCTTTGACTTAACAGGTTTGATAAGTCAAATAAGGGCGTCTTAGCGTGATTAATAAGAGATTTGAACATTTGATTGGAGAGGAAAGCGGGCGGGTACAAGGGGAATCAATGGGAGCATTGGAGTTCATTACTTTCAGCGTACAATGTATCCACGAGTCAAGTAAGATCATCTTGGCGTGAATAAGAAATTTAAACGTGAGATTGGAGGGAAAGTGTGTACGAGGAGCATGCATGTGGAGACGACAAGAAACAAGCTGGCCAAGGTGTTACTAATTAGGGCATTGAGAAAAGAGCTTTATGACAGAGAAAATGCACCCGAGTCTTGCATATCGGAGGTCCAAAGTGTCGGAGCAGTTGCATCATGAGCGTCGAGTCTTCGTAGCTCTCATCCGATAGCGTATCGAGCTCGGCAATGGTGTCATCAAATGCTTGCTTTGCGAGGTGGCATCCACGGTCGGGCGAGTTGAGGATTTCGTGGTAGAAGATGGAAAAGTTGAGGGCGCGACCGAGACGAATGGGGTGTGTTGGAGGCAGCTAGGTAACAACGTCGGATGCGGCCTTGTAGCTCAAGCGACTTGTCGGCGCTGTTTATCGCCGATTGCGAATTCAGCAAGGTAGCGATGGTAGTCGCCCATCCTGAAAAATACAAGTGTTGGCAAGGAAACAATTGCGTGGCCGATGAGCGCTTACATCTTGTGGTCGAAGACCTTGGACTCGCCCGAAGCCGCCGAGGGATGAGGTGTTTGTCGAGGACATCCTCGAGCCTCACAGATTTTGGCGAGCTCCTGCTCGATCTTCTCTCTAGCCCTTGATTACGGAGACCTGGGCCTCATTGCCCTTCGACTCTTCCTTCTGCTCGATGGAAGAGACTATCCTCCAGGACGCACGGCGGGCACCAAATTGCGACGGAGGAGATTGTGCTCTTCGACGGCGAGCTCCTGGTCGGACGAGGCTACGCGCTTCATGTTCTCGACCATTTCTGTGCGTGCGATGAGTTGGTGGCATAGATAAGACACCAAAAGTCCTCACCTTCATAACGCTCGGCCTGTTCAGCGAGCTTGGCGAGGTAGACCGAGTCTTCGCGTGTTGCTGTTCTTGTATGCAACGGAAGTCAGACGAGCGAAGAAATTCAATTGAGTTGTAATGGTGAAATACATCGAGCCGTCGGGGATTCAGGTACCTAGTGCATGATGTGAGCCAATAGTGTGAACGGACCTCGAAGAACTCGCGGTAGCAGGAGGGATATGACGACGAGGCAAAGGAAAGGTGTGTTACATGCACTGAGACACAGAAAATATAACGAACCAGCTTAGTTCTTCATCGCCCGCGCACAGCAAACATAAAAATCGGGGGGATTGCAATCCAAAGGACCGAAACGAGCACCTTTCAAGCCTGCCTTCCTAGTGGCCATTTTGACCTTCCCCAAATCATCATCGGCAAGCGACCGTCTATGCGCGGCGTTTTGCATCTCTGCCCGCAATACTTGGAGGTAAAGTAAGGCTCGGTGAAGCTTTTCACGGGCCAGGATCTCCTCTTTTTCGCAGACATCTCGATGAGAACGAACGAGATGGATCAAGTTTTCGGCATCGGAGGCGGTCTCAGGCACGGTTATAGTCATGTTTTCGAACAACAAAAGGCTCTGTATGCAAGCATGTCGGAAATTGTCACCGTTTAAGATGAGAAGCACGCTGCACGCACCAGAGTCCGAGTCGTCGACTTATCGGAAATCGGCATGGGGCCTGAGTTGGGCAGGGGCCCGGGGGCGCTGCTCAAATCCATACGGCCATTTTCATCGGTGTCCATGATAGAGGGAGTCCGATGATTCGAATTCTAGTAAGTAGTTAGTCTCTCTTGACAAACTTCCTCTCTCGTGCCTCGTTCTGAAGTCTGTTAGTTACCGCGCCCCCGTTACCGTTACCTCCCCTTATTATGTAATGATGGGAGATGCTTGCACAAACAACTCATTTATTGGACGCGTTCGACGCGTATGAGCTACCCTGAGGTCGCGCAAAACCCAAAATTTGGCACCACCATGATCCAGAAACTCGCCCCCCACCACAGAATATGAATTTTGGAGGTCCACGCTGACAGGTACGCCGCGAGCGTGAAAAGGCATTCGGAAGAAGGGCCCGATGCTCCGAAAAGTCCGAAAAGTGAGTTTCAAGTGAGTGTGCACCGGTGCGAGACACAGAAAAGCAAGTGAAGGAGGCAAATAATCTGGAATAGGTTATGCCACACCTCTATGCGTAAATTGAGTGACATTCGCGTCTTTGTGAGGATTGTGCGCGCTCAAGCATTTCTGACAGCTCAGCACGTGAGTTCCCAAAACGGATGCTTACATCATAAGGGGAGGTAACGGTAACGGAGGCGCGGTAACTAACAGACTAGTAAGTAGTGCGCAGATGCAGCAGGCGGTGTTGTCGGCGTAAATGTCCGATCACACGTGCGCCACGTGCACAAGCAACTGCAAATAGTTGACTCGTCGATCCTTTCTTTCTTTCCTTCCACCTCCACGTCTCCCTCTTTCGAAGTGCTGCTTGGATTTCCGTTTGTCCTCCATCCACCCTGAAAACTCTACGTGCCTGGGTAATTTCGTCGTGTGTGGCATCCAGTGAAGTCTCCCCGTTTCTCTCCTCCCACTCGTTGCTGACGAGAAGTCAATGTTACCTACCTCCTACGAAAAGGGCACGGACTCGCGTGAACTCACAAGAAAGGATCCTCAGATGCGCCACACCTCCCAAGGACAAGCCTCGTCGTGCAGTTTCAATACATCTGACTGTCGAGACAGTGCTCGCTGGGAAGCCGGGTCGATGGTGTGTGTTTCCCCTTGGGTTTTTTCTTGTGTCGCGCTCACGCTATTTAGGTCTCACCCCCGAGTGATGCATGAGGTCAACGGACGTACGGGAGGCTGGAGCTGATTTTTATGGTATGTCTCAATCGTGTTCCTTGTCGCACTTGATTCTCTTCTTCTCATCCAGGTCGGTTTCTGCCGTGCCAGTGCACGGAGGCGAAGCATTGCAGGCGCGTGTCACGTACCGTGACTTCGGACCCCGTCGGCTCCCGAGTATTTTCCGAACAGTTCCTATTGGGTCCCTTTATCATCACGACACAACTCCACACTATGATATCCCTCCCTCGGAACCTTCGGTCCTCCGAAAACTCCGCCACAGCATTGACTCACATGTACAGCAGTCACTCATCGCTATCACGGAGCCTCGGTGCTCCGACGGCCCCGACACTTAAGTAATAATTTAGACTTAGTATAAAAAGCCTTATGTACACCCTGTTCTAGTGAGTTTGAATATCGACTAAGACTTCCTCCATATCCTCATCCTCACTTCGGTCTTCCGTCGGCCTCCGTTATCCTCCCTTCGTCGGCCTCCGACCTTTTCCGAAATTGGACACGGGTTGTAGAGAAGGGCGCAGCGCACGAGCTGAAGCCAAGTCCACTCTGTCCCCGTCGGCTCCGTCTCGGTCCCGACTGGACTTCGCACTTTCCACGCGAAGTCCATATCTTGTGTAGCGTTCACTCCTCGCTCACATTCAACATTGTCTTGACAGGACCCCTCGGATCCGATCGGTCCCGACGGCGATCCGGTACTTGACAGTATATTCAAACTCACTCTTCTTACACCCACTCGTTTATGCCTCCCAAAATCGACACGCAAACTCAACTACGAAACGAACGTGCGCTTCAGCGACTTGCTCGACTTAGTATCACTCCTCCCGAGGTTGTCGAACAACGCCAACAACAGGACCAGGTCAACCGAGATTCCCGTATCAACTACAGTGCGGGCCTCCGAAATTTAGCCAGCCAGAACATCCAATCTTCCTTCATTAACCGACAAAGTGCACATATTGTTGGCAGTATGACTTCCACTATGACCCTTCCTTCCGAAACTCGCCCTGCTCGCTCACCGAATAATCCCTTTGAGTCAATCTCACAGGCTCGCAGCGTCCGATCGACCAGAAATAGTCTGGTTGAGATCGACGAGGAGGAGGAACCTCAGGAACCCCCATCTCGGGAATCGCCGGTAGCCGATCGGCCCCGAAGGTCCTCCCATAACCCGTTCGATCCGGACGGAAACGGCGGTGGTGGTGGTAGTGGAGGATCAGGTGGAGGTGGAGGTGGAGGTGGAGGTAGAGGTAGCAGATCTCCAAGTCCAGATCGGAATCCGATGGAGGATCCTGCTGCTTTCTTTGCTTCACTCACGGCGGCTATGGCTCAGGGTATTGGCACTGCGCTCAATCAGCGCAGCGTTTCACAGGACAAGACTCGGTCCCGTGTTCGGGATCCCGAGACTTTTGACGGCAAGGACCCCGAGAAACTCCGTACCTTCCTTTTCCAAGGCATCCTGAACTTCCGCGATCGTCCCTCGGCATTTGCTCGGGACCAGCAGAAGGTCAACTACATGATCTCCTACCTCACCGGAGATGCCCTCGGATGGTTCGAACCTTCCTACGTCAACCCTGACCCACTCAACCCCCTGTTTGGCTCAACAATTACGACGCATTCGTTTCTGAGCTCCAGCTCAACTTCGGCACCTACGATCCCCGACAGGACGCCGAGAACGAGATTGTAGCTTTGCGTATGGGCGATGGACAACAAATCCAGAAGTATCTGGTCTGTTTCAACAAGCTTTCACAGCTTACGGGCTGGAACTCCGTCGCCCTCCGAAAAGTCTTTTACGATGGACTTCCCGAGCGCATTCAGCTCAAACTTCGCGACCTTCCCAGCGGGAAGCCGGATTCCCTCGATGTCCTTAAAATCTCTGCTCAATCCATCGATGCCTCCCATTGGGAATGGCAGAAGGAGCAGCGACTTCGGCATTCTCGGTCTCCGAAAACTGTCACCACCGATAACAAGGCGGCGCACCCGAACACTTCCGGCAGTAACCCTACCCCCTACGTTTCTGGTGAATCCAAGAAGAATAAGAAGAAGGGAGGTGGGGGGAACGGAGGGAACTCCGGCGGATCCCCCGCTAAAACTTCTCCTTCTTCAACTCAGGAGAAACCATATGCGAAGGTACTGGGTAC
Source organism: Mycena rosella (assembly GCA_029378255.1). Lineage (NCBI taxonomy): Eukaryota > Fungi > Basidiomycota > Agaricomycetes > Agaricales > Mycenaceae > Mycena > Mycena rosella. The sequence goes on along the minus strand of JARKIE010000029.1, from coordinate 340,322 downwards.
CGACGGCAAACTTCTCCCTGCCGAAAGGGCCCGTCGGCTTGCCGAAAATTTGTGCCTGCTTTGCGGTGAAAAGGGTCATTGCAGTGACGCTTGTCCCAAGAGACGGACGTCCGGTCGCGCGGCCACCACGACCACTGCATCTTCTTCAACTTCGCAGTCGGGAAAATAAGTAGCGATTCTCGGATGTCCGCACGGCCCGAGGGTCGCGAAGACTTCCCAGTCCGCGCTCCCGACTCCTTTTTACGACTTAACGCTTCTGCCCTCACCGACCCAAATTCCTTATGCCCACTTCTTGAATCCCCGCAAATTCCGTCGGCATTCCGGGCTCTCGTCGACTCCAGTTCGTCCGATTGTTTTGCCGATCCTGTATTCTGTACCACCAATAATCTCACGCGCGTTTCTATTCCCCCGATCGGCCTCCGTCTGTTCGATGGCACCTTCGGTGCCGTCATCTCCGAAACCGTCAGTTTTGACATTCGGTTTCCTTCTGGTGACACAACCCCGGTTGTCTTATACGTCACAACTCTGGATTCTGCCTGCTCTGTCGTTCTAGGACATAATTGGCTCACCCGCTACAATCCGTTGATTGACTGGGTTTCGGGCCAAATATCATTCCATTCGCCTTGCTCCGCTGGGTCACCTTCGGCTCCGTCCGAAGGACTTCCGTCGGCTTCCGCCGAAACCATTCCTCCCTCAGTGGAGCCATCTGTCGCTCCTTCGGTCGACGCTCCACCCCCGTCGATCTCCTTCATTGGAGCAGCTGCCTTTGCAAGTGCCTTGCGCGCTAAAGGTAGTCAATTATTCCGCCTGGGCCTCTCTGAGGTGCTAGGCCGGTCCTCCGCCGCTTCCGAAGCCCCGGACTTGTCCGGCCTTCCGGCAGAGTACCACCATTACGCCGACGTCTTCTCGGCCTCCGAGTCAGAAAAGTTGGCACCCCATCGGCCATACGATCTCAAGATCGAACTTGAGGACGGGGCTTCACCACCGCCCGGTCCCATATACTCCCTTTCTCAGCTAGAATTGGCGGCTCTCCGAGATTTCCTCGACAAAAATCTCAACAACGGCTTTATTCGACAGTCCACTTCCCCGCACGGCGCTCCCATCCTCTTCGTCAAAAAGAAGTCTGGGGAGCTTCGGCTTTGCGTGGATTTCCGAGCTCTGAATCGGATATCTCGGAAAGATCGGTATCCGTTGCCACTCATCTCGGATCTCCTTGATGCCGAACAAAGTGCAAAGGTTTTTACTAAAATTGACCTGAAGCATGCTTATCACTTAGTTCGGATCGTCGACGGAGATGAATGGAAAACCACTTTCCGGACCCGTTACGGCTCCTTCGAGTGGCTTGTCATGCCTGAGGGCCTCACCAACGCTCCAGCCGCTTTCCAACGTTTTATGAACGACCTCTTTTCGGACCTCCTCGACGTCAACGTCGTGGTATATTTGGACGACATCCTCATTTATTCGGAAAACCCGGCGGATCACCGAAAGCATGTCCGTGAGGTGCTTCGGCCCTTCGGCAGGCCGGTCTCTTCGCGTCTCTCAAAAAATGCGCTTTCAGCGTTGAGACCGTTGAGTTCCTAGGGTATATCCTCTCCCCACAAGGTCTTTCAATGGACGAGTCCAAGGTCAAGGTTATTCGGGAATGGCCGGAACCGAGAAAAGTCAAGGACGTCCAGTCTTTCCTTGGCTTTGCCAATTTCTATCGTCGCTTCATTGCGAATTATTCGGACATAGTCGTGCCGCTGACACGACTCACTCGGAAGTCCGAACCTTGGCTATGGTCTCCGGCCTGCCAGGAATCCTTTGATACCCTTAAGCTTGCCTTTACCACTGCTCCAATTCTGACGCATTGGATTCCAGGTGCTCAACTTACCCTGGAAACCGACGCGTCCGACTACGCCATCGCCGCTATTCTTTCAATCACCTCGGATGACGGAGAAATTCGGCCGGTAGCCTTTCATTCTCGGACACTCTCGGCAGCCGAGCTCAATTACGATACACACGACAAAGAGCTCCTCGCCATTTTTGAGGCGTTCCGCGTTTGGCGACGCTACCTCGAGGGTGCGGTACTGCCGATAGACGTTATCACCGACCACAAGAATCTGGAGATTCACTCAGCATCAGATTAGCGCTTCCCTTCGCGCTTCCGCGCTGTGGACTCCGGCGCTCCGAGCTGGGCATATTATGGACGTTAATCAGCTCCACGCGGATATCCGTGCTGCTTTACCTTCCGACCTTGTTGCTTCACAACATCTTAACGACACCTCGGATCCCCGATGGGAAACCCGAGACGGCCTTCTTTATCACGACGGACGCATTTACGTGCCGGAATCCGCGGAGCTCCGTCTGCGGGTTCTACTCGACAAACATGATCACCAACTTGCTGGCCATTGGGGACAGAACAAAACACTTGCCTTAGTCCGACAGGAATATGTGTGGCCCGGACTCCGAGCCTTTGTCAAAGGTTACGTCCGTTCATGCGTACTTTGCAAACGCGGCAAATACACTCACCATAGACCTTACGGCTTCCTTCGGCAATTACCGGTCCCCGAGCGACCTTGGGATTCAATTTCGATGGACTTTATCGAACAACTCCCGATGTCCGACGGCTTCACCAGCATTCTTGTTATTGTCGACCGCCTTTCGAAAATGGCACTTTTCATTCCGTGCCGCGGAAAAATCACGGCGTCCGAACTGGCCCATTTATTCGTCCTTCACGTATTCTCTAAGCACGGAGTCCCGAGTCATGTCACTTCCGACCGGGGCACCGAGTTTGTTAACCATTTCTTCCGTTCCTTGGGAGAGGCGCTCAATATGAAGCTCCACTTCACCGCCGGCTATCACCCATCTGCCGACGGACAGACCGAGCGCGTCAACCAGACTTTGGAACAATACATCCGGATGTACTGCAATTACCAGCAGGACAACTGGGCTCCGCTTCTTCCGCTCGGCAAATTTGCCTACAACAACACGCCTAATGACACTACTGGCATGTCTCCGTTTTTCGCCAACAAGGGCTATCATCCGTCGGTCACCGTCCATCCCGAGCGCGACTTGACCTCCGCTCGGGCCCGAGAATTTGTCACGGACCTAGACGCTCTCCACCAAGAGCTTCGTAACCAGATGGCTGCTGCTCAGAAGCGCTATCAAGGTCCTGCTGATAAACGGAAATCCCCGGACCTGAAGATCTCCGTAGGAGATGAGGTATACATAAATGCCTTCGGCTTCCGATCGGCCCGACCAACCAAGAAGTTCTCCGAACTTTTTTATGGCCCATTCGAAGTTATCGCCCAGCCCGGACCAACTTCCTTTACCGTCAAACTTCCACGAGACATGCGACAGATCCATCCTGTCTTCCACATCTCCCAACTCGAGCCCGCACATCCGAACACTATACCAGGACGCGAGCAGCCTCCGCCGGCTCCGATCGAGATAGACGGGGAAATGGAGTATGAGATCGCAGAAATCTTGGACAGCAAAATTGATCGGCGCCGACGGCCTCCGTTAGTCTACCTTGTCCGATGGGATGGGTACACAGGAACAGCCGAAGAGACGTCTTGGCTACGAGCCGACAAACTCGATAACGCGCAAGATCTTGTCGAAGAATTCCACGCCAAGTATCCCAACCGACCGGGCCCGTTATGACCTCGGTCCCGATGGCTACCGATGCGACTCGTACGCGATGTCTTGCACAGGTTTTTACGCAATGAAGGTCTTCTGAGCGTTTTTCCTTTTAAAAAAACTTTCTCCTTCATTTTACTCTTACTCATTCTACTTTGTTATCAAGAAACCCACGATTTCGATAAAACCAAGAAAATAGTATATACATTTCGGCCTCCGTTCGGCCCTTACTCGCCTCCGTCTTGTTCTCCACCCTTCCCTTCGGCCTCCGTCGGCTCCGACTCCCACTCACCCTCGATCTCCGACCAGATCTCCGGATGGGTCGCCTTCATCCAGGCGGACCCGAGCAATGCGATGTTCTTCATCGCCCTCGCCAACTTCGCGGTCTCCCCGGTCCCATCCACTGCGGCCTTCGCGGACACCTCGGTCCACTCGTCGATCGTGCGGGTCGAACTGACCATCTTCTTCATGAAGGAGAGCTCGGCCTTCCGATGGAGCTCCGACTGAACAAACCCCGCGCGGACAACCTCGGTCAAACCCTCGAGCACGGGCTCGACGGTCGCCGTGCCGGCCCCCAGCTCCGAGAAGGTGCACGCCACTTTTTTCTCGTGGCAGAGCTCGCACGCCTTGGAGCCAGGGCGGGGTTGGCAAACCTTGCGGCTCTTGGTGCAGCAATCACACTATGGTGAATGTCGGCATTCGTCGGCCACCGAGGGACTGCAACATACCTTGGAGGAGTTTTCACCTCCTTTCTTCGCCCTCTTCGAGGGACCAGCCTCCTCGGCATCGGAGTCCTCCGGATCCTCCGATCGCGCCTTGCGCTTCCCCTCTCTTTTCTCGGCGGCCGCTTTCTCCGCCGCTGCCTCTGCCGCTGCCGCCTTTTTCTCCTCCTTGCGCCGACTCCTCGGCTTTGCGCTCCTCGGCCTCCCGAACTTTCCGCTCCTCCTCGGCTTTGCGCTCCTCGGCCTCCCGACGTTTCCGCTCCTCCTCCGCCTTCCTCTCCGCAGCCTCCCTGCGCAATGCGTGGCGCATGCAGATGTCGTCGTCGGGCCACAAGTCAGTCTCAGCCTCGGGAGTGCCGAGGAGACGGGCATGGAATTGCTCAGTGGTCTCGGACGCGAGGCGAGGCATGGGGTAGCGGGTAGGAACGGAGACGGTGGTGGTTGGTGGACAAGATGGGGAAATTGTCATTTTCCGATCAACTGGGCTATATATGTGCTGCGCACGGGGCCGAATGACTCAGACCGGTTCCCGAATGACTCAGATCGGTTCCCGGCAAAATCCGCATTTTCCCAGCGCCTCTAGGGTTCGGCGCTAAGAGGGGGATACTGTCACGTACCGTGACTTCGGACCCCGTCGGCTCCCGAGTATTTTCCGAACAGTTCCTATTGGGTCCCTTTATCATCACGACACAACTCCACACTATGATATCCCTCCCTCGGAACCTTCGGTCCTCCGAAAACTCCGCCACAGCATTGACTCACATGTACAGCAGTCACTCATCGCTATCACGGAGCCTCGGTGCTCCGACGGCCCCGACACTTATATAATAATTTAGACTTAGTATAAAAGCCTTATGTACACCCTGTTCTAGTCAGTTTGAATATCGACTAAGACTTCCTCCATATCCTCATCCTCGCCTTGGTCTTCCGTCGGCCTCCGTTATCCTCCCTTCGTCGGCCTCCGACCTTTTCCGAAATTGGACACGGGTTGTAGAGAAGGGCGCAGCGCACGAGCTGAAGCCAAGTCCACTCTGTCCCCGTCGGCTCCGTCTCGGTCCCGACTGGACTACGCACTTTCCACGCGAAGTCCATATCTTGTGTAGCGTTCACTCCTCACTCACATTCAACGTTGTCTTGACAGGACCCCTCGGATCCGATCGGTCCCGACGGCGATCCGGTACTTGACAAAGGGGATGGATGCGGTGAACGTCCGACTTCACGCAGTGATAGTTGTAAGCAAAATAAGTTAGATTCATAATATGGAATACAGCTGCTTAAATAGTACTAGAACACAGCCTTGTGAGTCATAGATAAAATACTCTACACTATTCTACAATAGTCTGAGCTGTTCTACAAAGTTCCACACAGCACAGGTAAGTACTGGCGGATTGCCGAGATGCCCGAGGTGCCCGAAGGCACTGTTTCCAACACTCCCCCTCAAGCCGCTAGTAGCCCCATTTCTTGCGTGAACTTCTCATGCTTAATACGGGGCAATGCCTTGGTATAAATGTCAGCTAACATCTCAGCTGTGGGACAGTATTCAACATTGATTATGCCGAGCTCAATCTTTTTGCGGACAAAATGGTTCTCGATATCAAAGTGTTTCGAGCGGGCATGATGTTGAGGATCATGTGCAATAGTAATTGCAGATTGGTTGTCGGAGTAAATGAGAGTAGGTTCATCAATTACTCCGAACTTCAGTGCATTGAATAAATAACAAAGCCAAATGGCTTGTCGAATTGCGGCGGTAAGTGCCGAATATTCTGCTTCGGCTGTACTGAGTGCAACTGTGGGCTGTTTCTTGGAATGCCAAGTAATTGGCCCTCCTCCAAGCATGTAGACATGTCCTGAGACTGATTTCCGGTCGTCAGGATTAGCGGCAAAGTCGGCGTCGCTGAACGCGCCATGGGTGTCGAAAATAGCGCCAGCGGAGGTATCAGAATTGATTCTGTTATAAGTGATCCGGAGTGTGCGAGTACCGAAATACTCTCTTCATCGCCGTCCAGTGCGCCGGACCGGGGTATGCTGTATAAGACCCGAGTCTGGCAACAGCGTAGGCAATATCTGGCCGACTAATGGTGGCTGGCCAGATCAGTGATCCCATGTGCTCGGCGTAACTACGGCCGCGCTCATCTGTCGTTTGGCCTTGACTCTCGAGCTTCTCGAGTATCACGTTCGGATCCATTGGGGTTGTAACTGGCGACATGTGCTGGTATCCAAAACGCTTCAGAACACCGTCAATATAGTGCTCCTGTGAGATCTGAATTGTCCGAGCTTTTCTGTCACGGTAAATTTCTATGCCAATTAATTTCTTGGGCTCCCCGATGTCATTGATTTCGACTTCGCGCTTCAAAGCGGCTTCGACGGCAGCTAGCATAGTGGGGTTATTACTAAACAATAGTAAGTCGTCAACCCACACAGTGATGATCACAAATTGATCCTTGAATCTGCGCATGTAAACACCGTGGTCTACTTCAATTCGCTCGAACCCCAAATTGGTGAGTAAACTGTGAAGTTTTCGATTCCATTCGCGACCGGACTGCTTCAGTCCATATAGGGTTTTCCGTAGGCGGCAGACACGGCCGGATCCATCTTCGTAGTTGGGAGGTTGTACCATATAAATTTCCTCAGAAAGCTCTCCATTCAGGTAGGCTCCTTTCACATCAAGTTGCTTCATTTCGAGGTCATTAACTGCGGCAATGGCAAGGAGAGATCTGAGTGATTCCAGACGAAGAACAGGAGAAAATGTGTCGAAATAATCTGTGCCGGGAATTTGTGAGTATCCCTTTGCAACGAGTCTGGCTTTATATTTGACAACTTTCCCTTGCTGGTCAGTTTTCAAGTCAAATACCCATTTACAGCCAACGGGTTTTCTGTCCTTAGGGCAATCTTCGAGCTGCCAAGTACCCATGCGACCCAATGTCTCTAGTTCGGTATTAATCGCATTTTCCCAATTCGGGGACTCGCGCGCTTCGCGCACAGTTTGTGGTATGTTCGGGTTGCCTGTTGCAAGATCTCCTACTGATGCGTGGTACGCGTAATGGTCTGAGGTTTCTTCTGGATTATCAGCAGCCTCAGATGCAATATTAGCATCATTGTTTCCTCGGTTAGGCCGTGCGGCCTTGTCGGTCCGTGCATCCGGGTTCCCAAGGGTCCGATAATTTATATCGGTGACGGTACGTGTCAGTTTCCGGATTGGAGTAGGATTAAGACGGTTTGGATTAGTATCATACACGGTTGCGAGTGTCGGAGTAGATGCTGAACTGGTAGGTTGGTTGCCGTGACGTACAGGAGTAGATGGTGGTGCTGCCGCTTGCAGCGGATCGGGTGTGTCGCCATTATCACTATCTGAGCTGGATTCTGATGGTTCACTCTTAACTGCAGGACTGGGGGTGGCTGGTTTCGGAGCTGGATTTGCGCTGGGTTTTGAAGTTGGCGGAGACGGCAGTTTGCCATTTCCTGACTCCCCCTCAAGCTGCACTTCATCCGAATCAACTTCAAGGTATTTCATTTCTGTTACCTTCTTGTCCGGTTCAGTGAATGCAAAATTACGTGACACCTTACTCGGTGAGTTTTTGTGTCGTAGTAAGATAGCTTTGGGGCCTTCTTCATAACCTACAAATAAAATTTGTTAGCATGTCCAAACAATTTACCTGCCTTCTGAACCTCTTGATAGATCCAGACATCGGTTCCAAATTCCTGAAAGTGAGCAACATTGGGCTTCTCGCCCGTGAATGCCTCATGAGGTGTTATCCCATTTGACAAACCTTCGTGGCTGCGATTCCGAATATAGGCGCATGAATAACGCTAATTCCCATAGACTCTTTGGAAGGTCTTTTCCCTCCAACATGGCTCTTGCCAATTCCACAATGGTCCGATTTAAGCGCTCTGCAACACCGTTTTGAGATTGCGAATATGGAGCAACGGCACGCAGTTCAATGCCCTTTTTGGCAAGTGCGCCCTTTAACTCCGCATTCAAATATTCACGGCCCTCGTCAACTCGAATCCATTTAGGTTTGCAGTTGTACTGCCGCTCCAACCATTCAACATGGTCAAGCACCTTCTGTTTAGCTTGGTCCTTTGTACGCAAGAACAGGATTGTGATTCGGCGAGTTGAATCATCTGTGAAAGAAATATAATAATAATTCCCCTCAGTTGATTTTGTTCGGGCAGGACCCCAGAGGTCACTGTGAATGCCTTCGCCACGGGTATCGGACCGGTTAGTGGCCTTCTTCGGAAAGGGTTTGCAATGCATCTTAGACTGGATGCAAATTTCGCATTGGCCAAGCGGAGTGCTGTCGGGATTAATTGTGAGTCCATCCACACTTCCCTTTCTGACCAGCAATTCCAATGTTGACTTAGATACATGTCCGGAGCGCTTATGCCAGGACTCCCAGGAATTTATGTCTGTATTTGGACCCTCTGAGTCCGCAACATTCACCTGGTTAGCTTGAAGCTGAGCTTTCGCATTTAGCCAATAAAGCCGGTATCTCTTCTCCCCCTGGAGCGCCACATGGCCGTCTTTATCCCGGATCTCAACCTTTCCATTCGCAAAATTTGTGCTGCCTCCCACGTCATCAACATGGGAGATGGAAAATAGGTTGTTGACAGCATCTGGTGTGTACAAAGTGTCTTGCAGTCTAATCGTAATCAACTGACCATCTTTCAAGGTCTCAAGAATCACTGTGCCTTTGCCCAGTGCCTTCACTTTGCTATCAGCCAAACCTGTAATTGTCTCGCCTTCAATAGGCGTGTAATCCCGGAATAAAGCGAGGTTATTTGCAATGTGAGTAGTACATCCCGAGTCGGCCAACCATGAGTCTTGTGGTAGACGAGAATCGAAGTGGGATTTACCCGCAAATGAGTAATGGGTGCCGTTATCACTCTCGGACTTGTTAGTACTGCTCGTGACATTTGCTGCATGCTTACCTTTCTTATCCTTTCCATGAGGCTTCTTCTTCCAACGCTTTGGATACTGGCCCTCCTTTCCACCTCCTTTGGCAAAGCATTCCTTCTCACGGTGGCCGCGCTTCTTACAGTTGAAGCAAGTCTCGTCGGAACTGTTCTCTTTATTGCGCGAGAACATTGCTGATGTTCCTCCCACGGATTCACCAGCTTTCTCCTTGCAGCGGCGGTCTTCATCAAGAATCAACGAAATCAATTCAATTGAAGTCATAAGCGGCTGCGTGGAGACAGGCAAGGGACTACCGGTACTAGACTGTGCAACTGCAGCAGCCTTCTGACTGAGGTTCTTCGAGGCCATATGGGACGAGGTGAATTGATCCCAATTCTCTGGGAGGGATGTTATCAATGCAATGATAAAATCTTTGTCCTTCAACTCGTCACCCATGCCAATAAGATGATCCTTAATTGTACGCATCTCTTTGATGTGCTCGGTAATATCGGTCCCTTCATCCGCAATTGTGCGGTATAATCGACGCCTGTAAGACATACGTCCCAATGTTCCCTGGGATTCTTTAACCATCCGAATCTGACTCCACATTTCAGTGGCAGTCAATGTGCCCAAGATATGCACCATCTGGGTATCACCCAGAGCCAGTTCAATTTGGCTTTGTGCCTTCCCATCCAATTTGATCCATGCCTTGATTGCCTTTGTTTCGTCGGCTGTTGGGGCTGAGAGATCCTTTGGGATGGGCTTCGCCTCCGTTCCATCGACATATTCAAGTAGGTCTTTGTCACGGAGTACTGCAATAATGCGATGTTTCCAAGCTAAGTAGTTATCGTCATTCAGTAGTTCAATGCGATGCGAGGAGGTTGATTCAGGTGCCATGATTTAGACGGGTAGAGATAAAATACTAGTAGAGGGCGTAGATTGATCTCTTGTGTATGCCGAGTGTTATAAAAGTGTTCTCAAATAAATCTACATGAAGTAAGTTAAAGACCGGGGCCCATAACCTGTTGGCGCAGGTAGATTGAGTAAGGGGATGGACGCGGTGAACGTCCGACTTCATGCAGTGATAGTTGTAAGCAAAATAAGTTAGATTCATAGTATGGAATACAGCTGCTTAAATAGTACTAGACCACAGCCTTATGAGTCATAGATAAAATACTCTACACTATTCTACAATAGTCTGAGCTGTTCTACGAAGTTCCACACAGCACAGGTAAGTACTGGCGGATTGCCGAGATGCCCGAGGTGCCCGAAGGCACTGTTTCCAACAAAGTTCATATAAAAGGGGTACCTTATCTTGAGCCTTCTTGCTCCCTGAGGGTTTCGCCTTTGGCTTGGCTTTTGGTTTTTTAACGGGTGCTGCATCCTAAATACCGGATTTAGCGACAGGATACCTAGAATTGTAATTTGAGTGACGACTACATCACTAGTAGGAGCCGCATTCTTCTTGGGCTTCTTATTTGACTTGCCAGAGCTGCCTTTGGCTGCTGGCTTGCGCTTCTTTGATGATACCTTCCAATTAACTCAGTATCAACTCAGAGTTGTTGAGGAATGGGAACGAACCTCTTCAGCTTCGTTCAGATCCAGCTCTTCGTCGGCATGTTCAGCGGCATGTCCATCAGCTGTCAGATGTTAGGACAGAGATAGATAAATAGTTCCCCACGAACAGATGTTCTTCTCGGTAGAGTGCGGAGCAGCAAGCCTACGGGGGAAAGTTACTTGACATAATCTGCTGTTGTCGAATTGCATGTTACTCACGCTGCAGTGATCAGAGCTAGCAAAGTCTGTATCCGCAATTCGACCAGGAAAAGCTCGTCCGGGGCGACCAGAGGTGTGTAATGCGCCGCCCACGTATACGCCAAGATCAGGCCATGCTTTCCGCGGGAAACCAGACTGTGCAATATTTCGGGCGGCTCCCCAGACTTCTTCTGGAAAGCACGCTCCCATTCTTGATTGAACGTGCAATACGGGCCGTCCATGTGAGAAGGAAAGACAGGCTGAGGCTTGTCGTCCTTGGATAAGGCAGGGGTGAGATATTTGACGAGGGGGCCATCACGACGGCCGGTCCGAATAGACGCGGTTTGTCACCAAGTCCCATCGCTTCTGCTGAGTTCCCTCTCTTTTCTCTATCACCTCTCGTCTTATCTCCTTTTCATACTACTTTACTTACATATAATACCCGTCACAACATACCCATCGCGGCTTACATGCCACTCCCGTTCGCCCTCCCACCCAATCCCTCAATGTTACTACGCGACTCATGTTTCCCCATCTGTTCTCTCCTTTTACTTTGCTCTCTCTCACATACACATAAGACACTGTACAAACCCACTTACAGTTATTGTCGAGTACCCTCATACTAGTTACACTAGTATGTACAGCTGCGTAGCCCTTACGGCCAGGTACAGCTACAAATAGAACTCAAGTTCAAGTTCAAGAGTCATTTCTTTCTGACTTGACTTTTGATCTGATTAATTGATATGTTTTCCCACAATCTGTATTGATCCGATCGAATTTGGCTAGTGTGGTCTTTTATGCCAAACAATCTCTGCTTAATATACAGGTTTGAGATAAGAGATTACGGCTTGTTTGTGACAAGGGTTTAACGTGTTCAGGCATTCACACTTGCTTTTTTTGATACCAATGTTATCCTGTACTAGTAGGCTAGTCCTGTGACCCCACTCAACTAGACAAGACCCAGCATGCACACAAATACTTCTAGATAACCATTTGAGCAAGATACATCAATCTTGAAAATAATGCCGGCCATACAGCTACTATCCATTTCCCTCGACACTCTCTCTCCGCGTCTAGACCCCCTTTTGTCCGCCAGGTTTTAGTGGGTATTGTGCCTAGAATGTACCGCTGAACTTCTGTGTCCCCCAATCAGGGGGATGAGAGCGTGTACTAAATTGAATTAGAGCACACAAAGAGTCCCACACTGTGGCAATTCTACTGTCAGGTGCGTAAATGCATTCCCTGGGGGGTGGTCCCCCTGTCTCCTCCTTTTTGAAGGGCATGTTCCTTCAATACTTACACGATCCTGCGGGTTAACTTTGTTAATTGCACAGAGTCGACATAGGTCTTCGACTGATAATGTACCACCAAAACAAAACAAAAAAAAAAAAAACAGATAACAGGCCTCGAGCCCCAAACACACTATTTTGATTGAACCTAACCCTCTGTTGTAACTGAATTGCTTGCTAAACCCAGTTGTTTCTGTCATAACTGCTGAAGCCCCTGGGTGCTGGACCTATCATGTTGATTACACTCACCAAGAGTTGTGTGTCTTGCCAAATTTGGGGAAGTAATTTCCCCAGGAAGCACCTGCAAAGAGAGGGTGTTGGGGGGAAGTCATTCCCTCAACACTGTTCTCCCAGTAATAGACTGGAGTGGTGTCAGAAGTGTGAAATCCAGAGATGGATCAGAAGGGATGTGCAAAGATGTTGGAGAGTTTAGGCATAACTCTGGAGCTATGTTGGAAGTAATACTTACCCCAGACTGAGTAAGTGCCAAGTGCATGCACATCTTCTACTTCAGCAGATTTTGATGAAGAGTGGGCTGGAATATTAATAGACTTGCATGGCATCCTAGGAGTACGTTCAGATTATGTAACATCATGCAAATGTTACTTCTCTGCTCCTCTTTTCATATCTGCATGTCTTTCCTGCATCTATGACAAAGCCTAAGACTGGGCATAATAGCTTTTGTTACTGACATGTCAACAGCAATCCGCCATATAAGCCCTGCAAGAGCATCTGGGCCAATGCAAAGGCACAGTGGGTTCTCACTGATATTGTGAACATACAGATGGACCCCGAGCTTGCTGTAAATCCTTTCAGTATGCCTGTGCCTCAATTCTTCAACCCATTGCTGTTCTGTGAGCCTCGAGGTGTGGTAGGTTATGCCCAGTATCAGCTACTGCTGTAGAGCTAACAGAGCACCACAACGAGCTGCACAACTGTTGCTGCACTGTTCATCCATTGTTGGAGATGCTTTAGGGCAAATTTCAGATGCTAGGGGGGAAGGAAAGACTGTGTACATGGCTGCTGGGTCACTAATCCCTCATCCCCATCCTGATCCCAGTTGCCAGGATAATCTAAACGCACTCTAAAGATCATGAGGCTCTTGGGAAAGCAAGGCCCCATCTTCCCAAACCTCCAGGTTCTGGTATGGAGTGTGGGGTGTTATGTACAGCTAGGTTCTTGTACTATGCCCAGGAAGGCATACTGGATGAAAACCTACCTAACCAAGCACTGGACTTCAACCTCAACAACAAAGATGATGCACCTCACATAGGCCTGGCCACAGCTGAGCAAGCTGTTCTTTGCAAGCAACTTCCAGTGGTATAATATGGCTTGATAGGAGGCACAGTTGTAACTATGAGCCTATTTCAAATTTGAGCTTAAGATAATGACTGTCTGAGCTGGCAAGTCGGGGAGCAGGAGTGTGATAATATCTTATCTTATTTTATTTACTTCCTTATAAGGAAACCCTAACCCTAGCTGTGTTTGTGTTGAGGTGCCATTAGCCCTCTCTCATCTATCTCTATTTCTAACAATTTTTTTTTTTTGCTCAGTGGTTTGTTTTATGTGCTTTGTGAGTGCTTTCCATTTATTCAAGTTGCATGGGGTGTCAGTTGTGTTGCCCAACCATTGTAACCAGAGTACCATAGGTTTGACTCCAGCCATATCAAGCCCTTCACTCAAAGATGTCAACCGCCTTTGCAACATAATAAATCTCAAGACGTGCCCATTGTGATGTAGAGGGTGAGATCAGCAGTCTTAAGAGAACTGCAGCTTCCATTGTAGTGGGAACCAGTCCACACTTTGAGCAGCATGAGGAGATAATCTGGGGTGAAGAGATATATGCCGGCAAGCACAAGTGTTTTCAGGGCTAGAAGGGCAACTGGGGTGCCCTGGAGTGTGGGAATGAGTGCTTCAAGAACCCTATTTGTGATGGTATTAGGCACTGCACCCATTATTACGAGTGTCTTGAAAGTTGGTACTACACAGAGGAATGCAAGGAGCTCAGTGGCATGAGGAGAGCTTGTTATATCCTGTGCTGATGAAGGGGGCTATTGCTGAAGGTCTCCGGTCAGAAGTCCAGAGACCAGAGGTCAGAGGTTAAAGTAATAATCAAACTAAAGTACATAAGGGTATTAAAACATAGTTATACCAAGTCCATTATTGTTAACCCAAATAAGGTAGATGTAATGTGATCAAAACATAACAATAAGTGAGAGTCCAAATCTGGATGAAGAAGTTAGCTGAGTAAGCAAAACAATAAACGAGAAGTCGAGAAGGAACGGAAAAACAGATAAACGGGAAATGCTCAGTAAACCTGATGATCTTCCGTCTCCAGCCTCTGAACGTTCAGAGGCCAAAGAAATCAGATATGGACTGAAGTCTGTGTGCATAAATGTAACAAAGCTGCTCTGTATTACAGCTGCACACTTTTTTCCCGTGCCCCCCTGCTCCTGTTTTGTATGTTGGTCTGCCTGCCCAGCCAAGTTATCCTCAAACAGTGTTATTTTTGTGCTTGGTAATGCCATGTGTTTGCCACCGCTTTGACCCTCATCCTTCCAATGCCTGTATAGCATAACTGGTATGTCAGCTTATTTAGTACATAATCCCCAGGTGATGCCTTTTCTTTTCCTACTTCCAGCATGTGAGACTGGCACAGAGGGCCTCCCATAGTCAGACTCCACAAAAATTTTATGATACTTGATAACCATTTTATATGGAATGTGCACCAGGTATTAAAAGTACAATGCGAAATAAATGGTATTCACTTTGCAGCTCATTCAGCCACTGGGGGGTTAATACAATATGGACACCAGTGGCATAGGTGGCTGTCACGCAGATGTGATATGTTCTGGGGAAAGTGTTTGTGGGATTTGTCTCGCAAGAAATGAGAAGACTTTCTGGGCATCCAGACTGAATCTACATTGACCTTGGGATGTGCTGCCATGTATTCCTTGCCCTGATCCTGCAGCTTTGTGCAATGGGCCATACAGAGTCCCAATATTCTCGAATTAATCTGGATGAATCTGTGGCAAGCTTCTTGTACACTTGTGTTATGGGGTCCCCATTGTCATAGATCATGTAGCAGAATGTTTTCAGCACTCACACAGCACCATACCAGAGTGAGTTTAGCTCTATTTTGCTCCCTGTAGCCTATTTATTCTAGGCATTTTCGCAAAATCCTGGACATCCTGTCTGGGCACGAATTCTATTCGAAATATGTGCAGCTCCCTGAAGCAGATGCTCTGCCCCTGGATGCCATTCAGCACAACCCAAAGTGGTGGCCATATTTCCAGAATTTCCTTGACAGTACACACATCAATTGCTCACCATCTGCTGAAGACCTGCAAACAGCTTGGAACCACAAGGGCGGTGTGTCTCAGAACTGCCTTGCAGTTGTGTCCTTCAATATGTGCTTTCTTTTCTTCACAAGCAGATGGGATGGGTGTGCAGCAGATGCAGCCATGTATTCAGCTGCTTAGTTGCAGGACTTTTTATTCCACCAGGCAAATACTAGATACAGGGTTTGGGATATGTGAAGCCCTTCTGGTCCCATACTGACAGATATGTTATTATCTTGCTGAATGGGCACAGGCATACCTGCAGTAGCTGTTCTTCTGTTTGTTGTATTTTTTTCTCATGCATTTACAGGCCTGCAAACTACAAAGAACTATACAATCTCCGCTATGCATCTGCCCATAATGTTGTTGAGCAAATATTTGGTGTCGTTAAGCATCGCTGGACCATCCTCACTTGTCCACCACACAACAACATGAAAGCTCAAGTGAAAATTCCATCTGCTCTCGTCGTGCTGCACAATTTCATTTTAGAATACAATGAAACAGATCTCGACCGCTGGATTATTGACAAGCAGGCACAAGACAATTCACCTGGTTCATGCTGAGATGAGGAGA
Source organism: Mycena rosella (assembly GCA_029378255.1). Classification (NCBI taxonomy): domain Eukaryota; kingdom Fungi; phylum Basidiomycota; class Agaricomycetes; order Agaricales; family Mycenaceae; genus Mycena; species Mycena rosella. The sequence goes on along the minus strand of JARKIE010000029.1, from coordinate 324,127 downwards.
TCAACTTTGGATGTCTTGCCTCTTCTGCACACATGTCACCAGCGGAGAAGCGTCAGGCAGAGACTATGCATGATGATATTGCAAAGACTATGTGGGATTACTACGTGCAGTATTTGGCAAAGACAATGGACGTGGACGACAACCACTATTATGATATTGAATCAGAATCACTAAACTAGTTGTAGTTAAAAGTTTTGAGTTGGTTTCAGAAGCTCACGCCCAATCTCTGCACGCAAGATAGCATCACCATCCGAAATGTATGCTTCTGCCACTGTGGTATCCCATCCAAACAAAATATGGAGGTGGGTGGGTTCAGACGCATTATGATACCCATTGTTCATGTCTGCCAACGCCATTATGCGAGCCGCCTTGACTTTCTTCGTAAGAGATATCGCAGATGATTTTGGTGGTGCAAAGACTGTCTCAATCACCTTCCCTGTAACAGAGTGACTGAGGGTGAGGATTGATTCAGGATCTATAGTCCTGCTGTGCTCCAGGGTGACTCAATGTCATCAGGAGAGGAGCATTTCAGTGCAGAAGCAGGATTGGGGAGGCGAGAAGCTGGAGTGCCCTGAGAAGCTGCTGGCTGTGTTATGCTGACCTGGGAGGCAGGCACGTTGTCGGTGAGGTTGGGGGGCTGAGACTCGCTATAGTTCATATATATGATTACACATATTTGCATGCATGTAACAGGTATACCTTCTGCTTTGCCTGCAAGATGTATTCATAGAGTTTATGTATCTGCGATGGAAAGCTGTCAGTATCGCAAAGGCTGTCAACATGCAGAAGCACACACATCCTTCCATTTACTGGCAATAGAAGTGGCTGTCTTGCGTCCGCCCTTGACTGGTGGCCCAAGTTTCTCCATGTAAACAGCCGCCTCATTGAGGACTATCTTGTCCCAGTTTGCTCCCTCGCCAACACGGCTGCGCTGTTCATGGAAGATACTGTTATATCCTGAGCCAGAAGGAGGAAGGACCTGGAGCTCACAGGGGTCTGGTCCAGCACAAGTCCGGAAACCGGAGACCGGAACAGGACCAGAGTCCAAGGATGGCGGCTATTCTCGCAAGCACCACAGCTCAGAAGGGTGTGCAACAGTCTGGCATCCAAGCCGAGACAAACAGAGGGACAGATACTCCATGGTATATAGCCAAGCCAACAGGGCTACTCTGAAAATGGCAACCCAGTCGGAGCCCTGCTCCTGGAAGAACTCCGGAAGTAAACAGAAGGTCTGCAGGTATGATCTGGAGAGGATAGATGAGGATCGGAGGAGCATGGGAACCAGAGGTCTGGAGGTCAGAGGTCAGAGATGGAGCAGAAGTCAAGACGGAGGATGAAGAGGATGTCCAGAGGTTTGGTGCAACTCCGGAGTCTGTCAAGAACCGGGACAGACTCAGGAACCGATGGAGGTCCGAGATGTCTGAGCACAGGAATATGCAGTGACATTGGTAGTCTGCAGAAGGTCCGAAATCCTATCACACAAAGTGTAATACAAATAGGGTGGAATGAACTTTCACAAAGTGAAGCTTCATGAAGTTTAGTCCCATCCCACCTATAGTTCCCACATATCTAGTCTAGTTAGACTAGTTGCAAAGGCGATGCAACTGGTCTAAGTACACCTCTTGCTATTCCTACTGTTTATTTTGCAGTAGCTGCCCTTGCTGGTGCCCTATTAACAAAATAAGCGAAAAATGTCGGATGACATTCTGAAGCTTCCAGACCATTTGTGGGCGGAATTTTCAGATCCAAAGGTCAATTATCCCCTTCATATCTCCTGTGAAGTTTTTGCTCCCATTCCAAGCCTTTAGGTATGCAGGTAAGATGAGGATGTACATAAAGCATGCTTACATCTAATCTTCATTGTGTAGACTGTTTTGCATTCTGGGAACTCATCAGGTACATTTATATACATTTCCAATGCTCCCTGATGCAGTACAAGACATCCTGGATCATTGCAGAGCCTCAGGATAGAGCAATAATGGCATTCTTTATTGCTGTGAAAACATGCTCAATTTCTTTTGGGAGTCCATTATGGTATTTGAAACACATATTAGTACCGCTATGGAGTGGCCCAAGATGTCTGGCCAAAGCCCGCACAGTGATCCCACAAAGATACAAGAGTTTGAGCTAAATCCACTATTCTGACCATTATATGTCTATTACATGGGCTTAATGTGCTCTAGGTCAGTTACTACGGTATTAAGCAGCATATGTGACCAGTTATAACATCTAAAATGATTGAATTCCTGGCCCAGGAAGGGGAAAACGGTGAGATTCCCTTTTTGGGCGAAAAGCATAGTGGCTAAAAGGAGAAATTGAGCCTAAAAATACACCGAATCGAAGTTATAGAGCTTGCTGAGGCCCATCTGAATGTCATTACGATTTGATGAAAGAGCCCCTAGTTTTTGCGCAAAACACAAAAAGATTTCCTAAAGCCGGCGAAAAATGATGGTAAACTTGATGTACACCTGATGGCGCGGCCGGCGCACTGGTAGCGCCCGATTACATAACACCTCGGGGAACATCCCCCATTATTTGCGTGATTTTACGATTGCGGGGGAGCCCACAGCGGCCTACAGTCGGGGCGGCGGGAGATCTGATGGTGCTGATGACACGGCAGATGGCGCACACGGCGCGCGCTGGCAAACGGCTTTGTAATACGTTGGGGCAGGTCCTCTATTATTTTCATGATTTTAGAGGCCCGGGCGGGCCCGGCGCTGCCCGGCGGCGAGCTCGCAGTGAGCAGGCATGAGACAGGTGATGGGGTGATGTGCGCCGTGATGCGCAGATGTTGGCAATGCCAGTAGTGATGGCGATGATGGTGACGTTGATGGCTTCTCTGCCGTGCCGTTCTGCCGGCGCTGGCTCTAAATGGCAGCATTTGGCGGGTTTACCAGATGTTTAGCCATACCCGCGGCTTTAGCTAAACGATGTCTACTTAGACCAGTTGCATCGCCTTTGCAACTAGTCTAACTAGACTAGATACGTGGAACTATAGGTGTCCCATCCAATCGGAGCTCCGACTCGGTGCCCAAAGGGGGTCAGAGTAGGCTTGGCTTCAGCTCGTGCGCTACGCCTTTCTCTATACCCAAGGCCCAATTTCCAAGGAAGAAGACAGAGAGGGTAAGAACAAAGACTGAGTTGCAATCCTAGTCAGGACCGGATGGTGCCGACGAGTCTTATTGGTAAGGACCAAGATTGAGCTGTAATCCTGGTCAGGACCAAACAGTGTTGATGAGTTTTGTTGGTACACAGAAATGTGAGCAAATTGTGAATGCTACACAAAGCTGGGTTTTGTGTGAACAATGCAAAGTCCTAAATGTGACCGAGTGGATCCGAGGAGCAGCCAGATTGCCGTCAGGACCGATCAGAGTCGGAGAGTCCTGTCCAGGCAAGGGGAATGTAAGTGGAGAATGAACACTACACAAAATAGGACTTCGCATGGATAATGCAAAGTCCTAAATGTGACTGTGCAGATTCAAGGAAAAGCCAGATCGCTGTCAGGGCCGAACAGAACCAATGGAATCTTCAACCCATGTCCAAGTTCAGGAAAAGGATGGAGACCGATGAGGGAGAGTAGTTGGAGAAAGACAGAATTGAGGAAAGGACGATAGGAAGAAAGAAAGTCTTAGTCGATATTCAAACTGACTAGAACAAAGATACATGAAGCTATTTAAACTATAGTGTACTGTACTACATGTTTGGAGCCCTCGGGCTCCATGATGGAAATGACTCAAAGCTGTATGAATGCTGTATGAAATAAGTCAAAGCTGTGGCAGAGATTCCAGAGGACCGAAGATTCCAAGGGGAGTGGAGTCATAAAAAATCAGGGTAAATGATGATGGAGCCAAAAGAGTCATAGCAGTGTCGGAGAAGTTGGGGGTCCGAGGCCCCTGTGATAAAATGAGTCAGATAGGCATAATGGGGAATGGACATGTGGAAATAATAAGAACCAACGAGATCACTGTAGTCAGCAGGCTGAATTCCAATGGGGTCTGAGGGAACCCGAGTATGTTCAGAGGCCGACAGAGCCCAGATATGTCCGGAGCCCAAAGGATGGAAGGAGCGAGCAGGAGAATTGAAGTGGATGAGGTGCCAGCCTGCTCAAGGTCAGACATTGAATATGAAGGTGATTCAAGGGAGGCCAAGGAAACTGTATAAGGAAGGGGATCTGAAGGAGGCCAACATAATTGTATAGGGGAGACAGAAGCCAATGGAGCTCTGAGCCGAGAAGTGGGAAACGCTCAGTAGACCTTCATCGCATAAAAACCCATTGAACTCGAAAGAGTCCAAGACTAAAAGATTGCTGGTCATATTGATGTTGAGCTCATCAGGGCTCAGATGAGGTCTGATGTCATGGTATGTGACAGAGTCAAGCCAAAGACACAATGGTGAAGTGGTCTCAGTCCATGAGAGGAAACATGAAAACAATGTTAATTTTACAGCTGAAGTACATGAGGATATTGAAGTGTATTTATACTAAGTCCATTATTGTTAACCTAAATAAGGTAATGTAATGTGACCAAAAACATAACAATGAGTGAGAGTCCATATATGGACAAAGAAGTTAGCTGAGTAAGACAAGACAATAAACGAGAAGTTGGGAAGATCAGATAAACAGATAAATGGGAAAACACTTAGTAATATGGGATAAAGTAATAGGGCCGATGGTCCGAGACCATCCAAGCCAGCTCCGGTGAAATGGTGCACCTAAGTATGGCCGTGCCTAGGACTGACTGAGATGCTGCTATGAAACAGACACCAAAACCAACCAACACACACACACCAACAAACAACACAACCAATACGAAGTGCTAACAAGTAAGTTCGGGTCGTCCTGAAGTATCACTGGGTGCAAGGTGCAATATTCCAGGCCAGGAAATAGGCCGGAAATGCAAAGGAAATTCCAAAAATTCTGGCTATTTTCTTGAGATTTCCGGGGACCGGAAATTTGAAATATATTTGGTATTTCCTTAAAAAGTTACAGCTATTTCCGGATCCCGGAAATTTGAAATTTCCGGTCCCCGGAAATAGCAAGCATATTGTGACATTGAACACCTGCCATAACAGGTAACTATGAAGCGAGAAGGTCACCAGTTCAATCCTGCTGTATGGTATTCTTTTCAAAATCAATGTATCAGGCTCAAATGGTTACAGAAACTGTGAAAGAGACAACAGAAATGGTTATAAATGAATAGAGTTGTTCTATCTCAAGAATTATAGTTAAGACACGTAATTAGGCAAAATCACGTGAAGCATATATCTATATGCAGTGCATGTGACCAGCAGACGTTTTTTGTTCTCTCTGCATTTCGGGCTTTAGAAACATAAATTTGGAAGGTCTAAACATAGATCTAGATCATATGATCATATCTTATAGCTTATTTACCACTTGCTGTCACTATTTAAGCAAGATATATTAATGTGAATAATGCCATAGAGCAGGATTGAACTGGTGACCTTCTCACTTCATAATTGCCTGTTATGGCAGGTGTTCAATGTCACAATATGCTTGCTATTTCCGGGGACCGGAAATTTCAAATTTCCGGGATCCGGAAATAGCTGTAACTTTTTAAGGAAATACCAAATATATTTCAAATCTCCGGTCCCCGGAAATCTCAAGAAAATAGCCAGAATTTTTGCAATTTCCTTTGCATTTCCGGCCTATTTCCTGGCCTGGAATATTGCACCTTGCACCCAGTGCATACAGGTAAGATTGAACTCCTCGAGGGGCGTTGGGACAGAGATCAACTCAAAGATGTTCGAATAGAACTGTCCTAGGAGCTTCCAGTAGTTGCAAACTACCAAACTTGGGGTTCCCGGGCCACGGAATATGGGGGTGGGAGAGAGATAAAGTGTCCTAGGACTGCCAACAATAGGGCCTAGGGGTCCGGGAACTCCGACCAACCTGCTAAACGGAGTTGATTCCAAGAGTTATCTACGACCAGCCTGCTAAACAGGGCTGATTCCAATAGATGACCACGACCAGCCTGCTAAACGGGGCTGATTCCAATGGCTCGTTTGATACACGACCAACCTGCTAAATGGGGTTGATTCCAATGCCTGACCTTGCCACTTAACAAGGGACCTTTGAGTACAAACTGGTGCAGCAGGACCACAACACAGTAGGGGGCTTAGATGACCTTAAAGCACTAAAGCAGCCAACGATCGAACTTCCTCGGACCACCAACAAAGGTGTCCTAGGGGGGTCTGTGAATTCCGACCAACCTGCTAAACGGGGTTGGTTCCAAGAACAATCTACGACCAGCCTGCTAAACGGGGCTGATTCCAATAGATGACCTTGCCACTTAACAAGGAACCTTTGATACAAACTGCTGCAGCAAGGCCACGGACAGTAGGGGCGTAGATGACCTTAAAGCACAAATGTAGCCAACACTCAAACTTCCTGTTAATGGATCTACACAAGAGGATAGTTTTTATAAACAAATCTCCGCGCTGATACAGAGAACACAAGGCCCTTGGCAAGCAATGCTGTTGGCAACCGCCTAGGCAAGTACTGGGGCACGAATGAACTGCTGTAGGGTGTGTTCTACATGGTCTTTTATAGTAAATAGAGAGGTACATGACAGAGTGGAACTGAGTAATGAGAAATACGATGAGATAAGAGAAACAGACAGTCCGGGCGGGATAGGAAGGGTATACGCAGCAAGCCGCTCTAGTTTTGGGTGTCCTCGGCACCTAGTAGTCATATCCTTTGACTCCTAGGGCCTATATTGGGTATATTTCAAATGCCCTCAGACTGGCCGAACCTATTCATGTTCGTCCCGGCTTCTCAGACACTTGCGTCCTGCCCCGGCATGGTTGCTAACCATCTCATTTGTCCAGCTTAGTGAGTAAGCCACGGAGTACCTCTGCCGGCCGTCTACGTCCTCGACAGCTCAGCCTCAATGTTTTAGCCTGCTGTGATCAATCATCCACCGATCACTTTGGTCTAGTTTGGTTCCTTGGGACGCGTCGCGTCCGTCACATGTTCTGATCATTCCCGGGATCCACCGGAAGTGTGTCCATGGAACGACTTAGAGCGGGCCCGGGACATCCGCGGTGGACTCCTAGGACATCTAAGTGTTCTTTTTGTAAGCGTGTGAGCGGTCAGTGGACACCCGCAAGGGCTCCTCAGATGTCAACAATGTCTCCTATTGCCCATATGAGCGGTCCGGGGGCACCCGCAAAGGTCCTCGGGACATCATAAGTATCCTATTCAACATAGTCCTCGGACTGTAGTAAGTCCTCGAACATGATCATGTCCGGTCACAGTCCTTGTCCTTGGACGGTGACTTATTGTTCCTCGGACTGGTTCCATCCAGCCGTCTGTGTCTAACTTGGTACTTAATCTTCGTCTAGGCTTTTGGTTTAACCCCCTTGGTAATACCTAGCTCTTTGTACTGTAACCCGCCCCTAGGTATAGGTTGTGGACTACATCTAACGAACTTCCTGATACCCCTCGGACTACATACTATGCCGACCCCCATAGAATGGGACCAAGCCGTAGTATGCCCAGGATAACATTATGGTTCTCTCAGCATCATTGATATATGACCAGCAGCTTCGGAGCTCAGCTCTGATCCTAATTGTATAGCACCGGGCAAGGTAGCCCTAGGACTCGCAAAATAGCGGGATTTCACGGTTAGCGCCAGACGCGCCGTATCACCGGACTCGACCGGAGGTCTGGCGTCCGAATGCGGAAGAGAAGATGGAGAATGAAGTGAAGATGGGAAACGCTCAGTAATCCTTCATTGCATGAAAACCCGAGATCCAACAGAACTCCAGAGGTCTCGGAGGACCGGAAGCAAAGTGTGACCAGGGGTATTCAAGCCCAAGTGGACAGATATAACAGCTACAGAAAACAGTTCTGGATAATAGAAACTTATTTTAGAACATATTTTTGTCAGTAGAGTCCAAGCAAGGAAACAATGATGCAACCAAAAAAATGTGTTATTTGGTTGTGATTTGATGGCAAAAATGATGTTGGCAGCACAGTCCGAACCTGTGACCTCTTAGTGTCCAACTTTTTTTCTTTTCTTTCAGGGGGCAGACATTAATTTTGCAAATTGCAATAATTAGTGCATGGGAAAGTGCACGTGACTTGTTTCACGGGTGTAGCAGAGATTGGACATGTGATGTGATAAGACTTGAGATTACTTCAGATTTGCAGCACATGTATGAGGATGTTAATTAGATTTATTCTTGCACTAAAGATTAGAGTAAATAATAAATTTGAGATGCTAACACCAGGGAGGCAAAAGCTGACGTACCAGGATTCCAGGTGCGTCTCAGGCATGTGGTCCGCAGGTATGATCAACCCATTGCACACAAAAGAAAAACTAATCTTGGGCAGTTTTGCGCAGTTCAGGATGGACGCGGAGAGTGATTTCATCATCATTGAGCCTCAATTGTGCATTGGCTTTTGCTCCCGGTGTAAGTAGCAAGGAATCAGCTCACTTTGCAGGTCCTTATATACCCTTCAAAAATGATTACTAATCTTAATTGTGTAATTCAAATGTTTTCCCTGTCTGAGTCATTTCTTTCTGACTTGACTTTTGATCTGATTAATTGATCCATTTTCCCACAATCTGTATTGATCCGATCAAATTTGGCTGGTGTGGTCTTTTATGCCAAACAATCTCTGCTTAATATTACAGTGTTTGAGATAAGAGATTATGGCTTATTGGTGACAAGGGTTTAACACGTTCAGGCATTCACACTTTTTTTTTTTGATACCAATGTTATCCTGTACTAGTAGGCTAGTCCTGTAATCCCACTCAACTAGACAAGACCCAGCATGCACACAAATGCTTCTAGATAACCATTTGAGCAAGATACATCAATCTTGAAAATAATGCCATAGAGCTGGCCATGCAGCTACTGTACATACTATCCATTTCCCTCGACACTCTCTCCTTAGCTCTACACCCTTTCCCGTCCTTTACGTCCACGCTTCCCTGGCTCAGTTGGTTAGAGCGCCAGTCTCATAGCAATATGTGTGATCCAATGGATCATTTAATCTGGAGGTCATGAGTTCGACCCTCATGGGGAGCAATCGTTTTGCCGGCTGCCCTGCTTCCATCATTTTTTTGTCGAAGCGAAATGCCAATCGGGGACGGAGCCTCGGGGTGGATGGCAAGAGTTTCATATCGCGTCGAACTGAGCACAACGACATACTTTTCCCGCTCAATTACATGTACGACTCGCATCTTCTCATTTACAAGCTGAGCGAGAGCGGATCCCGGACGCAAATGAGCTCGGGAAGGGGTTTAGAATATTCTCAAGGCCAGCTCCGCTAGGGACGAAACTGGAATCCCCACTCGGAGGACCGGTATTCACGCCAGCGATGCGGGGGATTCAAAAACCGCCAGGCGAGGCCGCCAGACGAGTGACTCGCGCGACATTATGAGTCGAGCTTCGGACCCGAGCGAACGCGCCTGCATGGGCGCTGCGAGTGCGGGGGAGGGGCGTCGTGTATGCTGAGCGCTGTCCATCGTGGACCGCTTTGAGAATGGAATCGATTTCGCGCGCGGTGGGTACAAGAAACAAGAGATGGAAAAAAGGGTGGATGATATACACACACGGACGTTTTTTGCGCGACTCGCGTGTCCGCCCGGCTAGAACCCCCTGCCACGGCCGCGCCCGCCACGAGGCCCGCCCCGCCCTCTGCCGCGATCGCCGACGCCCCGGCCCCGGCCCCTCCCGCGCGCGCCCTCGAGCTCCTTCTTGCGGCCCTTGGGCTTGGGTGCGTCGTCGACGAGCAGCTGTGGGCGGGTGAGCGGAAGAGCGGGGGGATGGGAGGAGGCGCACCGTGTCGAGCGGCAGGGCATCGGGGAGGACAAAGTAGCGGATGTTGTTGCCGCGGATGGAGAGGGCGTCGAGGGACGCGGGATCGCGGTTGCGGGCAGTTATTTTAACGGTTTTGAGGTGGGTGTTCATCTGCATGTCGACGCCTGGGGCAAATGAGTTGGTGAAAAGAAAAGACACAGGGCACGGACCCGTTATCGTGCCATGGACGACAGACCCATTCTTGAGCTCGATGGTGACGGTCTCGTTGTTGAGCTTCATGAGAAAGCGAACGAGCTTCATGGTGGCGTCGTGGTGGTGGTTGGGTGTGAGGTGCTCGTGGTGGCTCAGTGCAAAGTGTGACTGTTGTTACCTTTCACCATGGAGGACTCTCGGATGTCTGGGTTCAGCGTCGGGTCGTCGTACGGGGTGCTGGATGTCATCGGCGAGGGCGCCTACGGCGTCGTCTGCAGCGCCGTCCACAACGCCACCGCCCGCAAGGTCGCCATTAAGCGCATCACCCCCTTCGACCACTCCATGTTCTGCCTCCGCACCCTCCGCGAGATCAAGCTCCTCCGCCATTTCCACCACGAGAACATCATCGCAATCCTCGACATCCTCAGGCCACCCTCCATCGACGAGTTCAACGAGGTCTACTTGGTCCAGGAGCTCATGGAAACCGACCTGCATCGTGTCATCCGCACTCAGGAGCTCTCCGACGACCACTGCCAGTATTTTATCTACCAGGTGCGTGGCGCCGTTTATTGTATTGTACTGCGTCCTAACGTCCACAAGACCCTCCGCGCACTCAAGGCGCTCCATAGCGCCGATGTCCTCCATCGAGATCTCAAGCCATCTAACCTCCTCCTGAATGCGAATTGCGACCTGAAGGTGTGTGGCGAGCAATCTACGGGCGCGGGCGCGACAAGTATCCCGAGGACGATCTCGGCGAGCAGGTGTCCCGAGGGAACGACCTCGGCGAGCAAATGTCCACCTCCGTCGAGCACTTCCCTTCGTCCCCGCGCCCTACCCTCCCTCCTCCCAACCCCACACTGATCCTCCCCCAGCTCTGCGACTTCGGCCTCGCCCGCTCCGCCCGCCCCCCGCCCAACGTCGCCAACGACAGTAGCACCTTCATGACCGAATACGTCGCCACCCGGTGCGCCCCTCCTCCTCTCCTTCCCGACTTCCCTCCCCACCCTTTCCTTTCCCCAATGTACTTGATGTGCTGCTTTAATTCTTAATGCTAATGCGTAACGCACCCAGGTGGTACCGCGCCCCCGAGGTAATGCTCACCTTCAAAGAGTACACCCGCGCCATCGACATGTGGTCCGTCGGCTGCGTCCTCGCGGAGATGCTGAGTGGGAAACCGTTGTTTCCGGGCAGAGATTGTGAGTGGCCACTTTTTATCGAACCCGCCGTAGGCGGGTGAGCCACCGAGCCCGCCGTTAGGCGGGTGAGAGCGCCGCAGGCGTTGCCTTCACCGAGACCGCCGTTAGGCGGTCGAGCGCGCCGCAGGCAATCTCTTCCTGTCCGCGCCGCAGCAGTCCCTTCCTGTCCGCGCCGCAGGCATTCCCTCCTGCCTCCACTGAGACCGCCGTTAGGCGGTCGAGCGCACCACAGGCAGTCCCTTCCTGCCTCCCGAGGCCGCCGTTAGGCGGTCGAGAGCGCCGCAGGCACATGAGCCAGCCGTAAGGCGGGCGAGCAGCGCCGCAGGCATCTCTTCCTGCCCGCGCCGCAGGCATCGCGTCAGCGCGAGCCTCTTGCGAGAGTCTCCTGCCATGCTCGCTGGGCGTCTATCTTTCCTTCTTCTCCTCTCTTCTACACCCCCACACACACTAACCCCCCGCGCAGACCACCACCAGCTGAGCATCATCCTCGACATCCTCGGGACGCCGTCGATCGACGACTTTTACGCCATCTCGTCGCAGCGCAGGTGTGTGTTTTTTGTCGTCGAGTGGGGTCGCGTGCGCGTCCGTCCCCTGCCCACTCTTTCTCCCCCTTCCCGTCGTCCGTCCTACCGCCCGCTAACACCCACCCCCAGCCGCGAATACATCCGCGCCCTCCCCTTCCGCAAAAAGCGCCCCTTCGCCGCGCTCTTCCCCAAGGCGAACCCCGACGTGCGTCCGCGTCCCTTTCTTCTTGTCTCTTCGTCGGGGAGCGTACGGAGCCATACGTTGATGGAGGAGCGTACGAGCAGGAAGCACGTTCCGAGCGCTCGCGCGAGCTTATACGCTACGCTCGGGCCGACGACCGTGCTTGGCCGTGGGGATTCTATTTCCTCCTCCTTCTCTCCCTTCCCCTCCCCACGCATCAACCCCCGCTAACATCCTCCAGGCCCTCGACCTCATGGAAAAATGCCTCACCTTCTCGCCCAAACGCCGCATCGAGGTCGGCGACGCGCTCGCGCACCCGTATTTGCAAGTGCGTTTTTTTTTTTTTGTTTTAACTTCCTTCTTTTGCTGCCTTCTTTTTTTCTTCCTTCTGGTTTGCGGTGTTGGGTTTTGGCGTTTGGCGTTTGGCTTTTGGGCCGTTTGGCGGTTGGCGGGTGGCGTTTGGGTTCGCGCGCGTCGTTGACGGGGACGAGCGTCGTGGAGGCGGAGATGCAACGGACGAGAGGGTCGCGGAGGACGAGGGCGTCGTTGTCGCGAGCAAGCGTCTTGTGTGGAAGAGCCCGTCTTCCCTCGACGAGGGCGTCTTGCTTGCCCCGAGTGGAGGCGTTCTTGACGGTGTTACGACGGACAGTTGCGACGGACAGCGTCCTTTTCTTGGACGAGGACGTGCTTGTGTTTGTGACTGGCGGCGGACTCGGACGAGGGTGGACGAGGGCATTGGCCCGTTGGCCGACGGCGTCCTTGGCGCGAGAGGATCTTCTCGCTTCTTCCCTGGGGACGAGCGTCTCGGGGGAGCGGGTTGCGGCTGACGAGGGCGGTGTTGCTTCCGGCCAGCGTCTTGCGGAAGATCTGGCATTCCAAGCGGGATGCGGACGAGGGCGTCGTTGTCTTGGTGGGAAGTCTGTCCTCGCGGATGGTCTTCTTGTGTTGGGCCGTGCGTGTTGCGGCGGCCAGTGCTTTGTCCGGACGAAGGCGACTGTGTCTGGACGAGAGCGTCGTCGCCCTCAGACGCGGGCTTCTTTTTTTTTCGAAGCAAGGCTGTTGCGACAGACGAGGGCGTGCTTGCCACGGCTCCACTCCTTCTTACCAGTCACAAGAGCATCGTTGCTTAGCCGTTGTTGCTCGGGAACGTGGGCAAAAGATCTCTCGTGTTATGTGGCTGACGACGAGTGGCATGTGCCTCGATGCGCCGGACACCTTTCGCGTCATCCGAGCCTCGTTGCCTCGTCGGCGAAAGAGCGCAGCTTGCGCCCTCTCACGCTCGTCACGCTGTTATTTAATCCGTTTCCCTGGTCTCCCTCGATGATTGCGGGCATTTATGCTATGTAGTGCGGATAGCACTCGGTGCGCAGCGTCGCCATTAGGCATGCGCGAGCGGTGGGCAGAGTCCCCAACCGTCTGCCTTCGTCGATGACAGGCGGATCGACAACGGGTCAGAACGCCGCTGCTTGTTGGTCCCTGCCTGTGCACCCATTGTGCAGAGGCCCTTATTCTTCTTCCCCGTCTCCTCCTCGTCGTCCGTGTCCCAGGCGCTGACCCTTCTGACAGCCATATCACGACCCGGCCGACGAGCCCACCGCGGACCCCATCGACCCGTCGTTCTTCGACTTTGACAATGGTGCTCCACTGGGGAAGGAAGACCTTAAGGGTGCGTTTCGCGTTCTCTTCTCTTTTGTATTCCTCCGGCCACCTCCGTTGTCATCCTTCCGTGTCGCGCTATCCTCGCCGTGGTCCGCCCTTCATCGTGCCCCTCCTTTCGTCGTTCTCCATACACATGCTCATATCCTTCACAGTGCTCATCTACGACGAGATCACGCGCCCGGACAACCCGTCCGCGCCGTTCGTACTACAAAGCGTAGGCACGGGCTCGTGAGGGTCCCGGACACCTCCAATGGATTGCTGTGTCCGTATGTCTTGCTGCTGTACGACGGGGAGGCGCGCCCTGGCGCCGTGTCGTGTGCTCGGAGGTGTACGTTTCTCGTGTAAGAACGCCGGAGACGGGCAGCCTCGCGCGTGCACTTGTTATCTCTATTCCATCCAATCACTCAATCGTACTTATATTTCAGACATTCATCCCGTCCCTTGCGTCCCACTCCCTCCTTTCCCGTCCCGGCTCGCAAGTATTATTACTCGCATACATTGTGTTTCTACACTGTACTTGTATGTTCTTTATCCTTAATGCGAATGTGTGCGCTTGGATACGTGTGCTTGTAATGGAGTACGACCACTCGGCGGAATGTAGTCGGGGCACCTTCCAGGCCTCGTTCGGCTGCAACCTCGAGTCACCGTACGGCAGAACTCCTCAAACTCTCATGCCCTCGCGGGCTTCGCGGTGAATCTCCGCGCAAAGTCTAAACGATAAAAACCCCCTTGTGCAAAACGTACGCCTAGAAATCGCACTAAGCTCACGTCCTCTCACACTGATGGACATGCTCCCCCGCACCCTGTATCGCATACGGCCTTCTCCGAGAGAACAGGGGACCTCGCGCGAAATCCGGATAACAATGCGTTCGACGAGGATACATCCTCCCAGCACCTCAATTGGGGCAGCGCGAGCCGACAGTATTCATCTCGACCACGAGCGACGACGACAACGCACGCACGAGGGCAAACGGGATCAGGCGCTGGTATCACCAAAATCGACATGCGCAGAGCGGGAGTGCAGGCATGCCGCATGTTCTAGTTCGCGAGTTTGTTGGCTATTCAGCTCGGAATCCGTACGAATATCTATTCGGCGGGCGCATTCCAATGGAGTTGGTGGCGGAGGTGGTGCGTTCGCGCCTGTTCCGGTGATCCCGAGCTGAGAATAGATAACGAGAGGAGAATTTGGATGCTCATGATTATTGGTAAGCCAAGCATAAAGACACCAAGACATTGTAACGAGTGAACCGTGCCTTTGCAGCTGCCCGCCGCGGGGCGTGGAGTCCGTCGCGCACGCGTAGCGTGGATGAGAGCGTGGGCATCATCGTGGAAACGTACTGCATGCCCCAACCTCCCATTACAGCGTCAATAAGTTACCCTTCTATCTTTTTCACCTCCTTTTTCTCTGTGACCGACGCGGCCAGCTTCTTCGCGGCGGAATTCGCTACGCTCAGGTAGGTATCTGCAGAAAACCGACGGAATGAGCATGGAGCCGTACACCGGGAGCTGTCGACGTACTCCAGAACAAGCTCACGACGCTCACGACGACGAAGCGCAGGTGCGGCGGGACGAGCCAGAAGTTGATTATTTGCGTCGGGACGAACACGGCCCTGGGGCGGAGGTCAGTTCCCCTGTGAAAGAAACGAGGCCGACGCGCTCACCAATTGCGTAGGAGAGTCGGCACATAGCCCTGCGAGCGCGACGTCAGGGTGAGGGAAGAAGGGATGATGCGAAAAGACGTACGGCACCTATCCGCGGGACGACTTCTTGTGGCTTACCTTCTAGCACGGCCATTGAGCCGAAAAATACAATGACGGCGCCTGTGCGAGAAGTCAGCGGCAGCGTAATAATACAGCTTAGAGAAACGCACCTGGCGTTAATATGCATTGGTCGAGCCATACCTGTGGAACGTTGAGTTTGCGAATAGCGGAACATACGCAGAACATACCCGGTAAACGATGGCCTTCGTCGGGGTACTGAACTGAATTCTGTTCAAGAGCTGATACCATTTTGTCATGGCGGGCCCGAACATCGCGCCTAGAGGAGCGTTAGAGATCTCCAGCAGGATTCAAAACCCGTCTCACCCCCATAGAACGTGAGTCTCGCGGTGCGAGCAAACTACGCGCGGAAAAACCAAGTGCTTGATGAGAATAAGGCGCAGTGCAGCGCAGCAACAAACGCACGTCGTGTTCCTTCCCCTTGCGTTCCACCGCCTGCTGGGCGATGATGTCTCCGGCGCCGAAGAGGACTGCAGCGGTGCCGCATTGCGCGAGCATGGGGCGCCGGGTAAGCATTGCGCTGTCGATATTCCGGTCGCAAGATGAGATCGGTCCAAGCAGCATAGCAGTTGGACCCACTTGTAAGCCCTGAAGAGTGAGGCCATGGCGGTGGATTGCAAGCGCGTTTTGAGCCCGACGCGCGGACGGAGGATGCAAAACCCACCGCCGGATATATATCGGCAATCGGGCCGACTCGGCCGATAATAGACTTGAACCTACTTCCAACTTGAAAATCTGTGCGGATGGAATCAGTTCGAGAATAGCACGCCAGCTTCTTGAGTATTTGGAGACCAAGGCATCTAAACATGGATAATTTCTACAAAAAATACAAGCCCAGAAAAGCATAACAAGCTGTAGACCGGTAACCGGTCTCTCGTATGAAGTGGAAAACCATTATAGCGTCAATTAATTACCCTTCTATCTTTTTTACCTCTTTCTTCTCTGTGACCGATGCGGCCAGCTTCTTCGCCGCGGAATTCGCTACGCTCAGGTAGGTGTCTGCAGATTAACGACAGAATGAGCATGGAGAGGTAAAACGGGTGATGGGAGGTCGGACAACGTACTCCAGAACAAGGCCACAACGCTCACGAAAACGAAGCGCAGGTGCGGCGGGACGAGCCAGAAGTTGATTATTTGCGTCGGGATGAACACGGCCCTGGGACGGACGTCAATTCCCCTGAGAAAGGAACGAGGTCGACGCGCTCACCAATTGCGCAGGAGGGTCGGCACATAGCCCTGCGAGAACGACGTCAGGGTGGAAGAAGGGGACTGTGCGGGACGACTCACAGCACCTATCCGCGGGATGGCTTCTTGTGGCTTGCCTTCTAGCACGGCCATCGAGCCGAAAAATAAAAGGACGGCGCCTACAGGGAGTGAGGGGCAGTACGAGAATAAAGTTCAGAGAAGCGCACCTGGCGCTAATATGCATTGGTCGAGCCCCACCTGTGGACCGTTAGTTTTGCGGATCGCAAAACATACACGGAACATACGCGGTAAACGATGGCTTTCGTCGGGGTACTGAACTGAATTCTGTTCAAGAGCTGATACCATTTTGTCATGGCGGGCCCGAATATCGCGCCTAGAGGGAACTTTAGAGATCGCCAGCAGGATGCAAAACCCTTCTCACCCCCATAGAACGCGAGTCTCGCGGTGCGAGCAAACTACGCGTGGAAAAACCAATTGCTCGATGAGAATAAGGCGAAGTGCAACGGCGGCGACGCACGTCGTGTTCCTTCCCCTTGCGTTCCACAGCCTGCTGGGCGATGATATCTCCAGCGCCGAAGAGGGCTGCAACAGTGCCGCACTGCGCGAGCATGGGGCGCCGGATAAGCATTGCGCTGTCGATAGTCCGCGCAAGATTAGATCGGCCTCCAGGCACCAGAGTAGTTGGACCCACTTGTAGGCCCTGAAGAGTGAGGCCATGGCAGTGGATTGCAAGTGCGTTTTGAGCCAAAAACGGTTTGGGAAGGTTTAATGCACCGCTGGATATATCGGCAATCGGGCCGAGTCGGCCGATAGTAGACTTGAACGCGGAAGGAATCAGTTCGAGGATCAGCTTCTTGAATCTAAACATGGATAATTTCTACAAAGAATACAAGCCCATAAAAGCATAACAAGCCTGCCCATTCGCACTATGAATTTCAACCACACAACTCCACGCAACTCGAGGGAAATAGAATCTCATTCCGAAATCTTCCGCAAGACAATTATCTAAAGGTTTGAACCGCTAGGCTACATACCAAACGCCTCAACATGGAGGCTAATGCTAGGCCCGCCCCCCAAAATATCCAAAGTGCTCGAAGCCGCACGCAATGCTGAGCGCACGCTCTCGCGAGACCTGCTGTTCCACAGACTGTAGACATTGAGTTAAGAGGGATTGAATTCAAGGGATTCCCAGAGCCATACCGTTCACAGAAATCGAACCAGAGGCACCCGCAACCTCGGATTTCACAAGTCCGGCGACGTCCGGTCTCCCAGACAAAATTTGAACGCCAGGCGCATGGAGAAGCTTGACATCGGATGTGCTGATGCTCCCCTGGCTCTTTTCAATATCTGACTCTGTGTCCTTGACGGACGCCGTGACATGGATACGGATCTCGACGATAAGTGAATCAGATATGCCGTCAAGAGCCTGCAATAAATCGTCCGAAATTGCTCTGATTTGTTCTGAACAGCTGCGCTTAGTTGTGTGAAATTGAACCATGTTGAACACACCTGGGTATCGGACGGCCCAAACGAATATCACTTTACGGCATGCGAGGTTAGTTCCCATGTTCGCGCCCCTGGAAAGTGTTAGTTAGCGGCGGGATAATCAAAAAAAGACTCACCGTATGAGATCCAGCAGCAACGGAAAACCGAATGAAATTCCAGATCCACCTGAGAAATTTTAGAACGTTCGGAAGAGTATAAAATAAGCAACTCGTACCGCAGAATGAAAGCACCGTTTCGAACCCTCGGACAGAGGGGGGAGAGCAGTACGGGCCGTCTATGTAAGCGCCGAACGTTTTATTGGCGCCGTTGGTTGAAGTGGCGGCATTGAGAAGCCGCTTAGTAAACCCATCGTGTACGCGGAGGAGAAAGACCAATTCTTGCTGTATCCGGACGGCGCGAGGGCATCGGCTGTCTCGGCAATCTCGGACTCGACGGCGGACTCCTTGAAGGACTCGTCCCGCGACGGGCTCTCGCTCTCTATGACCCGGGGAATATCTCCATCGATGCTGGCGATCGTGAACGGGTGCGCCTGCCAAGGGGTTGCACTGACACTCGGGATCGACAAGTACGCGAGCTGGCCTGGTGCCCAGCGGAAGTAATCCGGGCGCCTGAGACTAACGCGAAGGAATTCGGGTGAAATCACTTCAATTTTGGCGCGGAGTGAGTGCGACGACTTGGTGTTGAATAGAGTCAAGGCACCGCCGTTCACAAAGAAGATGCGGACGAGGCGCAGGAATCGATCAAAGCCCCAGACCAGGAGGGAAGGCCACAAATAGTAGCCGAGACTATTCCGGATTTTAATGCAAGTTCGTCGGAGGAAGTGTAGACGTACCCGTTGTTATGGCATGGTAGTACCCTGCACCGAGGAAAATGCTGGAAAGTTAAACAAAGGGTTGGAAATCGCGAAACATCAAAGAGATTTGGTACATACACCGCAAAAATGAAGTGAGCTACGAGGAAGGCTTCGTATGCCCGGCCGCGGAGTGGCTGCAAGGACAATATACACAAGAGCGTTAGGGATGAGATGGCCAATATCCCGCATCGAAACCATGTCTCTTGCAAATCTTCCAGGTTTCCTGCTCGGCCGCTATAAATTATTGTGAGTTACAATATTCCTTTCAGTATCTAGTGCACTCAGTACCTTTCTATGATCTAAAATTTCAGGCGATGAGCTAAAGGACGTCGCAGAACAAGGGCTGCGCACATGACCTGCGCCATGGATCCACAACATTACACAGAGCACCCTGGCCGAGATACGATGGAAAATGTTGAGCTGAATGAAACATGAGTCTTTGGAAATTATGGAGTTCATGATACGCTTACTTTGTCGAAACTGATCCGGTCAGGACTAGGCAAGCGTCAGCGATGTCGAGATGTGCGTGCGACTTGACCCACATGTCAGATATTGTTTTTCATTCCCAAAGCAATCAATAGAGGGCACTGAGTTGCGGCGATCAATCCAATTCGGTTGGCGTAATATTGCGGCGAGAGTTCGACGCCCTCGAGGTTAGTGGCTGTAGGAAGACCATCAGATTGAGTGGAGCGCAGGACTGATGTTAAGCTTACTGTTGACGAAGGCCCAGGTGAACAGGAGGGCGATATACGCGCATGAGAGCAACAACTCGGTGGTATTGAGTTTGTAGGAGCTGCCGAAGGAGAGGGTGGTCCGGAAAATGGTGTTTCGAATAAGATTGAGGACCGCGACGGGGATTCTGCGAAGGGATCTGCGACCGCGGCTCGCGGAACTGGAGCTTGTAGAATTCTTCGAGCGCATCCAAGACCAGAACATGCTGGTGAAGTGGTACAGGGAGAGCAGGGCGATGAAGGCCGCGATAAAATACCACACGCGGGGTGGGTATGAATACGTTCGCGCATGGCTTGCGGTTTTGTCAGGACTGGCAGCTTTGGCGGCCATCTGAGCGTCGACGGTGAGATTACTGAGGCTCGAGTCCATGGCGTACAGGGGAAACGACTACTGAAATCGTTGTGAAAAACCGAAAATACAAACCTCAATTTATAGCGCGGGCGCATCCCAATGAGGAGCATTCAACTGACGCTGCGCGCTGCAGAGTACCGCGCGCAGCGGGCAAAGCTCGAGGGTCAGAGTTTTTCATTTTGTTTTTGATGTCCAGGGCGACACAGCGCGAGCTCGAGGTCCAGACACCCGTTTTGTACATTTTGTCAGAAGGTATCTGATAACTCCCCGCCCCCCATGTCGTCACAAGGAAGCTCGGAGCGACTACAGCGCGGCGGGGGTCTTGGATCGCCCTTTGGAATGATGAGCCGACTCGATTACAGAAGACTTACACTTACGGGGGAAAGGCCTGGTAATCTTCGGATGCTAAATTAAGGTCCAAGACCGACCGAGGTTTTTCAGTAGGAGGACGGTTTAAATGAGAACACCGAAACTGATATCAGATAAGATGTCGACGCACCGACGAAGGAAGCGGCGAGTTATCAGACGTATTTTTGGGAGTCGGCAAATCGCCGAAATTTACCAGATGGCCCATGTGAACGAGTGGCTCCACCATCGGGTTGTATTGAAAACTGCGGGAGAACAAAATTAGTCGTGTTTCGCCGCTCAAAACGAGACGTATATCATCTGTATCGCCGAGACGGAATAACGACAACTGAATGCAGCGCGCCAATGTTTAGCTCCGGTCCACGGCGTAACTCATCCGCCAGAAGTGGACTCTCCGTAATCTTTGTCCGAATGCTGCCAAGTCTTCTAGCTCCGAGCGGGCCCGAGTATGTATCTAAGGTCTTTCCACGGCTGACATATTCTGCGAGTTGCTGAGAGTTCCTTCTCTTGATTTATTCAAGGAAGCGGACCACGACATGCGAGGGTGGAATTTGGCCAGTTTTTACCCCTTGGAAGAGCCAGACGACTCGGATGGCTGCAGAAATTCGGAGATGTCCGAGTCTTGTTCTTTTTTTTGAGTCGCTCCAGGCAAAGAAAATGACCACCGGGTAAGTACGTAGGCAGGAAGCAGGACGCGGAGGTTTGCTATAATTCGTTACCTGTCGGCTCGAGAGATGGGAAAGAACAGCTTAGTCGAGTCGCCGTGATGCATGACCAAGTTTGACGAAGGTCCTTCGGAGTCGTTCGGACCGAACTCCGACTTCCGCATCCGGCTGATCCAACCTCTCTCCACGCGCCCACCACAACGATCCCCGCCATTCTGGCCTTTCATCGGCTTGCTCATGCCAAGCATGGCGTATTTAGCCATGAATCTCCAGCGCAGAACCGAAACCGTCTTCATGCGCACCATGATCCATCTTCCGGCCAGCCTGAACTTCTTCTTTGGTTCTGGGCTTCTGGCGGCGGTGAATCCCGCTAGAGCCGCAACGCCATGCTCTTGCTCGTTCTCTCAAAGCCCTATCTTATCTCGTTTCCCCTGCATTTCACCGCTCTAGCATGCTTCACTTTCGCCTGCTAGAACCACAGCAGAATCCCGTTCTGCATGGTGTGCGATCGGTATCAAAGAACGCCTCTTCTGATCGTTGTCCATGAGAAACTTTAGCCAAGTTGGACCCTGCCACCTCAATCGCAATCTCTCCTGTAACGATGATCCCCCGCGCCTTTATCGTTCTCTTTGTCTGGACCCAATCCATCGTCCCACCCCAAAAGAAAGGGAGAAACTACTCTCAATGGAGGCTTGCATATTTCTGCCGGGGAGCTGTTCAGATTCACGCCTGGCACCGCAGACTTTGTTTCTCGACGCAACCAAATAACCGCTGCTGTTATCCAAAGAATGCCTCCGTCTGTTCATTCGACCTCCCGCAGCGCGTGAACAACAAGAAGGATAGAAAGAGCGGCAATCTTGCGTCTTCTTATCGTCGTCTATGGGAAGCTCCAGCCGGTTTTGGCCCTGCCGCGCTAACGGATTCTGGGTTCTGTGCTTCGCGTGTAATCTCTGCTGCAACCATGCTCATCCGCCCTCTTATCGATCCCTTTGTTCTGGCCCAATCCATCGGTTCGCTCAAAAGAAAATGAAGAACTATTCGCGCAAGGAAAATTTCCGATTGTGTATCTCAGCCCGCTGTTCCGAGTGAGACTTGAATAATCAGCAAGAACCCTTCGTCCCCGACGCTGCCCACCCTAGACTTTTTTTTTACAACCCAACAAAATAAACAATCTGCCGTTACCTAAAGAATTTTCAGTATTCGATGCCCATAAATTTCAGAACAAGCAGTGCGATTTAATTTAATGTCGACCAACTGCAGCGCAAACACTTTCAGAACAGAAAGCGGAATGACAAGAGCAAGAAGAGAAAGGCACGAAATAATAAAAACAGTCCGATTCAAAGACCGAGTAAGATCGTATAAACAACCCGAAGACCCAAGTAGTCCATCCAGCCATATTGAGCTCTTGCGCAAGCCAGACGCGTAATAAATCGTGAGGATGCGACGTGTGACCACGATCACGTGAACTGTGACTGAAGTTCGAATCGTTACGAAATTTAATTTCGTTGAATCGTTCTTCCCACCAACTTCCCACCTCCTTGCTTTCTCCTCTGCGACGCGCCACCCTTCATTAATTCCGACAAAATGCACAACAAACCGACTCTCTCCAAACAACGCGTCCCCTTTGCCCGATTGCTGCTTGATCTGAGCAAGGCAGAGGCGGAGATCGTCTCGCTTTCCGAATACAACGTTCACGAGTCTCGCGCTACACGGCTCGTCGGCGACTCTAGGCGGTTTATGAACGTCTCCTTCACCAAGACTCCAAGGACGAATACCTCAGGAAATGGCTCGACCACCTCACCCAGCCGGGCAAAACTATCACTGACACCAGCGGAGCTGAGTGCGTATGCGTGTCCGATCGCACATCGTGCGTTCCTTAGCTGACTTGATTCCAAGATACACCTTCCTCGGGTTCACGGAGAGCAATCTAAAGGCCGGGCATGTCCTGTTCTTTCGCGAGGGGACCGACTACACGGTCGAGGGGCTCAAGGAGCATTTCGGTAGCTTAAAGCCGGTGTATGACTCCTTCGGGTACGGTAAATATGCCGCGCGATTGGGATTGTCGTTCTCTTCGACCACGGCCACGCACGAGGTACGTATTTAGCGAGTCCAGCGCAACTTCGATGCTTAAAGCCACGGTAGATCGAGCTGGAGGACCGGATGCTCTTAGAAGACCTCACCGCCGACGACGGGTCGCTCACCAGCGACGGCTGCGGGCTCATCCGTGCCTCTTACGCCGCCGAAGTTGCCGCCGTCCTTGGAGTTCCATTTGACACTTCCGGTGAGCTATATGTAGTGTTACCGCAGCTATTCTGGTGCTCATCTCAATTAGTATTCCAAATGCGCCTGGGCGGTATCAAAGGCACCCTCACCCGCTGCCCTGACGAACTGTTCGACGCAAAATGCGGCTGCCTCGGCAAGAAGATCGCGTACCGCCGTTCCATGGTCAAATACAACGACGGCCCGCACGTCCTCGAAATCCAAAGTGTCTCGAAGCCGCCCAAGTGCGCGCGCCTGAACCAGCAATTCATCGTGCTGCTGCTGACCCTCGGGATCCCGCTTTCCGTACACCTTTCCTTTCATTCGTTTGTAACCAAGGTCCGACTTGCGCCGTAGGTGTTCGAGGACCTGCTGCAGATGCAGCTGGACGAGATCGACAAGATAACGACGCACCGGGAAAAGGCGCTTGAGTGTGTCGACGGTGATGTCGATGCCGAGGGGGACGGGTTCCACCAAGAGCGTACGTACTTGCACTCCTCCTCGACACGCTGTCTTGCTGAAATTTCTGTGCATAGTCTACGAGATGCTGCTCGCCGGGCACGACATGAGCGAGCCCTACCTCGCCGCGCTCCTCCAGCGCTTCCAGAACACCTCGCGCGACGCCTTGCGCAAGAAGCTGAATATCCCCGTCAAGGTATGCCTATCAATATCTCCGCCCTTCCTGGTGCTCATCCTTCAAAGGGCTCAGGATACCTGCTGGGCGTCGTGGACCACTGCGGCGTGCTTAAGGAGGGTGAGGTTTACGTCAACCTGCCCGCGCGAGGCGGCCCGCAGGTGGGTCCACTCGCGGCCATGCGCAACCCCGCATACGATCCCGACGGTACGTTTTCGCCTCTTTATCTACAGCTCGCTAACGCTCTTGTCGTAGGCGTGCGCGTCCTGGAGGCGGTTAACAAACCCGAGCTGAAGCACTTGACGAATTGTATTGGTGGGCGCTTATTTACTTGCGTATAGGATAAAGCGATACTTATCCGGGAGCAGTATTCGCGGCCTCGGGTGCGCGCAGCGAGCCGGACAGGATGGGCGGCGGGTAAGCACTGACGCCGAGCCACCTTCCTAGGTACTCATTTCCGCTGATCAGGGACCTCGACGGCGACACGTACTTCGTCGTCTTCAACCCCTGCTCATCCCGCGCAAGCGCCCATACGCCTCTTCCTCCGCGCGTGCCTATTACGGCCACCCGCAGTGCGCCCACCATCTCGATCGCCGGGCGCGCGCAGACCGTCGGCGTTCGTCCCACGACGCGCAGGAACAAAGACGACATGCGCAAGGACGCGGTGGACACCTTCGTTGGGATGCGGTGTAACTTCCTGCTGGGGAAGCTGGCGAACGACTGGATGAAGGCGGTGGGCAAATCGCCGGCGCTGGCGGATTCTGATATGTGTCAGGCGTTGGTGCCGATGATCGAGGCGGCGTTGGTGCGTGTCTCCTTGCACTCGTTCATATTCGTTCGTATTCATAAATATGTGCCTGTAAAGGACGTGGTGAAGGCCGGCGGGATCGCGCGGCTCCGGAACGACTACGACCGGTGGCAGAATGGGAGGCCGGAGATGCAGGTAGTTCCGGGGTGGAAGAATCCGCTCGAGGCGCTGGCAGAGCGCGTGCCGCAATCGGTGTCCACGCCCACCGCGGGGGCGTTCCCGTGCGACCCGCAGCTCATCCTCCGGAGCAGTGTCGCCGCAGAGAGTGGGATGCCTCTGTCAAGGAGGCGGTGAATCTCATGCGCACATATAACACGTCCCTTTGGCGCGCAATCGATGCGGACAAAGAAACTAGTGGGTATTATTTATTCTGCCCGACTTGTCTTCTAAAGCGCTTTTTATTCGTAGAGTTCCTGGGCCTGCAGGAAGACGAGAAGCGCGCGGATTTGGCCAAGACAGCGTTCATCGCGAAGCATTTCCCGCGTACGCGCATATTAAGCCCCGCACGAGATTACCAGTTGATGGTTTGCATCCTTAGCCGTGGACAACATATTGGCGGACGTGCGGCAGTACCTGCTCAAAGCGTCGGTGTGGTATATCACTGCTCTTTCCGTTTGCACCTGTTTGTTTTAAATTTGTGCTCAGGTACTTCACGGGATACATGCACGGGAAACAGTCGTTCGCGTGGCTCGGGGCGAGGTGGCTAAACTATATCAAAGCCAGTACGTCTCGTTCTTGCTTACATTTCGTTTACAGCGACTGATAGCCTCGCAGTGCGCAGCGGTTCCGTCCCCATCGCCGTCGGTGCGAGGTCCACGCCGCTCGCCGTTGCCGCCGTTACCGCCGTTACCGCCGAGGGGCCTCCCAGCACCCCACCGAGAGCGAGAGTCATCACCGTGGCACAAGTCCCGCCTACGTCCGCCTCGAACGCCCGCCCCTCGCGGGCCCGTCAGCCTATCCCCTCACCGCCCATGATTCCTCCCCCGACTCTGACTTCCTTGAGGGAGATGAAGACTCGGACGTCGCCGGCGACACCTCTGACCCTAATAGTGACAACGACTTCGAGCTCATCGATCGGGAGAGCGCGTACGACACGGCTGTCGAGGAGCTCGTCCCCGTCGCCGCCAGACTGCGTATCAGCACAACGACGCTCGAGCCCCGGCGGTCTGTGCGCCAGAACTCGGACGACACGCTCGTCGAGCTTGAGCCGGCGCGAGCTGTCTCGACAACCCCGACGCCGACCTCGCGTCCCCGCGCGCGCGCGCAAGCACCGCCATCCCCAGTCTCGCCGTCTACCGACGCCACGGCCCGCCCGCGGACCCGCGCACAGACGCGTGCGACCGCGCCCCAGCCTGAGCCACAGCCCGAGCCCGCCCGCGCCAACACGAACGTCACCACTACGCGCCCGCGCACCCGCGGGCAGGCGCGCCAGGCAGAGGCCGCGCCCACGAGCCGGACGCGCAGCGGCCCCAGGCACACGCACGAGTTCCTCATCCAGGCGAGGGGCCCGATTCCGGCGCGGGTCTGCGCCTGCGGTCTCGTGTGGAAGGCGTGAATGCCTGAGTTACACGATCGCTGGAGGTGCTCGATTCCCATCCGCCCGTCTTCTTGGTTCCACACTCTTTCCACTCTTCGTCCCTTTCTTGACCTACGGCACTTCGCCCTGCGCATGCATCTATCCTCACTGGTTTTGGATCTATCATCGACTGTACATACTATGCTCCCTTCGCACTGTACACTACTCCTTCACTGTACATACCTTCACACTGCACTGTACATACTCCCTTCACTGCACAGGTTATGTATTCCCTCTGGATCTAGATCTGTCTTCGCTGTACATCTACCTCTCCATCTACCACCTATGCTACCCGTGTATGTTTTACCCACTGTACATCTTCCCGCTTCGCGCCTCTTTTCGGCCTCCTCTACCCCTGCAGCGTAGCTAGGTACCTACTCGCTGTATCGCTCTACCCCCCACTCCGATTTTGGTTTCCCGCTCTGAGCCGGTGTCTGAAACGACACGCCAGATTCCATGAAAAAATCAGATGCGACTACTACATCATTATATACACGGCGCTACCACTGCCCGCACTCGTTGGCGCTGTACCCGGAGAGGGTCGAGTCTGCGAATGAGTTCCCGGCGTATGGCGAGGGAGAGCCTACGTGCTGCCTCGTCGCGTGCGGACCCGTCAGGCTTCCGTCGGGAACACTAGCTTGCAGGATGGCGTGGATTCCTTTTGGACAGTCGAAAAGCCAGTAATATGCATCCTCGCATGAAATACGATGAAGCTCGAGGGTGCGCGAGAGAGGGCTGAGATACGCGGATAAACTATTGGCTTTCGGCCTGTTTCTCCTGCAGGGAAGAGTCAGCGAGGAGACGAGTCCAAATGACGCGACGTATCGTGAGCCCTGGGCCGGATCCTACTTTCTTTTTCTATTACGGCTTCGAGGAGGGTTCACTGCTGCTAAGAGGTGATCGTACCAACGCGTTCCGCAACCGTTCGGTATCGAACATTTTACGAGTAAGGTAAAAGAGCTGCAGCATGTCCTCATCAAGACTTTAACAGGGTCCGTCCTATGAGCGCAGAAGCACTGAAAGAAAAATGGAGTGGAGGCAGTGGAACACAGTGCTGCTCGGGTTGCGTACAGACTCCAGGCTCGGAACTCTCAAGCGGGAATTCCGAATGACGACGGTAAGAAAATAGCGGGCGCATGTCAGGTTTTCGAGGTGTGTAGCCTGAGACGGCCTTGCGACGTGTTTGATAAGGCTTACTCGGCCGAGGAACTGCAGCTCTAGATCTTGACTCGGAGGGGCATGAAAGAAGAAAGGACACTGAAAAAAAAGTTTCCAAATTGGCGTCGCCACTCGGCATTCTCCGGTATCATCTTATCCCGAGCGTCCATGACCTTGCGAGCCGCGCCTCACTACTGCCTCCCATTTTTTCTCTACAGCGCTTCCGCTCCTCCGTAGGGCGTAACGGGCCCTGATCCCCGCCTGCCGACAGACTCTATGTTACTTCCAAACACCGCGTGGACCAAAAACGCGCATTTCAGAACCTCTCCGCCGGACTCGTGCCAGTATTCGACAATTCAAAGCCAGTTATCATTGAAAAAAAAACAGGAAATACGTCGGGAGGGGTCGAGGTTGGACTTGGCCTTTCTTAGGCACCTCGGAGGACTCGTAGGCGACTAGTACAGTATTGTCCACCCATCAGGACTGCATCTGGGGCAGATGCACTCACCGGAAGCCTTGGCGTATTGTTCAAGCGTGGAGCGACGCAAGTTTCCGCCCTTCTCCCGCGGTATAGTCCGCTTCAGTGACCGTCATCGGTGCTTCTGCACCTCTGAAGCACACCCTCAAGAAGCGCCGGGCATTGGGGTGAACCGAACCTGAATTCCTTAGACGGTGAGCAGCCAGAGCATGCAGCGCCGCCCCGGAATCCCACGCCGTTCCAAATGTCACATGCGTAGGCCGACACGAAGAAGACGTACATCTGCGGACAAGTACGAATGTGAGTGCGCGCGATCCGAGACCACATGTTGCGATAAGTAGAAATCTATGCACTCGCCCTGGAACTATTGGTGTCCCCTCGCGAACCTCGAAACGGATGAATCGTGGTGGACGCCTGTGGGGCCGTCCGTTGAACAGTCGGAGTCTACCTCCGGCGGCTAGAAGAAAGACACGTTTACGTTTAGTCACCGGTTGTTTGGATCACGGCGATGTTGCCTGTGGTGGGGACCCCCAGGACCGACGGGAGGAGCTAGCGAGGGTAGATGATCCGAATATTGGGAGTATAGAGGGAAAGTCGGAGGCTCACGAAATGAGCCTGCTTGAAGATAAACATGGAAGGGATCGAACGGGTGCTGTTCACGATTGATCACTCAAAGCGAGTTTTTTTATATGGCTCGAGCTCCCCCTTCTAACAGTATCCGAACAGGGACACTTGGACTTTCGATCGCTGGAGGCGGTGAAGACCACGGAAATAACGTAGGAGCATTCCGGACGCTACCCCAGGTGATTGGTGAATGGTAGGTAGCTCACCCAAGAGGCACGAGTAGAGTACATGCATACATAATTAATGTCCCCGTAACTAACTCTTTGCCGGGACGTAAATGGGCATGTTTCCCCCGTTGCCTCCGGAGAGCGCCGGACCACTTAGCTTGTTACCTTCGTCAAGGACACCGCGGGAAGCGGTTTCCCCCGCCGGCTCCTCCTGCACGGGCTCGCGGTCGCCCAGGTGGATCCGGAATTTCGAGTAATACGGTGCGTTTTCTTCTGACTATCCCTGGCTATTTTCAGGGGCGCGAACGTGGGAACTAACCCAGCATGCCTGGACCAGAAAGTGATAGTATCCGCTGTCTACCGGGTGCGTTCAACATGGTTCGATTCGCACACCTAACAATGCACATGCTATGTAGAATAAATCAAAGCAATTTTGGACGATCTATTGCGGGCTCTCGACGGCATGCCTATTATCGTCGAGAATCGAGATCCGTATCCTTCACAACCTCCGTCGAAAACAATGATGCCGCAAAGACTGTAACACCATCACGTCTGACGCCAAGCTTCTCGATGCCCCAGCGCTCAAATTTTGCGTGGGAGGCGCGACGTCGTTACATAGACTGAAATCGAGCCTGAGGTCGCGGCTGCGTGTGGTTCAATTTCTGTGAAGTTTAAACGAGTTATGTACCTTGAATTGAATTACGTAGCTCTAAATTCAATCTCTGCGGGCAGGTCCCGCAGAGCTCGCAGAGAGCGCGCGCTCAGAATTGCGTACGACTTCGAGCGCCCTAAATACTTATTTACGAGGCCGAGAATCAACCTGCCACTCGGCATGTTCCGGCAACGGGACCGCATTGACTCTAAATTTATCCTGAGTCTTATTGCATCCTGAGGCGTTCGTAGCCTAGGGATCGCAGAAACTTATTGTCGAATATTTGGTAGAGATGATCTTTCGAGGAGGAATTACTTTGCATCCCAATATTATTGCCATCCGTCGGCCGAGGATCATCAATCCGCAAGCCGACATCTGACATATTTGGCATACCGTCGTCCCCTGTATCCCCGATCACGGGCTTCACAGCCCGACCTGTATATAGCGCGAGTGTTACGGAACTACCACATCACCTTTTCTTTTTCTCTCTTCCGCGCGCTTTCTCGTCCGATGAAACCTTCGCTTTTCCTGCTCCCTGTCCTGCTCCTGGTTCCCGAGGCCCTCGCCGTAACTGCCGGTTCATTCGAGAATGTCGGAAATACCCTAGTTAGCGCCATGATGGTATGTGAGCATACGCACGACCGTTTATACCCAGCTGAGGCAAAACAATATGCAGATGTTCCTCGGAAATGATAATAAAGTGTATATCATCGACAAAGCAGAAGGGAATGCAGCTCAGGTTGCCGGGCACCCGGCCTGGGGCTCCGTATGGTAGGGTTTCAGATTTCTCGGTGGCGCTCGGGCTCAGCTGGGGAAACAGGGATATCAACACTCAGGAAACGACGGCCATGGACATCAAGACGAACACATTCTGCAGCTCTGGTATGTAACTCCGACCTCTGTGCTGTTCGTACTAACCATGCGGCACAGGGTTACATTTGCCCAACGGCTCATACGTGACATTTGGAGGCAATAGTGCAGTGGGTCCAGGGGCATCAAAGGGATCGTCGGGTAGTTGGGACGCGACTTATCAGGACTTCGACGGAGGCAGGTCTGTATTTTTTTCATCCTGAGCACACACCGAGTCATTTAAACTCCCTCTTCCAGGTCCATACGTGTCCTCAATCCATGCTCGTCGCCTGCGAATTCAGACGACTTCGCTGCTGCTCAATGTCAATGGTTCGACGATCCGGACACACTTTCTATGCAGAAACAGCGGTGGTATTCTGCTGCCGAGGCGCTGGGGGACGGGACCATCGTAATCATCGGGGGTTTTCAGAACGGAGGTGATTTTCGAACGAGACTCCGATGGCTTTGGCTCACCATTTACAAAGGGTACATCCTCCGCAACTACCCTAACTGATCCTACCATCGGCGCCGAACTGACATATGAGTTCTATCCTGCCAACGGCCGGGCACCTCAGAACTTGAACTTTCTATTCAAGACGTCCGGATTGAATGCCTATCCGCATACATTCCTTCTGAGGTCCGTTCCCTTTGATGCCCATTCACGTGAAATTCTCATCCTCTTCGAAATAGCTCCGGAAAGCTGCTCTTGCAGGCAAACGTCTCGACCAGTAAGGATCCTTTCTATTTCTTCAAACTCTGTTTCAAGAACTGCTTCAGTGATTTGGGACTCGGACACCAATACGGAGACTGATCTCCCCGATATGCCGCATGGAATCGTTCGAGTGTATCCCGCCAGTGGCGCCACAGCCATGCTTCCGATGACGCCTGCCAATGACTACTCCCAGACGATCCTTTTCTGCGGTGGTTCCGACATGGACGACACCGAATGGGGTGATTTCGTCGGTCCGCACATCAATACATGGGAACGTCCAGCTTCCAAAGGTCTATTTCTTGGCCGCATATCTTTCTATCTCTTAACCTCGGATACACAGACTGCCAGCGCATTACTCCTGAGCCTGCTGACGGATCTTCGCCGGAATACGTGCAAGACGATGACATGTTGGAAGGTCGGACCATGGGCAGTTCATCATCCTCCCAGACGGAAAGCTCCTTGTTCTGAACGGTGGTTTGAACGGTACTGCAGGTGAGGCTACCATGTGGAGAAACGACAGCGAAGTCTTACATTTGTCCCTAGGATTGAACCATTGGGCCAATCGTTCACGGTGTTCAGAATCCCTTTGCGGAATCATACGCCTCCGGCCCAGTTGGTACACCCGCCATTTACGACCCGAATGCCCCCTTGGGAAGTCGATGGTCCAACGCTGGCCTTTCGAATTCACCCATCGCACGTTTGTATCACTCTTCGGCCATCCTACTCCCTGATGCGTCTGTCTTCGTCGCTGGTTCAAACCCCAATCTCGACGTGAACACCTCGTAAGCACATTCCATTCGTAACACGCAGCGCATCTGAATTCCATCTAGGTCGGCTGTACCTTATCCAACAGAGTACAGAGCGGAGAAATTTATCCCCCGTATTTCTCTGCCAGCACGCGCCCCGCACCATCTGGTGTTCCCACAACACTCACCTATGGTGGAGACCCGTCGATATTACCATTCCGCAACGTCGTATTCTGGATCCAGCAACACCGCTGCTAACAACACGATCGTTTCCGTCATCCGTGGTGGGTGGACGACACATGCGATGAATATGGGCCAAAGTGAGCCAACATATACACTTTGAACCATACTCATCCTTCGAAAACCCAGGGTTTCTCCAGCTGAATAATACGTACTCGGTTCAAAACGTAAGCACTGTTCAGAAGCGTAGATTTTCCTCATGGCCAGTACTCACGCGTCATCCAGGATGGCTCTATTGTGCTGCACGTTTCCCAGATGCCACCCAATCCGAACCTCTTCCAGCCCGGGCCTGCTCTCCTCTTCGTTGTCGTCAACGGAATCCCCAGCAACGGCACGTACTTGCTCATCGGGAGCGGGAACGTTGAGGCCCAGCCCACCAAAGGCGCCAGCGTACTTCCCCCGAGTATCCTTCAGGCAGACGCCAGCGGTTCCGGGGGCGGGTCCGGCTCCTCCTCGGGCGGCGCCAACGCACTACCTGGCGCTAGCGGCGCTACCTCTAACACGGTGTTGATCTCCGCGATCACAGGTGGAGTCGGTCTCGTCGTCCTCATGTCGCTATTATGATGATCAGGATCGACAGCAGCGATTGCTGCCTCACATTCCTTTACTTGCTTAGTTGCTTTGGACTTTTATGGACAGACTGTAGCATATAATATCGGCTTCAATATTTCGTTGGTGGTTATACCTGCCTTACGCTCCTTTACTTCCGAGTCGTTGCTTTCGGATTTTTATGGACAGTGCTAGAGCGGCTCTTGTAGCATATGATATCGGCCTCGATATTTAGATGGTGGTGATCAACCATCGGTCCTAGTCTATTACAGCAGTGTAAGTTTAGTTAATTCTGTCACCTGTTCTGTAGATGAGCGGGGAGGTTCAAGTCGAGAATACTGAATCCTAGTTGTTGGGCGTCCGCATTTATATGCATGTGAGTGTGCGGTCATCCCGAGTACTATGGCTTGTCATTAGGCTTTTAATCGGGGTCAGCGTTGAAATATGAACACGAGGGTCTGAATAACGAGACTTATAATATTACGCACGCCTCTGATTCCACCATTTTGTACTCCATTTTACTCGGTATCTTGTCCAACCACTAAACGAGTTGCCTGAATCCACCCTCGCTTCCACGATCACTACAGCAGCGAAGTGAGGGACGATGGTGCCAAGAAGGCTACAACCTGTGAGATGTGGCTTTTGGAATGAGAAACCCGTCATGAAATATGCTCCATTGCACGATGGGGTACGCCTGTTCTCCATAAACAGAAAGAACGAAATAACCAGCTGATTTTCGACAATCTGGAATGGTTTTCCACCATTTCAGACAAATGCTTCGCCCAGATCTTGGCCTTGTTCTGGAAGCCCACGCCCGGAGTCCAGGAGGGGATATACTTGACTGTCAATCGAGGAAGAATGTGCGCTCGGCATGTATACTGACGGATAGGAGCACACCACCCAAGAAGGCTATAGGAACAGACGCCGCGGAAAACTCCTCCATCACGCTGTCGGCTAACGCCACGATGGGATCGTTCCCAGATCGGACAGTGTATCCATACGTGATGCGGAGGACAACGGCGCTGGAGGTCTAAGATGTATATTTAGGCGAAGAAACACGAACAAGGTCCTCACTCTTGGATATGCGAGAGAAATCGATGCGGCGACTCAAGAAGGCGCAGTAAAAAACTTTTTATACTCGCCAACCGTGACGGGATAGAATTTCGACCAGTAGTTGGCGTGATTCCCGAACAACTGGGTGAAAATATTTGCGATAGTGTCTGAACTTCGGGATCCCGTATGGTAAGAAGCCCATCGTGTTTTTCCAGCCTATATGACCCAGGGATAACCTCAGCAAGAGGAACGACACGACGAGGCAGTTTCACGAACCAATTCGCCGTACATCTGGAAGACAGGCCGGTCAGAATAGACGGAGCTCTTCTTGTCGAGCATTTCCGTCGCAGCTTTGAGTGAATTGAGGATCACTATGTGCTGTCCGAATACTGTGACTGAGGTTGTGTCTCCCCACTGCTCGGCCCATTTGCCGTATGTGCGCCGCGGCCATCCTTTATCTGATCCCGAGGGAAGAGCGAGGACGCCGAGCCAAGGGCGCGGGCCCGGAGGTAAAGGGCCTTCGAGAGTATAGAAACAGCCTGAGAAGGAAGAAGGCCAGCAATCCGAGTGCGACTTCCAACACGGTCGGGGAACGAAGCATGGTTTATGGCGGACAGATTATTGTCAGATTGCCCAGTTATAACCCTCGTCGTCACTAGCTTTCCGCGCTATCCACGCCGAAAGCCTGCTAAGCTGATAGCGAGGAGCGCGGCCATGGATCGCAGCTAGTAGCTAGATATATTCATCGTCTTGATATGATGCTCCGGCCGCGAAGGGAGGCGATTACACGGCTCCGACGCTCCGTGGAGACCAAATGGGAGTGTAGCTAGGAATCCAGTACCGAGGACGTGTTTATGTTGTAGCGTCTGTCTAGAGACCAGGGATTCCACCTGAAGCAACAGGGAAAACAGTCATAGTTTCAAAGCTTCCAGTTTCTCGAGAGTCGACAACGGTTAGATGTGTATCATGTGGAGTATGGTGAGCTTCAATGACCACCGCCGTTGCGGGTCTCAATCCATTTTGGCGGAGACAAAGATACAGGCGCAGGTTCTAAGCGTTGGTGACGGTGGCCCAGGTGTGATCGCCGCAGTGCCGCCACGGTCCCGCACGCTCCTTGCAAATTGATCGCGACTCGCCTTGCCCTCTAACTTCTAAGATCTCTTCTTGATCTCTTGCTCGCGCCTCGGACCAGCATGACAGGCAACCTTCCGCAGGAGCTCGTTGATTTAGTTGTAGACCATTTCGTCGATCTGCTTGGTCCAACCCTAGGGGTTCCGTTCGAGCGAAATCGCTGAGAATGTGCGCGCTGTCGGCGCGTTCATTCGTGCGGCCCTGCCAAATTCATTTGTTCTCCCGGGTCTCCCTGAGAATTGGGCTGGACTACCACCCCGATTCCCTGTTGCCGCGCAAGCTTTCCAAGCTGCTCCTCTCCTCCCCGCATATTGGAGCCTACATTCGCGCCGTCACTATTTACTGTCCGAGTGGCAACCTGGAATGCCTCAGCCACATCCTCTGCTCCGTGCCGAACCTTGCAAAAATTGATGTGCGGCCGCAGGGGAACGCAATACGGGCTTGGCGATTTGCGCCCGCGGCAGTCCGCGCGTCCTTCCTCGTTGTGTGTGCAGCCCCGAGTCTG
Source organism: Mycena rosella (assembly GCA_029378255.1). NCBI lineage: Eukaryota > Fungi > Basidiomycota > Agaricomycetes > Agaricales > Mycenaceae > Mycena > Mycena rosella. The sequence goes on along the minus strand of JARKIE010000029.1, from coordinate 288,985 downwards.
CGGTGCATCGTCCTGCATGACTACCTCTTCAAAGACGCACGCGAGCTGGAGGCACTCTTATGGAATACTCCCAACCTCATAGAGCTCGTGCTCTCGAGTGTCCACTTTGAAACAGATTCTCCTCCGCGCCCGCCCGTCCCCAGCCCCAGCCGCGTGCCAGTCGTCCCTCGACTCATTGCAGCCGTCAGAAGCCGCCTTCAGGCCCATCCTCTCCGCGTTCCGCACCGTGGACGTCACGCACCTGCGCAAAATCAAGCTCTCGGGCACGTCCGCGCGCGTTCTCCGCACGCCGCTCCGCGCCAATGCGCGCACCCTCGAACACGTCGTCCTGCGTTTGCGTCGGTGCTTCCGTACCCCCAAGTTGCGCTCGCTAACCGCGCCATCATGTTCTAGTAGTGGGTCAGTATATGCACGGTGCGGAGGGACTCCCCGCCGACGTCATGCTTTTGTGCCCACTCCTCTCAAGCTCGCTAACTGGGCCACCAGTAGATGGCATGTTTATAGGCGCGGAGTCAATCTCGCCAGACATATTGGTAACACTGATTCGCCTACGCCTGTTGCATCTGCGCGCGAGGAACGTGTCGTGCGCAGCCACCATCCTCGGATCCTTGGCCCTCTCGAGGTTCTTAAGGTCCGATTCTTGTTGTTCATACCCCTCATTATGAGTGTGATCGCCATCTGTTCCCCCTCAGTTCACCAAGTTAACAAAATGTCCTATCCGTGATTTCACTCGAATGAAGGCTACTCAAACCGTGTAATTGGTGGTTGGGCATTCTCAAGACCCCGTCGTGCACGGCTCTACTTGTGTTGGAAGAATTTACTCGGGATGCAACCGACGGAGCCACTGGGATTCGGATCGAGGTTCTTGCCGAGGTTTCGGAAAGCAAGAAATAAAGGAGGAAAATTAAGCCAAAGAATGGCTAATATGCACGTGGTGCTTGGGACGGGCCCATGTTTGAACTGTGTTGAATATTTCAGCAGAGCTCATCGAACCCAAGAGCAGATTTCGGAACACGATAATATTGCCTGAATGAGGCAAGGTTCAACATGTAACCAACTGGACGAACACCGAATTAAATAAATGCCGGCTAAAATAACTAGCTGTCCGCGCGTACATTAAACGGACGTCAAGAAGGTCCGACACAGCCTACTGTCCATTCCTCACGGCGGCATAATTTTGCTGTGCCGTCGCCAGTTGCAAATCTGAATAAACCCGACTCAGAAACATCATACAAATAGATACAAAAATAGGCACCAATCAGCCGGCAGTCCCGAGAGAACACGGACATCGCCGCGAGGAGAGTCTCCACTGCCGCGTAGAGCTGATCCATGCTGTACGCCGCGCCCGAGCTGTTGAACCGCACACACGACAGCTCAGTGATGCACGCCTGGCACGCGGCGGTCCACAATGTCTGTCGGTGATTTGTATATTCAACGGAGAATGCAACAAGGGGGAAGGTGCTCACCCCCATGATGGCATCGACATATCCGAGCTCGGGCACATTCGTCTGGCGGAGGAGCGCGACAACGACCATCGCTGCGGCGCCCGCACGCGCGCGCGAGCCCGGCGATTTGAGGCAGAACGGGTTGTGTAGCTGGATCGTCGCGGTGTGCGCGAGGGTGTGGACAACGAGCAGAAGCGGCTGCGTGCTGCCCGGCTCAATACGCGGCAGGATCTGCTTGAACGCCTCGATAATCTCGTCGAGCTTGCTGAACTCGTCGCAGAACTTGTTGTGATTCCGGGCAGCGCCTGCCGTACGTCAGTGCTTACAGTTCATACCACTCGACGGCTAACGCACTCTCGGTATAGCGTATCGCCAGGCGCGACGCCTGCTCGAAGACGACGCCGGCCTTCGCATGCAGCGCGGGGAGGGAGGTCCCGCGGTCCGGGAACTTGGCAAGGAAGTTGTCTATGGTCGCGCTGCTTTGGATGGGCAGCAGGCGGGATTCCTGGTGCGGTTGAACATGCGTCTCTCCACAAAAGCTCAACCATAACGCACCTCGGAATACGCGTCGATGTCCAGCGGCCACGGCGTATCGACGCCGTGTGCAGTATACGAAATGTCCGTGGGCGAGCCGTCGGCGGCGAACCAGCAGTTATTCAGCGTCAACACGGTCCAGAACGCGTTGATGCGTTCGCCCTCCTCGAATGCGCTCGCCGCGGGCGACAGCGAGTCAACCGAGCGCGCGCAGTCGCGCACGTCTCCGGAGCGGATTTTGTGCAGGCCCGAGCTGAGCGAAATAGACACCGCCGCGGAAGCATGGTACTTGCCCTCGAGGATGCGCGCGTTGCGGAAGAAGTACTGTGCCAGGAGCACCTCCGCCTGGATCGTGTACAGGACGGCGGTGCCAGAGTGCCCTCTCGACAGGCTCTCTGCTGCGCTGCGCAGTGCATCGGAGAAAAACCACTCTCGTGGACTGAAAGCTTCGCGGAGCGGGAGAGATGCGCGCCCCAGAGATAAATGGCATCGAGCAGTGCGGGTGAGGCAATTTGGCTCGGGGCCGCCCCGCTCGAAAGGGCGTCGAATAGCTGGGGGCTCAAGAAGAATCCGATCTGCGATGCATGGCGCAAGAAGACAGCAATTCTGTTGTTCATGTGAGCCTATTAACAGCGAAGAAGATGACCCGACTTACAGAGCTTGATAAAATCCTATTGAACGAGGCTGTGGCGGCGGTTCAGGCTGAAATCATTGATGGTGGGTGGAAACTTACTCTTCCCATCGAGTCAGGCGGCACTAGCAAGCATGAGTGGATAGGGAAAGATTTGAGAGCACGAAGCTCACTGGATGGACTGCGATTGTTATTTGGCTGATATGGATTGCGCAGCCCTACAGAGGTCCTCAGTGCCTTGGGCTGCTCGAGTTCCCGGATTCTGGACTCGATGATAGAAATTTGCTCTGCCAAAATAATCGTGCGGTTGCATTACAGAGGTATCTACCGCCGTACCCTCGAGGACTTGAGAGTGCGCCGGGCCGACCTCGGTATATTCGCAATCATGAAGTCCGCCACCGATGAACCGCAGACATGGACTGCAAATGGGCTTTTTGGCGTCGCATTTCTAGTGTTGTCCGTGAGCAATCCAACGGCCGGCATAATTCCACTGACTCACCACTTTGCGGCGTCTGTAAGGATAAAAAGAAGAGATGAGAGATCGAGACAGGAAAAAATGTCGATACTTGCCTGCAGTTGAAGCAGGCTTTCCCTTGTTTAGTTGCGCCTTGCGGGAGGATGTTTCTGCGTTCATCTCAGCGGAGATTGTTGGACTCAAAACCCGTAGATTGCGCCCACCTTATATATGCGGGCCTCGTGACGACGCTGAGCAACAGAGTATCCCCGCCTGCCCCGTTCAGCTCTGCGTTCAGTTATGGCGTTGGCTCTGACAATTGAAATGATTTCAAGCAGTGTTCGAAACGGGAAGTGGATGTCCCAGGGCGTCCCAGGGTGGATATTCTGGTGGTTTCCAGCGCAAACGGGGCATGCTTGGTTAGATCCGAGAGATGTGCGGCGGGATTCGGTGTTCGACGCCGGATAAGAAATCACCGACGGGCTTGAGTGGGCGGAGTGGATGAGGTGTAGTTGGCGGCTCGATCGGGGGTTGATATCACCATCAATCACCATTTGTCCGCCTCAATGACATCTGATGGTGTGCACGGGATTTCGGCTTTTCTTTCAAAGCCTTCACCCAACTTGCTTCATTTGGCTGTTCTGTCTCCACCATCCGGATATTTTACTTTCCGTGGCTCTGGTAATCCGGATCCATGACCGCCAAGCCCTGCTTTCAGTCAGCATCGAATCCTGTTACGCGTTGCCACCGACTTCCAAGCGGCATTCCCTAGACAATCAAATCTTTAGGCGCCCACAGCGCCGGTCGAGAGATGAGGGTCGAGTACTACGTGGAGGCGGTACATTCCATAGTGGCTTTTCCCTTCTCAATATTCCGAAACAATTCCTGCAAATTTCAGTGGACTGGACCTTGAAGAATTCGGGATGCCCCCTTTTTTCGTCCCTGGCCCAGTGGAACGGCCCCATAACCCCTGCCGACGGTGGCCGGATCTGTTTGGCGTTCCTCGACAACAAGTTTTGTGGATACCTGGACCTCTCGATATGTCAGCGAATTTAACACGCCAGTTTCAACGTACGCTGAGCGCTGCTAGCCAAAGGTTGTCCCAGGCTACGCGTCAACATGCTATTGAGGGCTCACTCTGGCTCCGGGCACTACCCAGCAGGTCGCCCAACCGAAGTCAAGCACGGAATCAACCCGCCGGTGACACGACAACGATCCGTATTTTTTCAGGTACCGTCGTGCATCTTCCGAAAGTTCATCAGAATGGTCAAGTGCAAATTCAGATGTCGACGGGGCTGTAACATATTTGCCCGCACGACGTATGAAAGTAACCCGAGCTCTAAGTTCCCGATCACAATATCACTTATTGAGGACCACACCGGCACACCGGAAACCGTATCGCCGTCTCGAGCACTACCTGGCTCAAGTCGGTCATAAACGCCGCCCTCAATAACTCTCCGCGCGAGCCCGCGCTGGTTTTCGGGTTGTCATGCAGTATTGATGCAATTCAATCCCTCTATACAATGCACATTGTGTCTCAACATTTTGTTCGGGTATTATTCCGTCGTCAGCTTCAGACTTCAACCCAACTTCAAGTCCGGTCCTCTTCCGTTACCTGGTTGCTGGGCCTCTCGCCTTGGAAGCCAAAATTCAGACAGAGGCGACTTCGCGTACTTTTATTCAGATTTTCTCCCCCCACGAAACAATTCCCAACTGCGCTTTCATTTTTCAGGCACACCTTCGTGTTATCTCCATGGAGTTCTCCAGACTCTCCGCGCCGCACGGCCGTGGCTCGTTCCGGGCAATTTTTCATCTTCCCTCGCACTAGAGGCTATTCGAAACCGCTTTTCGAGCCCTTTCCCTTGAAATTTGGGGGCTGGCAGTTTAGCGAGCGGAGCTGTGGAGCCGTAACCCAATTCGGAACCCAAGTCCGAATCACACCGTTTTTGACTGTATAACCTCAAGGAAAAATGTGCCTATGGTTACTGCATACATTCCTGGGTGCCCCCAGCTTTAGGGGAGGAAAAACCTCGAAAGCTGGATGCTTGTAGGAGATTTTAAGACGGACAGCGGCGTTGTGGAGCAGCCATCGGGATATAAATAGCAATGTCCTCAAAATCTGCGCTTGAAATTTGAAATCTGAAAGTGGCTTCGAATAGCCTCTACTACCTGTGCTTGATACTTTGAATGTCGGTTCCGACACCGGCGACGTCTTCCCGCAGTTCCTTAACCGAGGCGGAGCGACCAGTGCGCTTTCGTTCTAGTGTACGCCGTTCTGCGCATATATTCTCCGGTCATTGTCCACAGCTTGAATGCAATCATTTCTGAACAAATCCGTACGTGCTCAGCGGCACCTGTACCTGCCTAAGTCTTCCTCAAATCTTGTTTTATATCTGCCTGATCCCTCTCCTGCCTGCAGTCGTATGATTGTCCGACTTCAACATGATCTCCGATCAATTGAACTACTTGCATTCCTCTCTGCTGCTACTCGTAAATATACACGCTCTCCTGAGCGGCCTATCAAATACAGTGTGCCACTTCACGCATCGGAATCCCTCAGGCTATATATATTCTCTGATCGGCGACTGTCCATCTGGACTGCACGCTGCGACACGGAATATCATCCCGCGCTCACGGACACCGCTGCACTGCCCGAATTCCAACATATATGTATCTCCTTCCCTCAGAACCTTACATCGAACCCATCACTAGAAATCGATGTTCATGCCTCGCGTTACCGTCTGTCTATCCACCCTCGCTGCACTCGCCGCCTGCACCAAAGGCCTCTCCCTCTCCGGCAAGTGCCCTCTTAATGCCACACCAGTCGTATTTCCTGAGCGTGGCGGTACCCAGACACCGGCGGCGTCTTCCCGCAATGCCTCGCCCTCTGCACTACATATAACAACATGAACAACGTACCGCCCATCCCCTTTTCGCGCCCCGTGCTCTACTCACACCACAATATTCTTCATTGAAGGACTGCGACGGCAAGGGCAACATGTCCGCCATCATCGCGTGCGAGTGCGCGCCCGCGTTCCTCACGGCGCAGGAGGACTGCTACGACTGCCAGGCCGCGAACAACGGCACGCTGCGCGCGGGCCTGCAGGGCTTCCTCGACAGTGCGTTCCGATCTACTTTTACTTTTGCGCGGGTGCCGGGTATTCACGCGCTCTGCAGACTCCGTGGAGACGTGCAATAGCCCGCGGTTCAACGACGTCACGACGACGATCGCCTCGCTGCAGGTCGTGCCGACCGTGGTCGTGGTGGCGGGGAAAAATTCCGCGAGCAGAGGCATCGTGGGTGTGCTAAGCGCAGGCGCGGCGGTACTCGCTAGTGCGCTGTTCCTCTAGCGCTGTGTGGGGCACGTTTAAATTTATTTCGCGCACGGATCCCGGTGATTAGCGACACTTGTTCAACATACAATTGATATCCCTGGACCAACTCCGATAATCCTTTCGACTGCAATGTCGGTGGAATAGATCCGTTGTGCCCTTATGCTACCCAATGGATATGTGAACATGGCTTACTCACCCAATAATACTTGCTTTACATTTGAAGGACTGCAACGGCAAGGCAAACACCTCCAGCATCGCCTGCGGGAAGGAAGACTGTTGCGCCTGAAAAGTGGCGAACAATGACACCGAGAGTGCGTTGTTCGATTTTATTTACCGCAGTTGAACCGCCGCTCGCCTCGCGCTGGAGGTCAGGCCAAGGGAAATCCGCGAGTGAGCGCGAGTGTGTTCTGGGCGCTGCTCGCTGCGCTGTATCTCTAGCGCTGAGCGGACAGGTTCATTGCCCCGGATCACGGTGATCAATCGCTTGTTCAACCTAAAGTTAGGTGAATAAGTATGCGCGAACCGTGCCCGCCCATTCGGCAACCCGCTGAGATTCAGTCTGTCTAGTTGCTGTCTACCCGACATTGAACGTATACTTCGGTCATTTGAGCTTCTGCGCTAAAATTACTCGGGGCAGTTCCAATTTATCGCGAGTCCCCGACTGCACCCGCAACTTAAGCTTCAACAGCATCCGATCAATTGAACCTCTTCTCTTCTTCTATGTCCAAATATGATTGGGATCGTAGGGTGCTACTGCCAAGCTACTGCACCTCTGTTATTACTTCTGAGTTCAAATGCGATTCCAATCGCAAGGCTACAAATTGTGATTAGAATCGTGTCCTTCGGGATCATGAGAGGAAAGTCGACGCTCCCAGCGGAACTTCATCTAAACAATAACCCGCCAAAATAAACTGAACTGAAACTTGAAAGGACAAATAATTCGCTTTCGCTCGATCGATCGTGCAGAGAAAATTTGGAGAGATGTGCAAGAGATGTGAGGCTACAAAAAATTGGCTTAGAAGAAGCCGGAGAGCTGTTTATGAGACGGAGGACTCGGTGTACTTATTGGCCACCGCTTGGGACAGGAGTGGCGGCACTGATGCCGAGGGCGCCTAATCGGGAATTGATCCTGTTTGTCAGCTGCACGTTTCAGCACTTTTGCCTTGACCTCTCGACTTGTCTTTTTCTTGCACGGACCCACCGCTTTTTTGTCCTTAAAAGCTGTCCTCGGCCTCTTTCTCCTGCTACCCCCCGCTTTCCCCTGTTTTTCGTGGCCTTTTAAGCCTTACTGTGCTCTTGTGATGCCTTCTGCAGATCGAAGCGACTCTCCCGATGATCGAGAAAAGGACGACGGCAGAGGGGGCAGCAAGAAATCCGCTGCTTCAAAGGGTGCGCCGCGCCGTTGCCTCTTGTTTTTTTTCCCCTTGCTGAGCTTTGTAGCAGCAAAAGATCTGTCGCATGTGCCGTGCAAATTCTACAAAGTCGGCTCCTGCACCGCGGGGTCCTCCTGTCCGTTCTCGCACAGTCTCGTCGAGCCCGGCGGCCAAAAGGACGTCTGTGCATGGTTCGTAAAGGGCAACTGCAAGTTCGGCCACAAGTGCGCCCTGGCCCATGTCCTGCCCGGCCAAACCATGGCCATGGACCGCAAGAACAAAAAGGCTGCCCAGATCGCTGCCGGGGGCGCAAAAAACGGCGAGGGCAAGGGCCGCGGGGGCAGCAAGCGCGACGGCGGCAACAACGCACGCAACCCGCTGCTCGTCGGCGGGTCCACCGCGCCCACACGAGCACGGCCGATGAACATGCCGCTCAAGGCCACCATCTCCCCCTCGGCCCCCGCTCCCCCCCTCAAAGACACCGACTTTGCCTCCTTTCACGTCCTCGACGAGAGCAGCCAGCTCCCCACTGCTCCCGCCCGCAACAAGTCCCCGTCCCCGACCGGCACAAAACCCCCGTCCCCGACCATCCCTGTCTCCGCCCCGCGCCGCCCGAGCATGTCCAGCACGTCCCCCAGCAAGGACTTTGGCCCCATCGGCTCGCCCCCCTCGTCTGCGACCTCCCCGTCGCGTATGCACTCAGGCACGCCACCCACTCAGGCAAACGGCTTCCTCTCCACCTCGCCCTTTTCCGCCCCCGGGACGCAATCTGTGTTCCTCGGCTACGGCGAGAGCGGCCGCAAGGTCATGGCGGCCAGTCTGGGGAGCGGCATGGCGATGGGCGGCGGCCCCGGCGGCTGGAGCACCAACGGCAACCATGTGTCCTCGTCGCCCCTGCGTGGGTCGCTGCTCACGGCGAGCAGAATGAGCGGCGGGCGCACCAACGGCGAGTTCGACCTCTCGGTCGAGTATGAGGAGTACGGCGGCAAGCCGCGGCGGAAGGTGGCGCTGGAGGACTCTAACGAGGATCTCGAGGACTTCCTCCCGAGCTCGCTCACGGACCTCTTGACGCCTGAGGAGCGAAGCCGGCGTATGTCGAGGACGAATTCCGGGCAGTCGCCGGGTGTGGGTGGGTTCGAGAGCTCCTCTCCGCATCGCCACGGCTTGGGGGTGCCGCTGGGGCACAACGCCGGCGCGGGCGGAGGCGGACATCGTTATTCCCGCTCTGTACCCGCCCCGTCTCTCTTGGGCGGCGACCTCAAATCCATTTGGGCCGCCGACCAGGGTGGCACGTCCCCCTCTAACCACGCCCACCCAGCCGCGTCGGGCATGTCGTCATCCCCACGGGGTCTCGGCCCCAGCTCGTACTCCTCCGCCTCGGGCTTCGGCGGGCGCGAGCACGACGGGGCGCCCGCGTCCTTCGTCGACGACGGCATGGGCATGAACGGCATGCGCAACGTCCCCTCGCTCTCCCCGAGCAACGCGAGCGCCGCCTTCCTCCCGAGCATCCACCACTACATCGCGCAGAACAAGCAGCAGCAGGGCGCGCGCGCGGGCAACCCCAACCCCGCCGCGAACCTTAACGGGCTGTTCGCCTCCAACGCCGCGCAGCCGCAGGGCCCGCCCGGCATCGCGCACTACCTGCAGTCCGGCCCCGCAGGCCCGTCCGGCGGCGCGCACCACACGCAGCTGAACAACAACAACAACAGCAGCGGCTCGCCGTACGTGCGCCCGAACCCGTTCGACCTCACGCAGCAGATGCACCACGGGCAGCACCAGCCGCCGCAGCACCAGGGCGGCCCGCCGGGCATCCCCGGGCTCGGCGCGGGCGGCGACAGCCACATCCTCTCGCCCAACGCGCGCGCGCTGCAGGCGCACGCACCGGGGCAGAGCCTGCCGCAGGGGCTCGCCGCGGGCTACTCGCGCATCCACGCGCTGCCCCCGCTCCCGCCCACCGCGGGCTCACCGTCGCCCGCAGCGTTCGGCAACTCGCCCGGCGGCGGGAACACGAGCGGGTTCGGCGGGCGCGACTGGTCGACGATGAGCAGCGGGAGCGTGGGTGGGAGCCCGGGACTGAGCTTCATGCCGCGGGACGCCGCCGGTAACGTCAACGCCAGCGCGAATGTGGCTGGCGCGCCGAAGAGCTTTGTGGCGGCGGCGTCGCCGCCGCCTAGCGCAGGCGCGCAGGGGCTCGAGGCGATGTTCTCGCGGCTGTCGTACTCGGCAGCGGCGGCGCGCACGAGCGGGGGCGGGGCGCCTGTGGCGCCGGCGCCGATGCAGCGCAACGCGAGCGGGGGCGCGAGGTGGCAGGGCGCGGCGCCGCTCAGTCCGCTGAGCGGGCCCGTCGTCACGGGCGCCGACGACGACCTGTTCCCGCTCGACGAGTAGGCGCGCGAGCGCAACTGGACGACGGCGGGCAGGCGGACGGGCGGACGAGCGGACGTTCGGTGCGGTCTACTTATCTATATAATTAATCTCATCTACCTGCTCTTGATTTCCTTCCTCCCCCTCTTTTCCTCTCCTTCTTTCCTTGCCTTGTGTTTTCCGTCACTCACGACTGCGCTCACGATGCCTGCCTGCCTCATTTACATCTACATCTCCATCTCCATCTATCTATCTCCTTATTGTTGTGCGTCTACTGTCTCCACCACACCTTCCCGCTGTTCGCGCATAGCTGCAAAAAGCAGGTTGTCGTATAGTATCCGTTTCCGGGCGTCGTCTAGTACATACCACAATTGACAATCCAATCCAAAACTCTTCCTCCACTCGCGTCGTATCTTCCCTTCACGCATTTTCTCACCTTGTTTTCTTTTTCGCTCTGTGGTGCGTTTGCGGGGGGTAGTGTATCAAGTGTAAATTAGGCGACCGTACATATACAACTATTTAGAATCCAGAACTTTGGAGCGACTCGCGCGTCGGTCCGTGGAGGTGCAAGCCGCCTGCGCGCAAGGACGGCAGCCCGGCGCGGATGATCTCCTTCTCCTCCGCCGAGGACGCCACCATGCAGTCGATGTGCACGTCGAGGCCCGCGAGGACATCGCCCGCGCCGGCGAGCTGTGCGTTCAATAGGGCGAGCCCGGGGCCGGCGCATTTCCAGTGGATGTCCATGCTTAGCGTCATCGAGAGTGTCGTGAGGGCCGTGAAGTGCGCGAGGGGGCCGAAGGACTCGAGGAGGGTGGCGGCGTCCGAGGCGCCGCGCACGTGCAGAGTTAGGGTGCGCAGGCGCGTCAGCGACGCGAGGACGTCGGCGGGGAGTCCCTCCGCGCCGTGCATATACTAGCCCACTACTTGAAAATGATGGCGCGGTTAGCGAGCACAACTTGGGGGCACGGAAGCACCGACGCAAACGCAGGACGACGTGTTCGAGGGTGCGCGCATTGGCGCGGAGCAGCGTGCGGAGAACGCGGGCGGACGTGGCCAAGAGCTTGATTTTGCGCAGGTGCGTGACGTCCACGGTGCGGAACGCGGAGAGGATGGGCCTGAAGGCGGCTTCTGACAGCTACAATGAGTCGAGGACGACGGGCACGCGGCCGGGGCTGGGGACGGGCGGGCGCGGAGGAGAATTCTGCTCGAAGCGGACACTCCAGAGCGCGAGCTCTTTGAGGTTGGGAGCATTCCATAAGAGTGCCTCCAGCTCGCGTGCGTCTTTGAAGAAGTAGCCATGCAGAGCGATGCACCGCAGACTCGGGGCTGCACACGCGACGAGGAAGGACGCGGGGACTGCCGCGGGCGCAAATCGCCAGGCCTGTGGCGCGTTCCCCTGCGACCGCGCATCGATTTTTTCGAGGTTCGGCAGGGAGCAAAGGATGTGGCTGAGGCATTCCGGGTCGCTCAGACCGTCAAGGGTGAGGGTGCGGATGTAGGCGCCGAAATGCGGTGAGGAAAGGAGCAGCGTGGACAGCTTGCGCGGCATTGAGGCATCGAGCTTGGAGTCCCGCCCAATGCTCAGGTAGACCCGGGAGAATAAATGGATCTGGCAGGGCCGCACGAACGAACGCGCCGTCAGGGCGCACATTCTCAGTGATTTCGCTCGGACCTCTGGGGTTGGACCAATCAGATCGACGAAGTGGTCTACAATTAAATCAACGAGCTCCTGCGGAAGGTTTCCTGACATGGCTGTGAAGAGCTGTGTGCCCCGGGTGTCCTTCAGAACGAGACACGAGAGACTACGGGTGCCCCAGCAAGCACGAGTCGAGTGCCAGATCCGGAAGATCTGCGCCCACGTCACGCTGATGACTCCGAGTCGCACTGCCGGCAAGCGCCATGACCGTGGGTTCATGGCGTTTGATGGGTCGAGGACCGACACTTGCCATGGCGTTGGAGGACCCCTGATTTTCCCTGTGGAGGCTAGGTCCGGTGTCGGACAAAATTTTTGAGATTTGGACCTCAAACCTAGGTCCTGAACGGACAAAAATCGACGCTCGAGGGTCGAAATTAGACTCGTAACCAGTCTGCCTACAACTGTCAAAAATGTGGCAGGCACTTTGCCGTAGGCAGACTGGTACTATTCGGACCAAACACAAGGCACGGGCGGGATTTTGATGCCATCCGCCCTGGGTTCAATTTAACTCTATTACACAAAATGCAAAGAGGCGGAAGGTCTCAATCCTTCTTTAACTAAACTCTGTCTCCTCAGAATTATCCTTAGGGATCTGAGCGGCCTGTACACAAGACTCAAAGTTACATCAAAATTGATGGCAAGGCTCAGCCACCGTGATGCCGTGATCGGCACCGCCCAAAAAATTCAAACTCAGGCCCGTCTCAATTGACAGCTCCGAACAGTACCAGTCTGCCTACGGCAATAGTGCTCGCCACATTTGTTGCACTCCGTAAGCAGACTGGTTACGAGTCTAGGTCGAAATGCCAGGTGCTGTCCGGACAAAATTCGGGTGGTGAAGTTTTTTTTTTGGCCAGGAGTGGGTGGAAAGCGGGTTTTTTTTCGCTGCAAATGGGCCGCAGATGCGTCAAATGCGGGTAGAACAGCACGAAACGCGTGGGGGAGAAATTTTGACCGTTTTAGGTGCGTGGGAGCCAGATATTACCCTTTTTGGGACAGTTAGTCAGCGAAGGGTAGGCCCTGTCCGGACAAAAACCGCCCGAAGTCGGCCAAAATGTGTCCGGACAAAAATTGGTAGATTTGGGATATTCGGGACCTAGCCTTAAAAGGGAATATCAGGGGTCCTGACGTTGGCCAGGCATTGTGCGAAGTCCTTTGTTCCTTTGTCAGCGTGGGAACACCCAGTGTCCTGGCTGGAACGAGACCATAATTTCTGTCTCGTCTTATCCACTACTCACTGGCTGTCGTCTCATTACGAGAAATACTAAGGAATCATGGACTACCCAAGGTACAATGTCTAAGTCTCTCTCTTTCCCCACCCCTTGTCATGCAGTGAATTTGTTTTGAATGTGGCTTGAGCCATGGTGCAGGTGCAAAATTGGCGAAGCCTCGAAGAGTGCTAAGAAAAATGAATCACAAGCCAGAGACATTTGAGGAGCAAGCTATGGGAAGGACAAAATATTTTATGCGCTAGCGACTGCAAAAGATTCCGAAGTAACTCAGGACGACAAGGTCGAATTGATCGCCGATTGATCACCGGTATCAAGCCGTGCAAGTTCCCGCGCCGACAAAGGAACAAAGGACTCCGCGCAATGCTTGGCCAACGCCATGGCAAGTGTCGGTCCTCGGCCCATCAAACACCATGAACCCACGGTCATGGCACTTGCCGGCAGTGTCGCCTCTCGAGTCCTTACTCCAATCAAGCTACATACCTGCAAGCTACGTATGCTTGTTAGCATTAAACTGCGCTCAATGAGGAACCACCTTGGGACAGAGAGCTCATCTCTGCTTTTACCTCGAGGCTCGAGTCTTACGATTACCAACTATATCTTGAATTCCGATCTTCAACCCACTCCGAGTTGCATACACGGATCCAGAGGTGGTTTTACGCTGGGCGCCGCAACTATACTTTCTCTGGGTCTTCAATTATCCTCCCCTCCCTGGGCGGCTACAGGTGGGTCCCGGCAATCTCGGAGACGGTAATGTCCTTCCAGCCTGTTCCTCGTGGAGAGTGGACGTCCTTGGCAGCTTAGAGGAACGTGTGTCACTGTACGTTCTTGCGTTGTTTCCTCATTTTTGCTCAGCTGATGCGGGGTTGACTTCCTCGTGTAAATTTGGTCCTCTGTTCGCAGCCTCCGCACCATATGCTTCACATACGGCGGATCGCAGTATACTTTTTTAGCCGCCTGTGAACGGATGAACCTGTCCGATCAAATCATCGACCATATGGAACATGGGAGAAGAGACCCTAAAACGCACCTCCCTTGCTTTCGGTTTCGCTGTATTATCGACCGGTTCAAATTGGGTACCGGTGTGACATCATGGGGAGCCCATAGCTGACCGAGGACACTGGCAGCGAACCGGGTAGGCAATGGACTTCAAAAAAAAGGACCCGAGGGCTCAAGGTGCTCACATCAATGTTCGTACAGAAGCGTTCTCGAGCGGCGAAAGGCCGGCATGCCGCCCCGGCATTGGCGCACCCCCAGCGTCATGCCCTCGTCGTCCCCTGTTTTCGCCCACATTTAGAGGCGCACGTTGCCCCCGACCGCGCGGACAGCGCCCAGCACCCTGTTCTATCCTCGACGATGTCTCCCATGGCTCCCGTATAAAATACGCGTTTGCACGACCGCAAACGCTACGTTCGAATTTTCGACGCTCACTTGGCTCCGCACTCGAACATGTTCTCGCGCGCGCTCATCCTCTCTGCCCTCTGCGCCATTGCGCTCGCCGTCCCGTCGAAGCGCGCGCTGCCCTCCGGCGATGTGACCTGCGGCAGCAACGTCTACACCGTCTCGCAGGTCTCGGCCGCCGTCAGCGCGGGCTTCAGCCACCGCAACAGCCCCCTCGGCAGCGGTAAATCCTCTCGCGCTATTTATCAGACGCGCGGCTGACCTGACTTCAACGACAGACTCGTACCCGCACCAGTTCTTCGACGATGAGGGCCTCGAGCTCTTCTGCTCCGGCAGCTCTTGGCTCGAGGTGCGCCGAGTTCAACTCGTTTTTTTGCACACCGAGGGCAATACTAACTACAACTCGACGTGCAGTACCCCATCCTCACCAACGCCGCCTACAACGGCGGCTCGCCCGGCGCCGACCGCGTCATATTCAACACCGCGGGCACTTACTGCGCGTGCGCACTGCTCTCCTCATTCGCGATTCCGAACTGGTCGCTAAATATGCGACGAACAGCGTCGTCACCCACACCGGCGCCTCCTCGGAGGACGGCTTCGTCTCGTGCCGCGGCGACTAGGTCTCCGTATCACAACCTCTTGTACATGTATCCTTGTGAATCCATTTTGAAGTTGTTGTTTTATGTAGCGTGATCCAGTGCGGCGTTCAAAACTTCTGAACCTTTGCCAAGCAAAGTGGTTTCAATGACGCTGAGGGGTTACAATACCTGAAGCAAATTAAAGTATGAGTACCGCAATATGCGTTCCGCAAAACACGCGTGGAATGTGTAGTTTCAAGTTGCAACCTACCTGGAGTCGCTGCTGAAAGTAATACAGCACTCGGCACGGTTGATGAAAAGTTTCGAGGGCTGGTTCATTAAAAGGTTTCAACGACTGCTTCATTACGGTGGAAGCTGGCACCAAACAGGAGTCACGTCGGAAACATTTCAGTCCCCATGGAACCTTCGAGCTATTCCGATAAAAAAAAGCATTTGGCAGCAGCGGCGAAAAAAAAGATTGCAGACGGGACGGTCTTTAGGCACCTGAGAATGAACACTGCCTGTTCAGAGAGGAAATAAATTGAATGGCGCGACAGGCCGAAACCCAGCGGGCTCGTGCGGACAGCTCCTTGGGGACGCATGCATGACCGAATTGAGCCAGGGTGCATGTTGTCCCCAATAGGCGATATTTCGGCGGGCCCTTGATCGAAAATTTGACGACTGGTATGTATGTACCTGAAAAATAAGGGCGATGGTGGTGCATCGTCGTCGTGCCATCAGTGGTATGATTTCTGCTGCGCGACCTGCGAGGTAGGGCAGCCCGAGCCCTCGATATTGCACGTTGATCCGTAGCTTGGAACAAGACAGTATTGATTCAAGCGCCCAGTGTACGACGTGTTAAATTCCGAATACAACAACTCGGGGAGGGCCAGATATCCACGAAACTTGTGTGGTCAGGGAACTCGTCAAGAACCCGGTTTCCTTCGGCCCTGGCCTGGGTTTTTGGGCCGTTCAATTGGCAAGGACGAGAACAAAAAGCGATGAGGAGATTCGGGTTCTTCAAGAGAGATAGATGATGATCATCGACATTCGTATGAGTTGTGTCAGAATATTGAGACCCGCTATGCAATTCACCGTCTGTGCCACATTTTCCTCGAGCTACCCAACCGGCGCCGTGGGCGGGCGCCTCAGAAAGGTTTGCTTGTCTAGGGAATGCCGCTTAGAAGTCGGTGGTAACGCGTAACAGTATTCGATGCTGACTGAAAGCAGGGCCTAGCGGTCATGGATCCGGATTACCAGAGGCCACGGAAAGTAAAATTCCGGATGGTGGAGACAGAACAGCCAAATGAAGCAAGTTGGCTTTGAAAGAAAAGCCGAAATCCCGTGCACACCATCAGATGTCATTGAGGCGGACAAATGATGGATTGATCGTGATATCAACCCCAATCGAGCCAACTTTGAACTACACCATCCACTCCGCCCACTCAAGCCCGTCGGTTTCTTATCCGGCGTCGAACGCCGAGTCCCGCCGCACATCTCTCGGATCTAACCAAAAATGCCCCGTTTGCGCTGGAAACCACCAGAATATCCACCCTGGGACCTCCTGGGACATCCACTTCCCGTTTCGAACACTGCTTGCAATCATTTGAATTGTTAGTCAGAGCCAACGCCACAACTGAACGTAGAGCTGAACGGGGCAGGCGGGGCAGGCGAGGATGCTCTCTTGCTCAGCGTAGTCACGAGGCCCGCGTATATAAGGTGGGCGCATCTACGGGTTTAGTCCAACAATCTCCGCTGAAATGAACGCAGAAACATCCTCCCGCAAGGCGCAACTAAACAAGGGAAAGGCCTGCTTCAACTGCAGGCAAGTATCGACATCTCTGCCTGTCTCGATCTCTCATCTCCTCTTTTTGACCTTACAGACGCCGCAAAGTCGTGAGTCAGTGGAGTTAAACCGCCCTATGATTGCTCACGGAAAACACTAGAAATGCGATGCCAAAAAACCCATTTGCACTCCATGTGCGCGGTTCATCGGTGGCGGACTTCATGATTGTGAATATACCGAGGCCGGCCCGGCGCGCTCTCAAGCCCTCGAAGGTACGGCGACCGAACACCTCCGTCACGCAACCACACTGATTATTTTGGCAGAGCAAATTTCTATCATCGAGTCCAGAATCCGGGAACTCGAGCAGCCCAAGGCACTGCGGACCTCTGTAGGGCTGCGCAATCCATATCAGCCAAATAACAACCGCAGTCCATCCAGTGAGTTTCGTTGCTCTCAAATCTTTCTCCTATCCACTCATATTTGCTAGTGCCGCCTGACTCGATGGGAAGAGTAAGTTTCCACCCACCATCAATTATATCGGCCTGAACTGCCGCCACAGCCTCGCTCAATAGGATTTTATCAAGCTCTGTAAGTCGAGTCATTTTCTTCGCTGTTAATAGACTCACCTGAGCAACAGAATTGCTGTCTTCTTGCGCCATGCATCCCAGATCGGATTCTTCTTGAGCCCCCAGCTATTCGAAACCCTTTCAAGCGGGGCGGTCCCGAGCCAAATCGCCTCTCCCGCACTGCTCGATGCCATTTATCTCTGGGGCGCGCATCTCTCCCGCGCCGAGAAACTCTCGGTCCACGAGAGCGGCCTTCTCTCCGATGCACTGCGCAGCGCAGCCGAGAGCCTGTCGAGAGGGCACTCCGGCACCGCCATCCTGCACACGATCCAGGCGGAGGTGCTCCTCGCACAATATTTCTTCCGCAACGCACGCATTCTTGAGGGAAAGTACCATGCCTCCGCGGCGGTGTCTATTTCGCTCAGCTCGGGCCTGCATAAAATCCGTTCCGCAGACGTGCGCGACTCTGCGCGCTCGGTTGAATCGCTGTCGCCCGCGGCGAGCGCACTCGAGGAGGGCGAACGCATCAACGCGTTCTGGACCGTGTTGACGCTGAATAACTGCTGGTTCGCCGCCGACGGCTCGCCCACGGACATTTCGTATACTGCGCACGGCGTCGATACGCCGTGGCCGCTGGATATCGATGTGTATTTCGAGGTGCGTTATGGTTGAGTTTTCTTTCTGGAGAGACGTATGTTCACCCACACCAGGAATCCCGCCTGCTGCCCATCCAAAGCAGCGCGACCATAGACAACTTCCTTGCCAAGCTCCCGGATCGCGGAACCTCCCTCCCCGCACTGCATGCGAAGGCCGGCGTCGTCTTCGAGCAGGCGTCGCGCCTGGCAATACGCTATACCGAGAGTGCGTTAGCCATCGAATCTTATACAGTGTAAGCAATGACCCACGGCAGGCGCTGCCCGGAATCACAACAAGTTCTGCGACGAGTTCAGCAAGCTCGACGAGGTCATCGAAGCGTTCAAACAGATCCTGCCGCGCATCGAGCCGGGCAGCACGCAGTCGCTTCTGCTCGTTGTTCACACCATCGCGCACGCCGCGACGATCCAGCTACATAACCCGTTCTGCCTCAAATCGCCGGGCTCGCGCGCGCGTGCGGGCGCCGCAGCGATGGCCGTTGTCGCGCTCCTCCGCCAGACGAATGTGCCCGAGCTCGGATATGTCGATGCCATCGTGGGGGTGAGCACCTTCCCCCTTGTTGCATTCTCCGTTTAATATACAACTCACCGACAGACACTGTGGACCGCCGCGTGCCAGGCGTGCATCACTGAGCTGTCGTGTGTGCGGTTCAACAACTCGGGCGCAGCATACAGCGTGGAGCAGCTCTGCGCGGCAGTGGAGACGCTCCTCGCGGCGATGTCCGTGTTCTCTCGGGACTGCCGGCTGATTGGTGCCTACTTTTGATCTATTTGTATGATGTTTCTGAGTCGGGTTTGTTCAGATTTGCAACTGGCGACGGCACAGCAAAATTATGCCGCAGTGAGGAATGGACCTGAGTAGACTGCCGGACCTTCCTGACGTTCGCTTAATGTACGCGCGGACAGCTAGTTTATTTTAGCCGGCATTTATTTAATTCGGTGTTCGTCCAGTTGGTTAGGAGGCAAGTACATGTTGAACCTTGCCTCATTCAGGCAATACAGTATCGTGTTCCGGAATCTGGTCTTGGGCTCGATGAGCTCTGTTGAAATATTCAACACAGTTCAAACACGGCCCGTCCAAAGCACCACGTGCATATTAGCCATTCTTTAGCTTAATTTTCCTGAATCGCAGTGGCTCCGTCGGTTGCATTCCGAGTAAAACCTTTCTGAGACAAGTAGAGCCGTGCACGACGGGGTCTTGAGAGTGCCCACCTACCAATTACACGGTTTGAGTACTGAGTAGCCGACATTTTGTTGACTTGGTGAACTGAGGGGGAACAGATGGCAATCACACTACTACAGGTCACTGGCGCCGGACCGATCGGAATCCATTCGGTCTGCAGTCGACCTGAACGTCGAGATGTTATTTAAACCGATTTTCCAGAGGCCCAGATTAACAGAAACCCCCTGGTCGATGCCGCCCTAATTTTCGGTCTTGGAAGACCACAACCCGGAATCATCGTCTAGTTTAAACCCAAATTTTAACAAGACTTACTCGACGCCGAAAAAAGAGCCAAAATCCTGAATGACTTATGGTGAGTGTCACTCTACACTTCCTTCCGGAGACTGGTGTGAGTCTTATCCTGTGCGCCCGTGACATTTAAGTATCACAAAATTCTTCTATTAATTATTCATATCAGAGTATATAAAAACAAATTGTTTTGCAGTGACGAGTCCAAGGCTCAGGCTCCAGGCCTTCGGCAGAAAGTTTAGTGGAAAGAAGATGCTGAAAAGATGCCAGAGCGGTTTCCCTCCGTGAGCTCACCGGCGGCGAAGATTTCCTGACCCAAAAGGGCTGGGAGGGAAGGTACATAGGTACGTACTAGGTGGGTATATTCCGGCGCGGTCCCGTTAAGAAACAGCCGGGGCCCCGTGATACAAATTTAGCGGCTATAATGCGGAATCGATGTCGGCATCGCTGGCCGGCTCAGCAGCTCACATCAATTTACGAGGTTGAGCATGGCCGGCGGCCTGGGCAAAGTAATAGAAGGTCAGAAAGCAGTCAGAATCGACAGAAATGAACGACATGGCTTCATCTACATACATACAAGCGGCGCGCTAACCATGGATGTGCAAGACTCCTCTGCCCCTCAACGACGGCAGGCCGGTGCTGATGATCTCCCGCTCCTCCACTGTGAGGGCCGAATTGAAGTGGATTTGCACTTCGAGCCCCTTCAGAACGTCGCCTGCGTATGCGAACTGCTCATCTAACAGCTTCCACCGGTCCGGGTTTGTGCGGGTTTTATGGACCATCGTAATCGAAATAGTCTTGAGGGCTTTGAGATGCGCCAGCGGCCTCAAGGGCTGGAGGACCGCTGCTGCACCCGCTGCATCCCCTATGTGAAGCGTCACCAGGCGTAGGCAATCTTGTGCCGCGAGGATGTCTGGCGCAACTGCGTCCTGCGTATACAAGTCCACTATTGACACGCTCAGTATACATAAGAAGCGTGCGAGGCAAACGCGCGACTGGCTGTAACTCATGTGGAGTTCCTCGAGGGTCTTGTTTGAATTTGCACCGAGTAGCGTCCCGAGGACACCGCCGCCTATGTAAGATAGCTTGATTTGACGCAGGTGCGTCATATTGACGATGGTGAAAGCATGGAGTATTCCTCCGATCGCGAGTGAGTCTGTGTAGCTGATCTTCAGCGAGTCGAGTACAATTCTGGCTCTGTGGGTGTTCGGTATGATCCCGGCCGATCGGACGGAATCTCTATCGAAGTGGACGAACGCCAGTTCGAGCTCCTTCAGGTTAGGGCTATTCCATAACAGCGCTTGCAGCTCGAACGGGTCTTCGAAGATGTAGCGGGACAATCTGATGCATCGGAGACTTGACAACGAACAGGCCATGAGGAAGGACGCTCTGACCGCCGCGGGGGGTATCCACCAGAATGGCGCTCAAGGGGGTACCGCGATAAGGAATTTCCTTATTTGGATGGGTGGGTGGGGTCCTGCTCGAGCTCGAAAAAAAAGTGTACTGCCAAATTTTGGATTTGGATTTCAGCGCTGTTTTTCTTCGGTTTCTGTGGGCAGGAGCAACATGTGGGTACATACTTCACCAAATTATGTGTTTGTGATTGCCGAAATCGTCCAGTTTGTATCATTTGGCAGGATTGTTGTGATTAGCCAGGATACACATCAATAAATTTCCATTTTTGTGGTACTACTCAACTGCAGAAAACAGAAATACAGCAGAAATTTTGACAGCAGGTTTGGTTAACCCTGCAGATGCTCTGGAACTAGACATTGACCATATGCATAATTTGGCATCGGGAGGCGCTTGCTGCCACCGTCCGATCGAATTTGGGTATGTACGAATCATATTATTGCACATTTACATAGTGTGCCGGAGTAGAAGGCAGGCGCAAGGTGACGCCAAGCAGCCGAATTTGAGCCGAGGTAGATTGCCGAGATTATGGGAATTTGATGCGTCCCAATATGGGCATATGACGTCATTGATGGGTGGGTGGGGTCGGCCAGGCCCTTGAAATCGGAACTTCGGGGTGTAGTGCAGATTTCGCAGATCGGTACCCCCTTGATGGCGCTAGGTTGGCGGCCCTCGGCGAAAACTCGGCCCTCGGCGAAAACTCGATGCATGTGAGGCTCGGCAAAGAGCAGAGGATGTGGCTGGTGCATCCTGGGGGGCCGAGACTGTGAATATCAAGGGTGCGGACGTAGGTTGCGATGTGCGGGGAGGAGAGGAGTAGCTTGGAAAATTTCCGCAGCATCCAGTCGTCAAGCTCGGAGCTCTGCGAGCTATTCGTGGAGATCGTGGAGAGTAAATGCATCTGGCTGGGACGCACGAATACACGCGCCGTCAGCGCGCACGAGCTCAACGATTTCGTTCGGTCCGCTAGTCGTTCTGGGACAAGAAGATGGGCTAAGTGGTTCACGATTAAATCCACAAGCTCCTGCGGGATTGCTGCTCCCACCATGATAGTTCGAAGCCGCGGATGCTTCCTAGACGCGAGAGAGAGATCTGTGAACTGGTAGGTATATGCTTGAAGGGACGACGACGGACCGTCGACGTGGAAGTTTGACTCGATCGGAGAGCTCGGAGCTGCTCGGACTCGGGGAAACCCGGATTTAGAACCATTGGCACTGCCACTGGCATCAGGCCGTCAGTCGTGCCGCACTTGTTCTTTCTTTCACATTTTCACACCACACGCGTGAACTCCGCTTCTTGTCGGCTCATCAACGGCTAATTCCACTTCTTATGGCGTGTGTTGCCCAATGCACCGCTCTATATGATTTGACGCTGGGCCGTCCATTCTTATGTTGCTCCGCAGCCGCAGCTAAAAGATGTCCCTCGTTGACGATATGTACACTGTCTAGCTCTAACTGTCCCTTCTGAAAGGCCAAAAGCATCGGGGAGACGCTTGAGGAAAACGAGGACAAGTAGGATGTAATTTTTACTCTGCAGCGGTGGTGAATCTCAGCTAAATAATTGAGGTATAATATGAACAATCCCTCTTTTGCCTTGCGTGGACTGATGGAGAATCGACCGAAAAGGTACGCATCTGGCCGACGAGTTACGGAGCAGCGCAGCTGATCGGCGCGGCTGATATTGTGCATCCAATACATTTACCCGCAGCTGCCAGTGGTGTCGTTCTCAAGTTCGGCGGTGCAATTGCTATAGCGACTTCCAGCATTGAAGGTCGCCAATCATTCCTCCCCCCCCTCTCCTCTGTATGACGATGGTATCAAGAAATTTGGTCTTCTGCGCTGCGCCAACTTTGTGGTATAAAAAGGAGGGATGAGTTACTGGAACTCTCATTCTCCTGCTTTTCTCTTGACCTGGTGTCTTCTCTCTCTTGCGCACCATTTTTCCACTTCGTCCTCCGTTCAATCCTTCAAATGGCTCGCATATTTTCAATTTTTGTCTCGTTCTGCATTGCAGCAGGTGTATGGGCCGGTGAGCAACTTCAGGTCACTCACGCCCAGAACACAATTAAGCGTTCATCAGCACCATTGCATAGACGCCAGACAGGAGACCTCCAGTGCAATCTGGCCCGTCTCAGGATCATTTCCGACATCTCTGGCGCGGAAACGTTAATTGGCCAACTCAACACCACGTACGTGAGCTCACACGACGACTAGCACTGGGCCTGACCACTCACCTTAGCGAGCTCTCCACCGCTACCGCAGTGGCCGTTGCACAGGCGGGGCTGAAGAGCGTTGATTCTGCAATTCAGGACATCCTCACGGCTGTTTTCGCCGGGCAGACCGCTCCAGCCAACTCCCGCGCCCAAGTCGATGCGGGGGTGAACACAACCCTCAACGCGCTCGCCATGATCACAGAGTGAGCGGTTTCGTCCATAGATCTCAGGGTATCTAATCAGGAATCTCCCCAGTCCCAGCGCCAATGCTACGGTCACGGAGGTGCTGTCGAAGCTTGCCAGTGCTGCCACCGACGGCAACGATGTCGTCACGGAGTGTAAATAAGCTCGCGTTGTAGTTTAACGTCCATGTTACAGGCTTTACATTTAAAACCTTGGATTAGATGCGATGTGATTCTTTTAGGATCCACAGTTCACATTTTATCGCAGATCGCGAGGTTCAAATTTGAAACATGTTCAGAGAATGTACAAAAGAAATATTATAATGTCTCAACCTCCCGCTCCAATTCTGCGTCCTACTTTAGGTGACTGAAAATATTATACAAAACGCGATGCAGGCACACTCAGTACCCACTTCAACCGTTCAAGTCCTCTAGAATACTATCTAAAATGGTATCTGCTTCCTAGAATTTCTGAACATCTATATCCCAAACGCTTCAACATGCAGGCTAATGCTGGGCCCGCCCTCTAAAATGTCTGTTGCGCTGGAAGCGGCACGCAATGCTGAGCGCACACTCTCTGCGAGCCCTACTGTGCCGCAGACTGAAAAAATCAAGCTCAGAGATAGGCAACAAAATTTAAGACAAGCTTAACGTACCGTTCACAGAAATCGAACCTGATGCAGCCGCCACCTCGGATTTCACAAGTGCGGCGACGTCCGGCCTCCCGGCCAAAATTCGAACGCCGGGTGCATCTAGAAGCTTGGCGTCGGATGCGTTGATGCTCCCATCACTCTGTTCGGCATCGGACTCTGTGTCGAGGGATGCTGTGACATGGATACGGATCTCGACGGTAAAAGACTCAGACACGCCGTCGAGAGCCCGCAATAGATCGTTCGAAATTGCTTTGGTTTGTTCTGAACGGCTGAGCGTCAGTTGTGTGAGAATCGAACCATGTTGAACACACCTGAGTGTCGGACGGCCCAGACCAATATCACTTTACGGCATGCCGGGTTAGTTCCCATGTTTGCGCCCCTGGATAAGGGTTAGTTATCAGCGGAGATGGCCAGGAAGAGCAACTCACCGGATAAGATCCAGCAGCAACGGAAGACCGAATGAAATTCCAGATCCACCTGAGAAGATTTTAGAACATTCGGAAGAGCATAAAAATAAGCAACTCGTACCACAGAACGAAAGCACCGTTTCGAACCCTCGGACAGAGGGGGGAGAGCAGTACGGGCCGTCTATGTAAGCGCCGAACGTTTTGTTGGCGCCATTGGTTGAAGTGGCGGCATTGAGAAGCCGCTTAGTAAACCCATCGTGTACGCGGAGGAGAAAGACCAATTTCTTGCTGTATCCGGACGGCGCGAGGGCATCGGCTGTTTCGGCAATCTCGGACTCGACGGCGGACTCCTTGAAGGACTCGTCCCGCGACGGGCTCTCGCTCTCTATGGCCCGGGGAATATCTCCATCGATGCTGGCGATGGTGAATGGGTGCGCCTGCCAAGGGGTTGCACTGACACTCGGGATCGACAAGTACGCGAGCTGGCCTGGTGCCCAGCGGAAATAATCCGGGCGCCTGAGGCTGACGCGAAGGAATTCGGGTGAAATCACTTCAATTTTGGCGCGGAGTGAGTGCGACGACTTGGTGTTGAATAGAGTCAAGGCACCGCCGTTCACAAAGAAGATGCGGACGAGGCGCAGGAATCGATCGAGGCCCCAGACCAGGAGGGAAGGCCATAAATAGTAGCCGAGACTATTCCAGATTTTAATATGAGTTGGTCGGAGGAATTGTACACGTACCCGTCGTTATCGGCATGGTAGTACCCTGCACCGAGGAAAATGCTGGAAATTTAAACAAGAAGGTTGAAAACTGTGAAACATCAAAGAGATTTGGTACGTACACCCCAAAAATGAAGTGAGCTACGAGGAAGGCTTCGTATGCCCGACTGCGGAGTGGCTGCAAGGACAATATGCACAGGAGCGTCAGGGATGAGATGGCTAATATCCCGCATCGAAACCATGTTTCCTGTAACTCGGCCAGGTTGCCTGCTCGGCCGCTATGAATTGTGTGAGTTACGACATTAATGTACATCCAGACCCCTGGCGTACTTCTCTATGATCTGAAAAAATCAGGCGATGAGCTACGAGAGCAGAGGGGGGAGGGAGCCGCGCACATGACCTGCGCCATGGATCCATAACATCACACAGAGCACCCTGGCTGAGATGCGATGGAGAATATTGAGCTGGACGAAAGAGTAAATTTTTAGACAGTTATGGAGTTCATAATCAGGAATTTACCTTCTCGAAACTAATTCCGGTCAGGACTGACAGATTCGGTCGTCAGTCATGTCCGGGTTTAGGGTACAGCTGCACTCACGTGTCAGAATATTGTTTTTCATTCCCAAAGCAATCAATAGAGGGCACTGGGTTGCGGCGATTAATCCGATCCGATTGGCGTAATATTGCGGCGAGAGTTGGACGCCCTCGAGGTTAGTGGCTGTATGAAGAACGTCAGAGTGAGCGAAGCGGCAGGACTGATGTGACGCTTACTGTTGATGAAGGCCCAGGTGAACAGGAGGGCGATATACGCGCATGAGAGGAACAACTCGGCGATATTCAGTTTGTAGGAACCGCCAAAGAAAAGGGTGGTTCGGAAAATGCTGCTTCTGACAATATTAAGGACCGCGACGGGGATTCGGCGGAGGGATCTGACACCGCGGCTGGCGGAACTGGAGCCTGCAGAATTCTTCGAGCGCATCCAAGACCAGAACATGTTCGTGAAGTGGTACAGGGAGAGCAGGGCGATGAAGGAGGCGATGAAGTACCATACGCGGGGTGGGTATGAGTACGTTCGCGCGTGGCTTGCGGTTTTGTCTGGATTGACAGCTTTGGCGGCCATCTGGGCGTCGACGGATAGATTACCTAGGCTGAAATCCATGGCGGCGCGCAGGGAACCAGTGCTGTGAAGAGCGGAAAATTCAAACCTGGATTTATAGAACGGACGTATCCTAATGTGGATGGTTCAACTCACGCTGTAAGCTACAGAGCACCGCTAGCAGCGGGTAAAACTGGTGAGAGTTCAAACACCTAGTTTGGTAGTCTCGGTAGCCTTCTTGGGTTACCGCAACATTTACCGCAACATTTTTGGCCGGCTTGATGCCTGTGCCGCAACCTTTTTCGAAGGAGTAACTTTTTACCACCTATAATTAGGGTGATGAGCGGTCCGCACGCCGTCGAACAGCGCGAACCTATTAGTATTTTTTCCCTCTCTCTGGCGACATGCACCCCCAGATTCTCACCTATAAAATATCAACAATTGGCTTAGATTTGAACCAAAAGAACAGAACAGCAGGTCCGGATTGAATCATTTAACGATTTACTGAGTCTGAACCGCACATTCGGTTCGGTATTCATGCTGCATGGATTTCTGCTTGAAACAACTTTTGCCCTACATTCAGTGATTTCCCCAGGTTTCTGAACGGATTTCGTGCCGAAAATGCAAGGATTTCCCGGCTGAACCCAATTTAGGACCTCCCACAGCTTCCTGGAGGACCCCGTCTTTCTCAGTGTTTCGTAAACATACGCTACAATGAAGAAGCTTGCACCTCGTATGTTGGCAATCTTCCGAATTCAACCTTGGGTTGAGGTTTTGGGTCATCGACCTTGAAGAATGGGAGGAAACATTTTTGCATCAGTCGTACGTCTTGTCAGCTCCGCTCGGAATCAGTGGAAGTCGGGCGGCTCGCCGCAACACGGATGCGGTATAGCGAGAGGAACGCACACACAAGGATCTACCTGCATGGACACGACGTGATTATGACAGAATTTGGGAGTTGGAGATAAGGGTTGCAACGCGTGTAATTGGCGTGCATCAACGCATATCTCCCCGAGGTATTGAGTCGGTGACATTGAGCGATCTCGACGACTGTGTACTTTGTATATGGAGTAAATGCGCCCGAAGTAGCCGACTTGATCGGCGCCCACTGGCAGCAGCGGCCGCATCGTTAACCACTGCAACTCCGATCCGCACTAAGACTCTCAGGTCTAGACTCGCATTTTACGGATAATTCCATTCAGAAGCCCGGTTGCAGGCCCTTATATAGAAACCCTGCTGGTAATTTGTTTTGAGGGAGGGTTTCTCGCTTAGCATCACCGGCCATCAATCACCCGGCCGCATGTGCCGAGCCCTGCCGAGATTTCGCCGGCCTTGCCACCTATCTTTTTGGTCCGATTCAGCCCACAGGGAATTGTCTCTGAGGTTCCATTTTTAATATCAATGCCCTAGGCAGTGAGATCCTGGTCAGTCAACAAAGCAAAATGTGAATTACAGTTGCAATTTCTTGCAAAATTCAGTTCAAGTCTTGGTTCAAGTCTAGAGATAGTACAGCTGCTCAGTAATAGCAGCACCACTTCACAGGCTCATGACAAGTCACCCGCACCCATCGCCTCAGCAGAGTCCTCTGCCAACAGACTGATGAACTTCTACCCTGTCTCATCAGAATTAACCAGCCTGTAACTGGGCTTTCGCCGATGGGCAGCTACAACTCAATATCAATATTGTTTTTGCTGGTACCTTAGCATGTATTGCAGTACTGCATTACAGATTTTATTGCTCAGATAGACCGATTGAACGATACAATCTGTGCCCAGTTTGCCATATTCTCTAATGAAACTCAGTGGTATTGAATTTTGGCCGAGTTGCCGAAGCTGCCGGAGTCGGGGCCTCGGCACTATCAAAAGTTAAAAACCGGGTTTCGGTATAGACTCTATTTTTAGACGGGGGTTTCCGCCTGCAACCGGGTTTCTGAATAGAATTATCCGTATTTTACGACCACATCTTACCTGATCTTACCAACCACGAATCTACTTGCGGCCAGGGGCATCAAACAGCCAACCCAAAAAAGACTGCGGCGCCGGCAGATACCCACGGCCGATTGTATGTATTTTCATGCAACATACGGCACCATGCAAGGTCTACGTAACTCTTGACCCCTCTCCGCGTTGAAATCGGGTTATATATGCAGCCTAAGCATGGTATTCTGTGATACCAAGGGTAGATATCTTTTCAGGACCTGCGCATGCTCTGCCGGCATGCGATAGGGTTCATGTTCGGGTTGGGAACTGGCGCGCATGAACCTGGTGCATATATTGACTTCGACGACTCCGGCGCTACAGACCTGCGCCAACAGGGCATCAAGTTCTGCCCATTGTTCGGCTTCGTGTGCGTCTTCCCGTAAAGGCTCCGAAAGGGCGATCCGGATCGTTTTCAGGGCTTTCAGATAAGTCAAGTCGCCGAATAGGGGGAGGGCGATGAGCACCGACTCCAAATCCTCCGTTTCGAAGTCGAGGGAGCTCAGCTGATTATCGCATGCCAGCATACCTCGATCAATCTCATCCTCGTAATTCGAGTTCTCGACTGTCGAAGAGAGCTGTCAGATAACGCCGAAATATAATCGCATATAATCGCCCCACTCACAACTGCGAAATGTATTCCCTATTTTAACCGTCTGGATTGAACCCGCATTAGCGCGGAGGAGGCCAGTGACGGGACTTTCGGTGAAGGAAAGGGAATGCAGATGGTTGATATCCACTGTAGTGAAGGAATCCAACTCCAACATCATTTCGACATCGATCGGCTCCATCTTTACCAGAGTTAGAGCCTTCAACACGACTCGGCTGCTGCTGCTGCTGCTGCTGGCACTCTCGTCGGTAGAAGGGGCCCGGCCGGCACATTCGTCTCCGCTAAAGTCGACTTCGCAGAGACTCAAATCCTGGAGGAAGCGGCTCCTTCTCAAGAGCGATCCGAGTTCCTGTACATTTGCGAACCGGTATTGAATCAACTCGACACGCCGGAGACTGGGCAGGGCGAATACGGCAAGAATAGATGTGTCGATCGGGAATGGCTCTTTGAAAGAGCTCGTGAGGATCAGGGTGTGCACCTGGGTGACAGCGCAGAAGATCCGGGAAACGAATTGGGCCTCAGGAGTGTTCCGATTATAGTACAAGTCCAGAGTTCGGATGTAACCAGCGAGGTGCGGTGCACGTGCGAGGAGCTCAGCAAGCTGCTGGGATAGTATCGTGGGGTTTTGATCATAGTCGTAGACGGATATCCGGGAGAAGAGTTGCGTCTGGGAGACGCGTACGAATGAACGCGCGACGAGGGCGCACGCCTGGAGTGTTGCTTTAGTCTCTGCATCAAATTGCTCGTCGAATTCCGCGATTATGGCGTCGATGAGCTCTTGTGGAATTCTCATCGCGTTGGATCCAACTGTTCGTGAAGGAAAAGCCGAATGATCGGAACCTGCAAAAGAATTTAGCCTTCGTCGGGGCCGCAGTGGCGAGGAAGTTCTACGTTGAGAATCACGAATTGGATCTCGGACGGACGACAACGGTCTTATATGTGTGCTCGGCAAAAATCGGATCACCACTATAAGTGATCGGACCTGCTGCTAGTTCGCTTGGGGATACGAAAGCAGGATCTACTGCAGCGATATCGCTGTGGTTAGTACTTATTCAGATCATGAAAGGACCGGTGCAACTGGTGTCGAAAAACTGGGGTCATTTTCGTGGTGACACTAGCATGTAAGAACATTCGGAGATTTGAATCACCGTGAAATGGAGTTGTACAATAGAATATCTTCTCCTGTGTTCATAGCTTCCTCCCTCCACCCAGCTCCGCCGGCATCTCCGTGCCAAACACGCCCCCGACCAAATTATCGATCGCGCGGGTGGCCATGTCCATGCGCGTCTGGAACGTCGCGCTCCCGATGTGCGGCACAATAACGCATCTGCGCGGCGGTCAGGAGAAATCTGGAGCACCAGGGCGCACACACACCTCGGCTCCTTCGCCAACGGATGGTCCTTGCCGATCTTCGGCTCGCCCTCCACAACATCGAGCCCTGCGCCCCAGATCCATTTCTCGCGCAGCGCCGTCGCGAGCGCGTCCGAGTCGACCACCGTCCCGCGACTACGAGCAGCCCATCAGATGTGCTGATTATCGGCACGGAGCCGCGCACCTGGTGTTCACAAGCACGCTCAGCGGCTTCATCTTCCGCAGGAACGCCGCGTCCACGAGGTGGTACGTCTCGTCCCCCCCGGGCGTGAGCACGAACAGCACGTCGCTCTCGCGCGCGAGGCGGTCGATGTCCACGCGCTCGAGCGCCGCGAGGGTGTGCTTTGCCCGTAACGCCGCGTCGCGCGCGGTATCAGGCGCGGCGCGCGGGCTGCCCGAGTAGATGCAGTGCGTGATGCCGAACGGGACGAGCCGCGTCAGCGTCGCCTGCGCGATGCGCCCGAAACCGAGGAAGCCGACCGTGCGCGTCGGGGACGAGGCCGTCGTGCTCAGCTGCGGGCCGCAGAACGTGAACGGCGACCAGTTGAATTTCGGCCACTGTATCCGCGTCAGTGGGGGGTGCTGCTGTGCGTTGTGATAATTACGTCGCCGTCCTTCACGAGGGTGTATGCAGCGCCATCGTTGCGGCCGGCCATGAGAGCTAACATGACGGAGAGGTCCGCGACTGATACATAGTTCGCAACTGGATATTTGTCAAGTGCAAAGCGGTACCTGCTTCAGTGAGAACATCTGGCGTGTATCCGACCCGGATTTTCCGCTGGGCCATGAGCGGCATATCAATGTGCTCTGGAAATTTTCAAATACCTCCCCTTCTGTGTGTGTTGCACGTACCATATCCAACAGACATGGTAGAAACCACGCGCAGGCTCGGACCGGCTGTTGATCAGCTCGATAATACAAAAGACGCGATCCAGCACACCTGCTTCCAATAGCTCCGCATTTACCTGAATAAATGGGTTCAGAAACCGGAGATTACAGCAGATTATACGGCGCACCGTGTCCGGGAGAAGCACGAGCACTCCCGCCGCGCCCTTGATGTTCTCGAGCAGCCATGCTCGCTCGCACCCCCGGTTTTCAGGCCACAGCACAACCTGAGAAACCTAGGCTCCAGGAATCACTTAAAATTGTGGGCTCACCTCGATATCCGTCCGGTCCATAAGCAAAGGCATCGCGGGGCCAAGATCCCTGCAGATCACGACTTTGGGCCGCACATCGCTGAGATGAGAAACAACTGAGGTAAGACGCGTGTTTGATGGGGAGAAGGATGCGATTGACCCAGAAGACATCCTGAGTTTAGGTCGAGGAGGGGTAGTGGTCAAGAGCAGCCCGCTGACTATGCCATAAGCGCACAGCGTGGCCGGATTGATCGGCCCGGGAGCGGAATTTCCGGACCGCTCTTATCACGAGGATTAGTGAACTTCACCCGCCCTGATGCCTGAGTCCCTCACCATGGCTCACTGTCTGCGTAGCGTCGGAAGAGAATGTGGACTCAGACTGGATACTTCTCTGGCTCATATGCCGAGATACCAAGTCGAACGCCGTGAAGCCCACTGCTCTCCGTTCTCCGTGAGGTTCTGCGCGCCGAGGACCAACAAACATATAATATATAATAGATCGAACGACGTGGCCCCACGAAAAGGATGGCTCACCCACATCCATTACCCCCAGCGCCCCAAACCCAAGCTCTTTCCTCTTCTACCTTCAAGCCACCCCCACTCGACGGGAGCTTGAGCATCGGTCAGATATATGACTGGCATTTTCAAAACACCCCCAATCATCGCCTGTTCTTGTTTTCTCAAGATGATGGCAAAACTAGGACAATTTATTGGCCCGAGGCCGTTCATGCCATCTACATAGGGGCCAAGATTCTCCGGGATCGCTTTGGTTGGATTGCGGGAAGGACCGAAACACCCATCGTTGGCATTCTTACAGCTTCAGGTGCGTTATGTGTTTTAAGAAAGGCGAAGTATCTCTAATAGAGGACTAGATGCGATACCGTACGGTATCCTCATGAGTTGCTTCCGCGCCAACTATATTGTATTCCCCATCTCTCCGCGCAATTCCCCCTCGGCTATCGCACACCTCATCAACAAGGTCGGGGTCAATCATCTACTTATTGGGCATGAGGCTTCTATGCAAGACCTCGCGCACGATTCTCTGGATATCCTCACGAGCAAATATCCGCTCATGACTACCCCCGATGTGTCTTACGTTCTGCTATTCGAGGACCTGTTTCTTTC
The DNA here is from genome assembly GCA_029378255.1 of Mycena rosella. Lineage (NCBI taxonomy): Eukaryota > Fungi > Basidiomycota > Agaricomycetes > Agaricales > Mycenaceae > Mycena > Mycena rosella. The sequence continues at coordinate 256,572 of JARKIE010000029.1, read as the reverse complement.
TGCCTCAGAGAGAAATATGACCCCTGATGCTGTGCCTTACGAGTACAAGGGCGCGGATGCCATCGTCGGTGTCCTGCACTCCGGTTCGTCTAGAAGATTTATTACCGTCGATGTTGATCGCTGACCGGCAACTCCATAGGCTCTACCGCTTTCCCTAAACCCATTTACTGGTCAAACCATCGCATCATTCAAGCCTGCACAATCCCCTACTTCGGTGAACGTGATCTTACGAACCAAGTCCTCTCATTGCATAGTACGCCGATGTATCACGGTAATTCGGTTTTTTCTAAGCGAATTTGAGCCTGTTCTGATTTACTACTTGCACAGGTATGGGTCTTTTGCAAACATGGTGGTCAGTGAGCACATACCCCCTATCTGCAATCGAGTGTCCAACTCCCCTTAGGTTTCATGCGGTTTAGTTTTAAGCGGGTTCGAGCCCAAGGCCGTTCCTACCATTCCCACCCCGGAGAACCTTTTCCATGCAGCGAAGGCCACGACGAGCGCCATTATATTTTGTGTCCCTTCTTTCATCGAGGTTCCACTAATTATATAACTTCCAGCTCCTTTGCCACCGTTCTCACTACATTTATTCAAGGCATGGTCTCGTCAACCAGAATACGTTAAATGGCTAGCCACACGCGGCGGCGTGGTCAGTTTACTTATTATTAGCTCAAAATCCAGTTTTAACTCCGACTTCTTTCAGCTCTACGGCGGGGGTCCGTTGAACAAGATCGTAGGAGACTACATGACTTCGCAGGGTGTATCCATCTTCATATTATACAGATCGTAGGTGGAATTATCGCCCACCGTTGCCTTAGCTGAGCACCCATCTACACCCCCATTTGAGATCTTTGTTTCTCAGATGTGTGGTTGAAATGTCCTAAAAACGTCGGGGAAACATTGACTACAGATCATGAGCACATCTAAGGGATATTTCGAGCCCATATATCTCAAGGAATGTTGAAAGAATGTCCTCAGCAACATCCCACAAACAGTGTTCTTAGAAAACCCTCCTGGGATTGACTCCACAATATTGTATGATGTCCCACATTCTGAGGACATCTTTCACAAACGGTGGTGTAGGTCAGAGATGAGTCCGATACTGCCAGGTTCGTCAGTTGTGGAGCTTTTCAGTTTAACATCAAATATTCAGCAAACGTTGGCTATGACTGGGAATACTTCAAGTTCCCAGACTTGATCACACCGGAAATGGTACCACATGGGGACAATACGTTCGAACTGGTCATGGTGGTGAGTGAAGCAGGTTACCTGGAGAGCGCACCGGGACAAATGTCCTCCCAGGATAACATCTTCGGCACTCCAAGCATTCTGAACACCAAAGCTTGAGGGATCGATGCATATGCAACCTCCGACCTTCTGGTCCCGCATCCCACAAAGCCTGGGTACTGGAAAATACTTGGACGCACGGACGATCAAATCATGCACAATACTGGAGAGAAGGTGGGCGACACATCCAAGGAGCTAGGTCACAGTGCTGACATCTAACACTGGGGACAATAAGCAATATACAGGCCCTGTATATGCTCAGGATATGCTCAGGATATTACAAACATCCCCAGTATATACCCGCAATATCTGGTGGCCGGATATGCTCTGGATATTAGCTAATATACTGGGGATATCTGGAGCCAGGATATGCTCAGTATATTAGCTAATATCTGCAGCATATCCTTACAATATCCTGAGGTCTGATGGCTACCATATATGGACTCAGGATATGCTCAGGATATTGTAACACAACATGTACAAACAATGTCCAAAAATGGAAATAAAGACCTGCCTTGTAAGGAGAAGTGTAACATACTAAATCTCAATTTTCCTCTTTTATTTAACCAGTGTATTATACTTACCTTTCTGTTCTCTTGCAGACGTGCCGCCGCAGAGCAACGCGTCTGGGTTATCATCATATGCACAATTGTAGTCAATATTTATTAGTCATGTCACGTAGTATAGCCGGGCTTCGGCCCGAGTGAAGGACCATCACTTTACTACCAACAACCATCGCCTCTGAGCTTCAAGAAAGCCCGGAGGCTCCGGTGTTCGGTGAGTACTATATTCAAAGACTCTGATTGTATTCCGTAGGAAAGCCTCCCCTCGAGAGACTTCTCTCGAGGTACTACAGACAGCGGCTAAGGACTTCCTAAGCCATCCAGCTATCTGTATAGGCTTTATTCACGCCATTCGGACCTCCTTCGGCTGCTCCTGCTCGCCAGACTCGCTATCGGCGTCCTCCCCAACATATAAATATTTGTGAGGCCGCTACACACCCAACCGGTCCTACAAGAAGGCTCAGCCGAGGGCAATTGGGAAAATCAAAGTTAGGGTTAGAGTTTCCTTATAAGGTATATCTTATCTTATCTACTTCCCTATAAGGAAACCCTTACCCTAGCATCAAGTTTCAGATTGCACTTGGCTGAGCCTTCTCCTTACAAGGCAGGTCTTTATTTCCATTTTTGGACATTGTTTGTACATGTTGTGTTACAATATCCTGAGCATATCCTGAGTCCATATATGGTAGCCATCAGACCTCAGGATATTGTAAGGATATGCTCAGGATATTGGCTAATATACTGAGCATATCTGGAGCCAGGATATGCTCAGTATATTAGCTAATATCTGGAGCATATCCGGCCACCAGATATTGCAGGTATATACTGGGGATGTTTGTAATATCCTGAGCATATCCTGAGGATATACAGGGCCTTTATATTGCTTATTGTCCCCAGTGTAAATTCCCAGACAAATACAGGCCCACTCGGTACGACATCACATAGTTCAACTTCTCTATGTCCTTGATTTACCCATTATCAGAAAGCATCTTGAATCAAGATCCACACATCCTGTCCTGCGTTATTTTCGGGTGCGGCCGGTTTCAAGCGGGTGTTCTGGTAGATCCCAAGCCCGCCTTCAAGTTCGATCCTTCGGACACGGTCAAGTTGGCGGAATTCCGGAATCAAAATGAACGACTTTTCCCTGCAGCATTCAAGGCTGTTCAAGGAGGTAGGAAGCTGCATGTCCAATTCAGAAGGCAGCTGACATGCAGCCATGAAGATGATAATAGTGGCGAAGCCAGACAAACCGTGAGTTGGGTCTCACCACTTTCAGGATCTAGTTCAACCGTTATATTTGTAGCTTCACATATACTGCAAAGATGGGGGTGCGTCGCCAAGCCATAATCGCTAATTACGAAGAAGAAATTGCCGCCTTGTACGATGGGGTTGAGCAATCCGCCGCATTGGATATCCCCCTGCTGCTCAACTGGAACACTTCCTTAATCCTCAATTTTGTGTGCGATGCCATCCACAACGTCATGGCAGCCCGCCTCGGCGACGACGACAATATGTTCCAGCATGGCTGTGACAGCCTGCAAGCGACCTGGATCCGGAACGCCCTCCTGCGCGCGCTGCGCGACTCGGCGCAACTTGACACGAGCAAAGATACACGCAATTTTGTCTATGAGCATCCTACCATCGCATGGCTCGCGGACTTCGTCTTCGCCGTGGCGTCCGAGATGAATAGCCAGGATGTGTCCGCAGAGTCCAGGTCCAGCGCCATGCACGAGATGGTTGCAAAATATGCACAGGACCTCTCGAGGCACGCAAGCGAGAAAAACAGTCCCTCCGCCACTGAGAAGGTAGTCCTGATTACGGGGACGACTGGGGAGCTTGGCTGCTATTTATACTCCTTGCCTATGATTCTGTGGTTGAAGTCTACGCCCTCAATCGTTCCTCCACCCAGCAGCCAGCTCTATACAAGAGGCAGGCCCATGCCCTCGTCGACCGCGGTCTCGATGCGAGCATCCTAGATTCTCCCAAGCTGTCGATGCTTGAAGGAGACCTTGTGAGCCCCGCGTTTGACCTCGCTGGGCCCATTTATCAGAAAGTGAGTCGGTTTAATAAGTCTCAATGGAACAATTTTCATCTGGCGCAGATGCAACGATCCGTCACTCATATCATCCACAACGGTGAGTGAAGATTTGGGCAGGTGAAAGAGTGTCTGAAACGTAGCATAGCCTGGCTGGTAGACTTCAACTTGGCGCTCCTTGTTCGAATCCAACATCAAAGGCCTTCGATACCTGGCTGATTTTTCACTGGGGTCACCTTTCCTCGAGCCTCCAACTCTCCTGTATACCAGTTCAATCGGAATCCTTCAAATTAACCACATTATTATATACTGCAATGGAACATTAACCATATATTAAGATGTAAACGAATAGGCTCCCTTGAAGGAGATCGCGGTCGAGGCCAAGAAGGCGGTTGGAAATGGGTACCGAGAGTCGAAGTAGATCGCGAAGGAGATCCTCGCCAAGGCCGCGGAATCCACCGGAATGAAACCGATAGCCAGCTGTGTGGAGGAGTGAATGGTACCTGGAACACCCACGAATGGGTTCCAGCCCTGGTTCAGAGTGCCAAGGTCCTCAAATGTATCCCGGATGACAGCAGGGTGCGTTATTGGATGGATTTTGGACTTACCAACTGGACAACTGAATGTGACAGGCAGGATGTTTCGTGGATTTTGGTGCACCTTGCTGCTGCTGCAATTATTGATTTCCTCGACGCGATCCCAGCAGCCAGAATTTTGCATCTGACACTGGGTGCAAGGTGCAATATTCCAGGCCAGGAAATAGGCCGGAAATGCAAAGGAAATTGCAAAGATTCCGGCTATTTTCTTGAAATTTCCGGGGCCCGCAAATTTGAAATATATTTGGTATTTCCTTAAAAAGTTTCAGCTATTTCAGGATCCCGGAAATTTGAAATTTCCGGACCCCGGAAATAGCAAGCATATTGTGACATTAAACACCTGCCATAACAGGTAATTATGAAGTGAGAAGGTCACCGGTTCAATCCTGCTCTATGGCATTATTTTCAGCATTACAGCTCTTTGCAGAAGTAATGACACTTCCTAAAAATAGATTAAGAAAGAGCAACTTGAACACCCCGCATCTTCGTGCTCATTTCTCGGCCAATTCTGGCCTGATTGACATGATTCCGGGTGGGTTCAAGAGGCAGGAAGCAGGGCTTTCCACCCAAATCCTACATTACAGACAGCTCCCAAGAATTAGGTGCTTCAAAATTCACCCCCTTTGTTTTGAACTGCAGCTTGAATAGCTCAGTATTCGGTTAATTCTGAACTGGATTGGATGATCTTGGGGTCCTTTTGACGGGATTATATAGGCATAGGCGCTCTGGGCTTCCCCTTTTGGTTTCACATCCAAATTCCCATGGTTCAATGAATTCTTGAAATCTCACACAAAATATAAACTTGGAGGAGTGCCGGAGTGGTGCGACACATTTGGATATACTAAGCATTATTGCCTATATTTTAGGGTCAGGAATCATCCGGATTCAAGAAAATCAACCAGGAATTGAATGAGAACGGTCAATCAGAACCTGTCGTTCGGAAGACCGGGGTCGAATTTTAGGGTCCTCAAATTTCGTGTTTAACCCTTGGTGTTTAGTATGGGTTGAAAGCCGTGCTTAACCGCTCTCTAATGTGCCTAGAATCAAGTCAATCCATCAAGAATTGACAGAGGAATGAGCATGAGAATCAGGTGTGTTTAAATTGCTCTTTCTTATAAAAATAGGAGTAGTGTCATTACATTTGCAAACAGCTGTAATATATCTTGCTTAAATAGTGACAGCAAGTGGTAAATAAGCTATAAGATATGATCATATGATCTAGATCTGTGTTTAGACCTTCCAAATTTATGTTTCTAAAGCCCGAAATGCAGAGAGAACAAAAAACATCTGCTGGTCACATGCACTGCATATAGATATATGCTTCACGTGATTTCGCCTAATTATGTCTTAACTATAATTCCTGAGATAGAACAACTCTATTCATTTATAACCATTCCTGTTGTCTCTTTCACAGTTTCTGTAACCATTTGAGCCTGATGCATTGATTTTGAAAAGAATACCATAGAGCAGGATTGAACTGGTGACCTTCTCACTTCATAATTACCTGTTATGGCAGGTGTTCAATGTCACAATGTGCTTGCTATTTCCGGGGTCCGGAAATTTCAAATTTCCGGGATCCGGAAATAGCTGTAACTTTTTAAGGAAATACCAAATATATTTCAAATTTGCGGGCCCCGGAAATTTCAAGAAAATAGCCGGAATCTTTGCAATTTCCTTTGCATTTCCGGCCTATTTCCTGGCCCATAATATTGCACCTTGCACCCAGTGTGATAAATCCTGAACCAATCGCGTGGTCCATGCTCGCGACGATCATCGCTACCCACTTGGGGGTGTCGCTCGTGTCGTACACGGAGTGGCTGGCGCGACTCGAACATGCCTCGCAGACGGGTGAGAATCCAAACTCCTTTCGTGCGCCGCGCCTCCTGCAGTTCTTCCGAGCTGTAAATTACCAGACAAGGGATGAAAAAGACGCGTTTGGATTTCCTACCCTGGATATAGCGCAGGCGCTGGGTTCGTCGACAACTTTGCGATCTCGAGACTGTCGGCTCAGTGAGGTGGACGTGAAGAGCTGGATGGGATACTGGTGAGGTGTAGGGCTGTTGTGAAATCTATTCAGATGAACAATAGATGAACACATTTATGTAATAAACACTCCAGCTTGGCTCCAGCCTCCATTGCTCCACTCTGTTTCTAACGGTTGCCCGCATGCTCGCAGTCTGTTCTCTTATCTACAACTTTAATGCTCATATCTCACATTGCTTTGATCTCGAATGCATGATCATATTTAATTTTGATTTAACTGGTTTAAATTTCGTTTCTATGTAGGCATCGGGGGACATCGGAAGAGTCCGGTTCGCTTGATCCGAAGATAGCCGCCTGATCGGGAATACACCGCGGCATCTGCATCTCTCTTGAATGGACCTTCCGCAAGAACTCGTTAACTCGATAGTCGACGCGATAGTCGAAGACTTCGACCTGGACCAGGATCCGTGAGCAATCAACAACACCGTCAATGTACTGGAGGCACTCAGATCCTGTGCTCTCATCGCCCCCGCGTTCGTGCACCCTTGCCAGACCTACATCTTCCACGGGCTCACTCTCAGCGAAAACGAACAAATCTATCCCGAGGCAATCTCCGCCCTCTTCACGACATGTCCGCACCTAGCATCATACGTCCGTGCGCTTCACTTCGAGTATAGAGCGGTCGAAGAACACCTTGCACCCATCATGCAGGTTCTTGCATCAGTCACGAACCTTGCTTGCCTCGTACTCTACCCCGAGGAGATCCAGTGGCAGAATTACAGTTGTGGACAAACAAAGTCCACAAGTAGCCTGTAGCCCTAACGGGATTTTATTTTGACTTACTTTCAACTGTTTTAGACTCAGATTAATGCAAAGAGCTCAAAAAACCTACTCCGAAGTTTTTCCCACGACATTTTATAGGCCGCCAAATTTTTGGCCCAGATCCAAATCTCAGATTTGTGATCGGAGATGATTGGTGAAAAACGGGGTTTTTTTGGCACAGCCACATCATGTGATTACATTATCTACCCCCTGGAATTGTCAATTGCTCTCTGCCGTGACTCCTCAATTGCATCAAAAGCCTTGTTTGAAACTGAACGATGCTGTTTCTTCTTCTTGACAGCCCAATCTGCTGCTGTGCCTGTCAACCCCCTGCGGTAAGCATCCATGAACCTCCATGATTTGTTGATGAAACGACGGATCACTGTAACTGGACATCCATCCAGATACTTCAAGGCCAATTCCTTTGAGTCTGCAAAACTTTTTTTTGGAACTTGCCGGTAGCGGTATTTGCACCATCCCCAATACTGCCAAAATAAATTAGTTCAAAAAAACCATTCAAAAAAATAATATACCATCTCAATAGGATTGAGTTCACAATGAAATTTAGGGAGAAATATGCACAGATGTCCAGCTTCAGTGATCACAGTTTCGAGCATAGATGGTTGGTTAACAAAGTCCTCTTGCTGACTGAGAAGACGTGCCATGCAGCACCCTGTACTCTCGAATGGGCACACAGGAGAACATTTTGCTTTGAGGCCTGAGACATCAAAGCCTCGCTCTACCAGTACAGCTTGAAGACCTTTTGCTTCATTATCAGCAGTAGTCATTTTTTGAACCTTTCCACGCTGAGCAGCAGATGGATTGGACTGGGGAATAATGGTGTCATTCTGCTTTGGTTGCTTCCCACCATTGGATTTATTCATGCTGAATGCTCGAAGTGCTCCCTCTGGCAGTGAGGCATGGGCTGAAGACTGATCAAAAATAAACAGGGCAGTCACCCCAGGATGGATGTCATTGTGGATTTTTATTGCACGCTTCACCTGCTTGATGAGCTGATCTGTATCCCACCAAGGGTCGCCCCTTGCACCTGGAAAAGTTATCTCCCGTGCATCAGCAATTATAACACCATGCTGGTCCCGTTGAACAAGTCGACCTGTTCCTTCAGTAATAAAATCTGAAACATGAATGAGGCGTCCACGACTTTTCTTTTGAAGGACAGTTTGCCCTTCTGCAAGCCTGAGAAGATTTATCAGTGGCAAAACACTAAGAAATACAAGAACACTTGCCAAGCAGAGCGCATATAATCAAGTGCATGGAAGCAGCATTCATCATGCAAATATGCAATGACCTTTGTCACTCCAGGTGGCAGAACAGGCTCAACAACTTCAAGGTTTGGTCCATGATACTGTGTCATGCGTGCTTCAAATCCTGCCATCTTAGGCAGAAAAACATCAGTTCGATACTGCACGACATCCGGCCGTTCATGGCCATCCATATAAACACCCTTCTTGATCAGGGTTCTGCGATAGCCAAGTCTGACTAGCCAGCGCCGGGCAGTACGCTCACTGATTGGCTGCTTTGGTGAGATTCCAAGTGCAGGAAGGATTTCTGTATTAATCCCTCCACAGAATTTCTTGGGAGTTACTGTTCCAACAGTCTGCTGTGTTAACCAAGCTAAGCATGCAGCCTGAACAGATTCATCATTCAAGAGTGACTTTGTATTTGCTCTTCCGCCTCTGGTCTCTGCTGGAAGCTCTTCAAAAAGCTGATAGTGTCGTGCCAGGGCACGGACACGTCGTGCAAAATAATTCCCATTCCCTTCATGCCATTGATGTGCAATTTCAAGACTTGCAGCAATTCGTTTGCGACCCTTTATACGGAGAGTAGCAAAATTCCGAATAATGAGGAGTTGGTTATATTGTGAAAGTGGAAGGTTTCGCTTCTTCAGGTCCTCCTTGATTTTTTCTCTGAGAGCATGCCAGCTCCGAATGATGACACCAGGTGCAGGATTAGAAAGAAGAGGTGACCTAGCAGGTGTTGTGGATGGGATCTCGTCACCACCAACAATATCATCCACAACTGCATCCCAGTCATTTGGGTCATCCTCAAGTTCTTCATCTGAATTATCCACCTCTATTGGCTCATTGGCTGGATCTGAAAGAACAGATGCTGAACGAATCCGAGGAACAAGTTGGGGTGGAGATGGAGCACGAGAGGGAGGAGCAGTTGAAAATGGTGTTGAACCTGGTGTTTCGGTTGGAGGTGGAGCTTCATCCTCTGAATGATTCAACTCCTCCTCTTGTAATACTGGGGAGGATGGAACAGGTGTAACCGAGGAGGATGGAGTAATAAAGAAGCCATCCAGGTGAGTTTGTGTTTTGTTGTATTTTTTATATCTTTCTTGAGTGCGCACAGATTTGCTTCCTGTATCAGGACCTTTGATATACTGAGCCGGACGCCCTAAGCAACCTGATATGAACAAGTTGAAGTCATTGAAATATAATCAGACCTCACCCCCAGGTTTGCGTTTCTCAGCTGTTCGTTTAGCTTCATAAGCCTGGTTAGTTGGGATCCAGTCATTATCCCCTGCATCTCGTTGATCCTCCTCAATCTGTGCAAGCAAGTTAAACAAACGGTCTTGAAACTCTGCCTGTGCAACCTCATCCCAGTCGTCTTCATTATCATTGTCACTATGGTCTGAATCGACCTCAAGATAAGCTAAACTGTCAAGTTCTGCAAGATCAAGAGCTTCAGAATCAGAGTAGTCATCTTCAGAGGAATTATCTGAAGCCTCAGGTGAAGACTGTTGCCTAGGTTGTTGCCTAGATTGGTTCTTGAGCCCAGTAATGTTGCGTTTGGCACGTTTGCTAGGGCGTCCTCTTCCTCTCTGCATGGTGGGGAAAGATAAGAGAGAAGGCTGGAGTTTCTCCCGAATGAATCAGTTGACTCTTTCAGCTGACAGTTCTGAAAATAAGTCAGGCATGTGACCAAGAAAGATCATTTAATTGCGGCACATCCACTTGATGGATTTTCACGATTATTTGATATTCAGATGCGGCTCATCAAGGCGCATCGATTGCGCATTTTCTTGTAATTTTCCCACGACTTTTGATCGGCCGCCAAAATTTTGACCGGCCCGGATATTGATAGATGATTTGCCGGCTAACGGCTCGACAAAATCACTTAATTTTTATATGGATGTGTTCGCCTTGGTGAGATCTATCGATCCATGTACTTATCTCGGCTAAAAAAATCGATTTTCTTTTTGGTGGACTTTGTCTGTCCACAACTGTACCCCGCACACCTACGGGAATCCTTCTTGGCCGCATTTGCTCTGCCTTCGCTGCACCACATCACACTCGGGTATTTCTGCTTCGAGGACGCGTCAGAACTGCAGACGCTTCTGAGCGAAAGCACCGCCCTTAAGACACTCTGGGTTTGCTCGATTATGCTCAGAACCACCCAGTCAGCCAACAACCTCGAACCGGCATCCCAAGTGGCTCCGCGAGTCGTCCTGGACTCACTCCATTTGTCCGCATTGAATGCGGCGAATGTACAGGCCATTGCGGAGTCGTCCATCACAACCGACATCATGCATTTGCGCTCACTCTACCTCCACAACACCCCGATGCAGCCGCTGCTCAAGCTCAATGTGGCCTCGATCAAACACCTCAATATTTGCTCATACTACATCGGTGCGCCGATCAACCCCCGTTCGGAATACGCTGACCACCTCACAGACATGTCTCATGACAACATGGATGCACTGGCGGGCGTGTACCGTCTACAGTCGCTCCACCTGAAGGCACCCCTCCTGCTCTCCATCAGCAAGATTCTGCGCTCGTTGGGCAACCTTGATCACCTTGTGTGCCTGCGCACGGTGTGTGTTTCAATTGGGCACAGAACACATTCCCCCGACTCATGGGCGGAGCTCGACAGGCTGCTCGGCGATCTCCCGGCGCTGGCGGATGTGAACGTGTACACGGCCCCTGGTGGGCCGTCCGAAGTGTCGCTACGCGTGTGAATGCTCATCCTCACCAGGCGGGATGTGTTGCGGATTCATTCATGATCACGGGTATGACTTGTGTTGCCAGGTTGTCTTCAGAATTCTATATGGTGCAGGTTGGGACTATTTTATTGAATTTTGCTAAGGGTGACACATCGGCCTGTCTCATCAAATTACTGAAATCCACGGCCATTCGAAGGTCACACCCGATGCCTGGTACGTCCCTCCATCCATGTCTAAAGGCATAGTCGAATTTCCGAGTCTTGCGGATTCCACGCTCATGGAGCTGACACTGTATGTATGCAGTTCAGCGTGAACCCGCCCGACAACATTCCGCCTTGCCAGGGGCCCCTGTGTGAAATCAGACAGAGTTTCCTGGAGAATGAATGGCGTGAAAAACACGTCAAACGCGGCATCCTTTGGGATGGGGAGGAATTTGCGGGACAATGCATTCAATTTCAGTTCAAAATTCCTTCATTCAATGTCAAGAAAAATCCCTGGTACTGGTTTATCTGCTACTTCTGTGCCGTAGTTATGATTACCCTCGACAAGATAATGTCCGTGCGTTCGATGTCTTGTTACTTTGAGGAACGGATGAGCTCAATGATTTCCGGGTCGCAGAAGATCTTGGGCAGTCATTTAGCACGCACACAATATAAATGCCAAAAATCTGAACTTCTCTACGCTCTCCACATCCAGAGCAAGAACGGCGTCGCACACGGTTGGATTTCCTGAGATGTTCAAGCTCTGAAGCAAGGTGCTTGAGTCACCCAGTGAGAAGCACTGCGTTAGGTCGCGTTAAATCAAGGAAACCTGAGGGCAACAACATTGTACTGTTTCACAGTGAAGATGATTTCTTTGCACCACGGGAATCTCATTTCAAGCCTTCAGGAAGTCGACGAAGGCCCCCTGAAACTTTTCAACGGTTATGTCTTTCCGCGAGAAGAGGGCGATGCAGCGGAAACGGGATTGTTGCAACAGCATGAACGCTACAGAACTCAGGGCATCTTTGTTTTTATATATCCATGGTGTGACTCACCTTTACTTCTTCCGCAGTACTTTCAGGGTAGTCTCTTATAAACAGACACTATAACAAGGGAACCTCGTACCTCAGTTTGTTATACTTTCAGGGTGCCAAACAGGCTAAACCGGGGCTTTCGGCTCTAATTCGAGATCGCGATAGCCCCACAGCACTGGATTCTTGGCATTTGTATTCCACAGACAAGAGAATCGGGAATTGATGCTCAAGTGGTAAGCCCATCTCCCTCGTCATTTGGTTCAAGTTGAACTTTTATCCTGAATGAGGACGTACTCCTGCTACAACCTTGGTAATTGTCTGGCCATTCATAGTTTCTTATAAACAGACGCTATCAAAATTTAACCTCGTCCCTTGGTTTGTTATAGTCTGTCAGTAACCTTGATCGAATGATCGCTGGCGGCGCTATTACAAATCACAAAAAATTCCCGGCATTGACAAGGGTGCAGTGACGTGTTTTTGGCTCTTTCAGGGCTGTCTTTATGTTTAGAAACACAATTTGAGTAAGTTCTCCCGCCAAATGTTGGGTGGAAGGTTGCAGAAGCGCAATGCCGAAATTTGATGGGCCGGCAGGCAGAAAAATCCGATATCTTGAATTCTAGTTGAGAGCTCATCAATCATGATTTGGAGAAGGTAGTTCAATTGGAAGTGAGATTTTGAGAGACTTTCTCTCTCAAAGTTTGTGGATAGAGCCACCAGAAGGGTGAGCAGTTGTGGGAGCAATTTCAAACTCCGACGATTATATAATAATGGCGCGACCTACACACGATCGCGCGGTTAACTACAGACTAGGCCATTCAGAATGCCCAAGAATGTGCACTTTCTTCTTGCACAGGCTTCGCCCCTGCTGCGCCACCTGTTCAGGTCAAAATAGATTGATGATAAGGAATAGTGGTTATTGGAGTTGATGCATGATGCCTCGGGCATCACTCGGGCAAGCCGCCAGCTGATCAGAATATAGTGGAGTATTTCGGAACATTGGAGTATAACCCCGTACAATACCGCCCGTCTTTGTAATAGCCTCGGCTATACCTCGGCCTTGTAGTATATATAAGGCGCACACTTTCTCTGTATTGCTCAAGCGTTTGCAGAGCTCAGTCAAGCGCTAAATATCATTTCATTTGATCATACATATTTGTCTGATTCCTCAACCGTAAAACCCAACAGTGGTAACTCAGGGTCCCCGAGCCTTGTCCGAGTCTTCCCCGAGGCACGCAACACAAATATCGAAAACTGGATGCAATGTTGGTTCTACGCGGAGCTAGACAAGGAGCTGGAATTGGAAGGTCGGTCCGGGCAGGCAGGAACTCGCACATCTGGAATTGTCAGACCGAGTCGAAGGATCGAGCACCACTCAACTCCACGTGCAGGGACTAAATTTGAACTCCTCGATTGTACCTTGATTTCTCTATTCACTAATATGGGCTTCGCTTTCCGCGCGCTCAGAGAAAGGTTCGGACCAGCGCTCAATGTGGGTGTGAGTCAAATCCTATTTGACAATACATACAGTTGCGAGGCTCAGATGACTTTTAGGTTCAGAGCAAAGGCTGGTCGGATCCCACTCGCAGGGAGGGACGTGATCTGGGCCCGCCGTCAAAATACACTACAATTCTGCAAACAGTGAGATGGTTTCTCCCACATGTCATGGGATCCATACCAGAACCGAAAACGTTCAAGTTGATGATGCAGTCAAGACGCCTTCAGCGTATAAGGCTGGCATAGCACGCCTAAGTAAGGTGTCGTCCCCTTCCCGATAATCGAGCAGGCGGATGCGGATCTCCTCCAACTCAGAACCGATTTGCGCCAACCAAGAATCAATGGTTAACCACATCAGCATGAAGGGACTGTTTTCGCCTGTGTGGCATATTGTTATCGTGAGCTGCTTCAGGGCTTTCAAGCTCGGCATATTCCCAGGTCAGTGCAGCATGACTAGTATCGAGGGGAGATGCTGTGCCCTTAGGTGGAGGCTGTGGAGGCTGACCGTCGCTGGTAGGATATCGTCAAACCCCTCTTTCCATAATGGATCTAAACAAAATGTTAAACTAAATCACCAGCGAACTACACAGAAAGTAACAGGTGCCCTTACCAAGGAATTCGAGTTTCTGAAGCGATTGTGCATTTGCATGGAGGGATATATGAGGATAACCGATGCAGAGAATAGACCGGAGATGTGTGACATCCACGACGGTGAATAACTTGAGCATTGCTTTCAGATCCCTCATCTCCATGTAGGATATTTCCAGTGACTCGATTATTACACGCCGGGATTCCGGCGAGAAATCAGAACGACGAGGTGAGGTATCGGCGAAAGAAATCCCGATTAGCAACAGCTCCTTGAGACCTGGGCTGTTGCTTAATATGTGCTGGAGCTCTGGCGGATCGTGAAATTGCTGGCTTCGCAGCTCGAGGCGGCGAAGGGAAGCAGTAGATAATACCGCCAGAAATGATTGTCGGAGCTGGATCGGGAATGGCGAGGAACTAGTCTGCGGTTGGAGGGCCAACAACTTCAATTTTGGGAGGGAAGAAAGTACGTGCTCGATGGAGTGTGATCGTGCGCACCGGTAGGATAGCAGTAAAGTCTCCATATATGGCCGGATGTGCGGTGTTGAGGAGAGAAGTTTCGAAAACTGCCTAATTACGAGTACTTATGTAATCGTTTTTTTAATCAATCGAAATGAGGTTTTGAAAGTCTCGCGACATTTTGGTCACGAATTTAAGCGTGTAATGTTTTTAGGGGCTGTGCTAATGTTTTTAGTGGCTGTGTATAGAGCCTGTTCTTTAAACCGACTTCAAATTTTGTGAGTGTTTAGTGGCTGTGTCATTTCCTTGCAATCATGCTTCATTTACGCACATTGGTGTGTTCATTTCCCCATAACATCATACTCACATCCTTTCCTCCTGGCCCCGTACAGATTTCAGCTTGTAAATTGTTCCTGTTATACCTCATTCGCATTGAAGACTAGGTGGCAGTGTTCATCTGTTTGGTCTTGGCAAATCTCCCCGCTGCCCTCCTCCCTTCCAGTACTCTAATATCCCCTTAAATTTGGGCGGCTTTACGTCAAGTATATCATAGGTAGATGCCTACTCAAATTTGTACGGTTCCCGAATATAAATCATGCATTTGCGTCGAAGCCCGCCAACGGGTGAGTGGTCGGCTGATCGTAGCATTTGATGTGGCCACGCGGATCAACGGCAGACCTCTAGGCCATCAGCAGGCCATCACGGTGCACATCTTGTTGGTGGTCGGCAACGGTCCGCAAATTCAAACTCCGACAGGTGCTTGATCAATGGTCAGCCACCTTTCCAGACCCTACGCTCATCGGACGGATATATATACCTGAGCAAATATGATAGCCTCGTGTAACCTTTCATAATAATTGAAGCAGATTTTTTATTTTCCCCACGCCTCGGCCGGAAACAATATTCTCGCGGAGAAATTCGCCAACAGTGCGGGACTGGGGGCATAAGCCCAAAATCCACAACAATCATTTTAATGTATGCGATTTTTGGACATTTCGTTCACCATGTATTTCCTGCTCAGATCCGTGTAACGAACGGAATGGAGGGGAGCCTTGATTCACGCTCCTTTGGGCCATCGGCCGACCGGGCCGGCACCCGCTCGCTCCCATCATCTTTCATCTCGACGCGTCCCGAGGCCCATTTCACGCGTCAATTTGCGGTTTCCAGGGGCAGGATGGCCAACGCCGCGAACATGACCCGAAGGCGCGCCGATGCACGTCTTCTGTCGGCTGCCAGTCCCGTTACACCGCGGAGACAGGCCTTGATGGATCGTGTCACCGCTCTGGAGGCTATGGCTACAAAATTCGCGTCAGATAATGCGGGCTTGAAGGAGAAAAATGATCTCCTTGTTGCTCGCGCCGACGACCTGGGACGGAGGCTCCATAACAAGACACGACAGGCAAATCGCGCTCGGGTATCAGCAGACACACTTCGTGATGCATTGGGCCGCTCAAAGCATGCCCGTGCCATTCAGGCTGGCCGTTTGGAGCGCAGGAAAAGGGACGGGATTGAGAAGGCCCTCACTGAGGTGCGGCTCGGTCTCACAAAGCGGTGGATGAAGGGCAAGGGAGGCACTTTTACGGAGCTGTCCCGCGAAATATTCCGAGATCTCGTCCCCCTTAACGTATTGGCCGTCAATGTCGGTCCGGTCATTCATACCGTGGGACGGGGGCTCGGGCTTCAAGTCCAGGACCATATCAGCTCACGTCAAATTGGACGGGTGATGGAGGAGGGAGGGATTGCGTCAGATATTCTGGAACTGGCTGTAACCAGCTGATAATGAGATTGTCCTCAATACGGACATAGACATTCCGATTGCAGTTGGATGCACACTGTTTGCGGCGGTTTTCCTTATCATCTTAGATGGTTCTGACACCGACGTCGAGAACTTCTACATAGCGAATGTTGTGAGACATGAAGCTTCAATAACAGATCACTTATGGGTGGATTTAAATACAAAATTTTATTTTGTGTGCAGTGAATAAACCATTGTTGGGATGCTAGAGAACAAGAAAAAAAAAGAAAAAAGAACCTAAGTGCGAGTTTGCCGGGCCGTGCCACGGCCATCACCCCCAAGTCCGTTCATCCGGAGGATCTGACTAAAGGCGGGTGCGTAGATTGACTGAGGCAAACAGCTTCGTTTGGCTGGGCCGAACAAACGCGCAGTCCACCAAAGCGCAAGACCTCAATGATTTTCGATCAGGGAATGTCTGCGGGTGGTTCTTATCTGTGAGCGAAATGTCGAATTCATCTATGATGATAGCGTCTATGAGCTCCTGCGGAAGTTGGATGGCGTGGCTGTGAAAGAGGTTTTGGAAAAGGGGACTAGAGAATGAATCAGGTTTAACCTTGAAGCCTGTAGTGGCTTTGGTTCTTGACTTTTCCGCGGTGGCATCCTTGGCCCCGGTCGGGAGATATATCTTCAGCCTAGTGGTCAGCTCAAACAGATATCACCTGAGTTTTATCCTGTGCACATCAGATTAGAACGGGGACAAGAATATTTCCACCAGGCTCACCTGGACCTTGCAGCTGATCAACGTTCAACGTTCAAGCTTTAAGCTGACCGTTGCAGTAAGCCGTCCGATCGGGCATAACATGCCGTGTTACAGTCGCTAAATGGGTTCCGGAACATTACCAGTTCCGGAACAATCTGCATTCCCAGTTCAGGCCGTAGGTTCTGTCCATGGGAATTTTTGTCATTAATCTGGAAGGTGGCTTATATATTCCTACCATATATCATGCCAGCATTGTTGTCCGTTGTCACATGAAAAATCAATATATCCAAAAGGCCATTCGAAGCGGCTTGTTCACATCATAGCCAAATGTTACAGCGATTATTTGCCACTGGTGCCTTGAATCAACTGTGTGGACATCCTGGGATCCTTGGATGCACCACTCTGGGGGGCCGTCGGTGGGTTTTTGTTGAAAGAAAGATTGGTTGAACCCCGAAAAGGGTGATGTTCCGGAACTGGTAATTTTGTCGAAATTCACTAATTGCCGAAACTGCTGTTTTACCAATGGTCAAGTGACCTCAAAAATTCGGACGCAGATGTCACTTATGCTTTCGAGGTCGTAGAATCCAAATATGCAAACAGAATCTGTTCATCTCCTTTCCCTAGTTCTCTATTCATAATTTATTTCCGTGTGTTCCGGAACCCATTTAGCAACTGTATGTTCTCGGATCAAAGTTCCATTTGCAGATGCCGCGTCCATCTCGTCGAGTGGGCTCATTTTAGCTACATACATATTGGTCGCGCATAGCGTATGCTTCGCGGATATTCCGTCTTACGATCACTGCGTGGCTAGCTTGTAATCCCGGCGATTTTGGCCGGCTTACTTCAAGTTCATTGGGACCTTCATTTCCCCGCAATATATTCAGTTATGCTCTCCACCAGCACTCCACAGGTTTCCCCTGGGAATTTTCAATTCACACACAAGCTGGCCCCATTTTCGAATTTCCCGCGTACCCTTGTTAATTTTCGGTCGAGCAGTACAACACGCGAGGTACCGAGCGAAAATTGCTGTAGCGTCTGTTTATAAGAGACTAGCAGCTGATGTAGGATCAATCTATGAGACATTCAGTCATTTCAGTGCTTCATTCCCTCAAAGATGGTTTGGACTTATTTCGGTTTGGACTTATTTCGGTGTAACGAGGAACGAACTCGGTCGAAGGTGGTGTTCATAATCCGGTGCGCCGCGGTTTCGGATCGCTCCATGCCTCACCCGAATTATCGGACGCCCTTCTATGCAGTGTACCGGCAACGACCCAATACAACAGGCGCAAGCTCTCAAGGATCACAAGAAGGATCTCGACGCGCAGGCGGACTGCGTGCCTACGCGTGTGGGCCTCATACCCCAGTTTTAAGTATTAGTAGTTTGCAACGAGCATACATCGACTCACGCGACGCGCCTGTTTATTCATGTCCCTGCAACCGTGACCATCGGGTGCGTTCGATTCTCTCGGATTGCTCTTTACTTGCATTGACGAGGTCCAGCTGGTCGTCTTTTCCCTGAAGGTTCCCGCAGAAGCATCTAACCCAGATGCGAAATGGCAAAGGTTCACGGATCCTGATTTGGGCCGACTACTATCGGAACGAACGCGGGCTAAATTTACACGCCGCCCGAGGGTCCGAGATATATAACACTGTTATACATCTTCCCTCCGTCCTCCCCCAAAGGTTGCTCGAAGAGCACCCATGCCTCCATCCACAGTCAAAATACTCCGCTCTACCGATGACACGACCATATTTGCCGAAGCGACAGGCGATCCGAAGAATCTGCATCTTGTTTTGCTCTCGGGGTTAAGCCTTAGCGGCTGCGTATTCGACGACATGTGCGCCGATGAGCGTCTGCTCGAGACACTCTATATCGTACGAGCATTCTATCCCCTCCTTGTTATCGCTGACGATGGCAGGTCCGGTACGATATCCGAGGCCACGGGCGCAGCGGGAAACCCAGCACCCCAGAAGCATACAAGTCGAAATTATTTGCGGACGATTTCAAAACTGTCCAGGACGCCTTTGGGTTGAGAAGGCCCGTCCTAGCGGGATGGTGAGATCACCAGTTCTACTCCTCGACCCCCCTTTTCACGTGCCTTTCACGAACAGGAGCATGGGCGGTAACTGACCTGGTACCGCGTCGGTTTTTCGGCCCTGATTCAGTTCCATATTTCACAGCTGCTGTGGCCACGGATGTCGTCAGGCATCTTCCTTCCGCGACACTTTCGGGCGTCATATATCTCGCCGGGGTCCCGGCCACGAGCCTCCTCAGCGAGCTCGCTTCCCCTCCCCTCATTGCCATCCTCCCAGCGCTCGTGCTGAACGAGAGCGTCTCGGCCTACCAGGCGGCCGCAGATGCCTTCACCGACAAGCTCTTCGCGCAGCCCGATGCGGTGCCCTATGATGTGCGGTGCCTGCACAAGGGGCACAGCCTGACGCCCGTGATCATGGGCCTGAGCCTCGCGCGCCCAATGGCCGTCGAGGACCTCTGGCGTGCCGGGCAGGAGGGGCTGCCGCTTCTCATGTTACAAGGTACACTGGATCGCCATCGGATCGGCAGCGCGAAGGGCATTCACCAGATCATGCGGCCGCACTTCAGGAATATCGAGATGGTTTGGCTGGAGGGCCGCGGACATGCGTTGCACTACGAGTGCCGGGAGGAAGTCATAGAGCATCTCATCAGATTCACGACGAAGTGCGGAGGCAAGGTCTGTTCGATTCTTTGCGGCGTCATTTGCAAAATCCTTATGGTTCCCAGGATTATCGCGCGATGATGGCTATCTGAGACTTGGACTGTGTATCGATTAATACCTAGAGGCTACTCATGGACGACGGAACGAAGCATCGCGCCCTGAGTTGGCAATTTTTTTTACGAATTTTACGAGGGTATCGTCTACAGTATATCACTCGATAATACGGACAATGGGATCCACCGACAACTTCGGTGATCATAACGCGGAACTGCGGCCGCTAGTTCGACTTGCTCGCGGATAGTTTCAGTACTGGGGACACGCATGTGAAACCTTTTATTTCTAAGGAGGCGCGTACTTATCGGTGCGCCTCACCCGGATGTTACTGCTTTTGAGTTTGCCGGGAAGTGGCGGTGCTTTCGCCGTGTCCCGCAATCATTGTTGCCATCACATCTTGATCTCTTGCTTCCACCTTCCACCCTCAGGGCCTCAAGCCACCGTCATCCTCTACCTGAATAGCCAGGAGCAAGGCGTGTCCACTTCTCGTAAATCCTCCATCTGGGGTTCTACGTGACAAGACCGTACCGTACAGTGGCACAAGATAACGCTCAAATCATGCCATCCCGAGTCAAAGGTAGTCTGTTGTTAACCGCGCCACCGCGTATAGGTCGCGCCGTTATTACATAATCGTCGGAGTTTCAATTCGGTCCGGGCCTTTCCGTCTGCGTCACAACCAAGTCACAACTCTGCCGCACCCCCTGTACTGCTTCCCTGGCCTCTCTTCCCTCCAGTCGTGACCCATGGCGCCTCAGTATGACTGGTGCAGTCCCCAGGGACGACAGACGATCACCATCATAGTGAAGAAGCTCATCCCAGAGTGGAAGAACGGGCTCTATCCGTCGCAGCACACTCTCGTCGCGCGCATCCTCGATGGCCAGAATATCCTCTGCTGCATGGCCACAGGCGGAGGGAAGTCCGCTCTCTTTGCAGTTCCCATTCTGATACTCCGTGAAATTGTCCGGAATCGTGGACTGTACCCGGACCTCCCCATTCGTGAGCTTCCTCAAGGAATTGTGATTACACCGACGAAGGGCCTTGCTGCGAACATCGTATGATTCTCTCTCTTTGCCTGATCTCTTAATAAGCCTCTCTAGGTGCTCGAGCTCAAGAAACTCGATATCCCTGCATTTGCTTACTGTCATGAAAGTGTTACCGAGGCGCGGATGGCTGGCCGCAATTTAGCGAACGAGATCTGCGCGTGCAAGACATAGAACGTGACCTGCGTGGACCCGGAGCATCTGCGGGACAAGGCCTGGCGTGAGATCACGGCTTCTGATACCTTTCGTGCCAATCTTGTGTACGGATGTGTCGACGAGGCGCATCTGATCAACCACTGGGGCCTTGACTTTCGTCCGTTATTCAAACACATTGGCGACTTTTTCCGTGGTCGGTACCATCTTCTGCCTCGATATTCGCCCTTTCTGCCACGCTTCAGCCAGGTGCTGCAACAAACTCCGTTTGCTCGAGTCTCGGAATGCTGGGCGACAACTTCTACCTCTTTCGGAGCTCAAATGAGCGCCCCAATACTCAGTTTATAATGGAGCCTCTCGAGAACGGTGTCGGAGGAAAGATGTTTCCTCAGCTGATCCACTATCTCAATTCACGTCGAAAGGCTGTAGTTCATTGTCGGACAATCGACGATGTCTTCCGTGTCTTTCTCTACCTATGGAAGGCGCTACCCCCTGGACCCCATCGACTTCGTAGATTGAAAATGTACCACTCTCTTCGCTCCTCCAAGGACAACGAGGAGATTCTTCGGCTCATGGACGACGATCCAGAATGTCAAGTGGTCATCGCGACGATCGCCTTTGCTAACGGGCTCAACGTGAAATCTCTGCTGGATAGCATTTCCATTGGATTCCCGGACACCGTGGACCAACTCTGGCAAGAAAAGGGTCGCGTAGGAAGGAACCCGGACACCGTCGCTCGCGGCGTCGTACTGTTTCAGCCGAGTGCTCTTGCCGCCGCCCACAAACAGATTAAAGGCAAGTTTATGATCGAATATTAATTGATATGGGTTTAATGTTGGTGTGATAGGTCTCCCCGATGCAAAATCGAAAGTCTCTAAGACCGGAAAAAGGAAACGCAAGCAAAAGGCGAAACCCCTCGAACACGCGAAAGTCCTGCTTTTGACCGAGCTGCAGTGTTATACTGCAGCGCTCAATCGAATCTACGAGAATCCTCCCCTAGAAACGACCAACCTTGATTGCATCTCGGCTCAGCGGCATATTCCATGTTCGTTGTGCGCCATTCGTAGCGAAACTCAGATCAAGTTCCCTACTCCGAAGCTTCCTCGCGGCATCGAGTTACCGCTCTTCCGCCACCCTGATCCTCTCACCACCATGTCTGTGGAGGATACAAAGCTGAAACTAAAAAAAGAGGAGCGAGAGCAAGGGGAAACAGTGCTCATAGAATTTGGCGAAACAATCCGACGTGCCGAACGTAAACACACCACTCACCAAAACAGACCCAAATCAGCGTTTTTTCCCCCATCCCTTGTGCGGACCATCCTCGACAAACTGTTACACTTCGATTCGTCAGAAAAACTCACACCACTTCTTCGCTCTTGGCCCTTCGCAGCGGGCTACAGTGTTCGCCTTTATGTTGTTGTTCACGACCTTCGGGCAGCCATTAT
The DNA here is from genome assembly GCA_029378255.1 of Mycena rosella. Classification (NCBI taxonomy): domain Eukaryota; kingdom Fungi; phylum Basidiomycota; class Agaricomycetes; order Agaricales; family Mycenaceae; genus Mycena; species Mycena rosella. Next base: position 233,880 of record JARKIE010000029.1, on the reverse strand, counting down.
TTCTGAACGCGAAACAGCACGGCGCAAGAGAAATGCAAAGGAGCGGGCCACTCGTCGGAAGAAGAAAGAGGGGTACGAGTCGGAATCGGAACCGGAAGTCGAGGAGAGCAGCGAAGAATCGAGTACTGATGAGGAGACGAATCACCATCCGCGCTCTTCCCCCATCCCGCCACCACCAAAGCGTGCAAGAAAAATTCTGGACACGATAACAAACGAAGAACGACCTGCACGACTACCAGCGAAAAGAGCCGCGCGTAAGCCGCTACAGGGCACCGCCGAAGTCAGCCAGTCATATTCAGCTCCATATCGAACTTCGCGGCGCCGAGCTGTAGGGAACTAATGGTTAGGGATTGCTATCTGCTTTGAACTTGTATTTGAATTTGCTATTCGACACCACTAAAATGGCACACATTTGCACATAGCCATAGTTACCTCATACATGTGAAGAAGGAAACTGTCCATTCAAATTTCGTTCATTTATGTAATAGCCCAGGGGCTTGCGATGCAGTTTTCAACATGTTTCTCCAAATCCGGAAATCTCAACATATTATATCTCTCCCTCCTCGCCCTCGCTTTCCGTCTCTTGGTCATCGCTCTCTAGCTCCTCATCTTCCGATTCAGCTTCTTGTTGAATTTCCGGCCCGCATAACCTCCCCAACAATTCTTCGAACTCGTCTGGTTCGTACCAGTCGTTGTTCAACTGTCCAGTTTCGGGGTCGACAATCACGGTCAAATCTGAACCGCTATGAAGAGGTTCGTCGCTGTGATCCACGGTGTCCCATTCCTCTACGCAATCAGCGGCCGCACGAGACGCTGCGGAACCGGCGCTCCGAGAAGAACGAGCGGATTGAGAGGAGGGGGAAGAAGGGGCTGGGGAATTGGAGTCAGAAGAGGGGGTTGGGGAATCGGAATCAGAGGAGGGGGTTGGGGAATTCGCGCTGCTGAGAGGTCGGTTATCGGGGAGATTGCCACGTAGAACCTCCATTTCCCGCAGAAGGTCCGCATATTCGGCGTTCCGCTGAAGATACTCCTCCAATTTATCCTCCTCCAAACGCTGGTACCCGCGGTCGAACTGGTTCACTGCAGCGTGGCCCATGCTGCGACCTGACCGGAAGCAGTGAAGCTCATCGTCCTTGTACATCTTGAGGAGTATCTTCGTCTCATCGCGGAGATGAGGGGACGTATGAGCCTTGCTCCGGCGCTTGAGCTCGAACGCACTCTCGATATCCTCTTTCATTTTGAGGAAATGAAGCACGTTGGGTGCGATAGTTTTGCGGTAGAACTTGTCATCAAATTCCCCTCCGCGTCGGTTACCGACGAGTTGAAGCCACCGATTATTCCACTCTTGCATCAGATCCCCTTCGATGAAGTTCCCCAACTCGCCCCGGATGTTGAATAGCCAATTATTTAGGAGTGTCAGCTTCAACTCTGGAGAGCACTCGAACTGGAGGAGCGCGTAAAGGTCCAGCATGTAGGTCATGTACTTCTGGTTTGATGAACCTGCGAACGTGAAAATAAAAATCTTGCGTACAAAATCAGATTCATTTGCATTCGAGAGGATCGGAGAAAAGACCTTCAAGATTTCCATAACTCTTCCCACATCGCCCTCTGGGATCGCATAATTGAGCTCCACCCACCAGCCAAAATCCATCAAGAACAGGATAGCATTGCTGAGCACCCGGTCGCCGTCAAATCCGGGTGGTTCCCTGTGAGCTTTGGGCCCGTCCTTCTGCTCGTTCGATTTCGCGCCTGTGTTCGTTGGATCAGCCACGGGTGGAGCGTCGGCAGAAGGCGCGTCGCCGCTAGAAACATCCTCCTCGGGCTCATCAGGAATATCCGCAAGCCCGGGCATCTCGCTGTCCACGCCGTCCGACGGAGCAGCCAGCTCTTCTGGTGCACGCGGCGGAGTCCAGGGAGAACCCTCGGGGAATTTCGTGCGCGAGGACGCGTCCTCCTGCTCCGATTTGTCCAGGGACTGCTCATACGCCGTCTGGGATGCGTACCGCTCCCGTATTATGCTGGCCTGCTTCAGGAGGTCGTCGAGGGTTGGCAAACAATTCTGTGCGGCAAGCCCGTCGAAGTGTGGCAGGAGTTCGCCTTCGCATTTCAGAGTAATCCTGTCATTATGGTTCAAGTTTGGTTCGAGGCATTGCAAATATAAATACGTGCCTCCAGCAATCTAGAACTCGTGCCTCCCATATCAGATTCATGCTGCGGCTGGTTGGATAAAAGTCGCATTTCTTGAGGTCCGCCGGCCGCTTCATGTTAGCTGCATTTGAACTGCGGGAAAGGGAGGATGGGTCGGGAGATGCGGCAGGACCATAATGGTTTGATGCACAGGAGTTGAGGTTGGTTGACTTGGTATGCCAAGTTTCAGGTGTACTGATGGCGTTACGATACGACTCGTAGATGTTTTCGGTGGTGACTTGTAATCGCTTGAGGCGCATCAAGGTCCCATGTGTGGCGCCATCTCCCCGCTTCCAAGATAGAATATTATCGCACTTCTCCGGTTCGATGCCCATCTGTTTATCAAACTCGCGGAAGCCGGCTTGATAGCCCTTGTTCTCGATTTGTTGCTCGGCGTTGGTAGAGAGCGGCTGCAGTCTTTTCTTGTGGGGACGAAGCCGGTGAATAGCGAGGGTGGTGCGAAAGCGTTCGGACACTTGAGCGGAAAGGTGGTTGAGATGGGGAGTGTAGTCGACGAGGACTCGGACAATGTGGTTATCTGTAGTGCCGTTTATGTGAGTCCAGTTGATACTGCTGAAGATGCTCTCAGCAGTCATCGTCTGTCGCTGCTGTTCGACAACACGGGCGATGTGATCTGCAGCATGGAATGCACCAGGCTCGGCGTCATCGAACGTGAACGCCGTGCATGCCGTACCGTGTATCAACACGCTGTCCATGCCCAGGCCGTGCTCGTAGACAACATCATACCGCTGGATATTGTCCGACACTTGCCCCTGTTCCGACTCGCCGCGTTCTATAGCGTCGCGAACCTGTGCTCTTAAGTTCTCGAGGCTCGACTCTGTCAAGCTATTGAGCGCATTGCGAGCTGTGCTGTCGCTCACGCTATACCCGAAACGGCAAAAGACGCGCTTGACATCGACGTGGGCTTGGCAGGCAAAAAGCCACAGTCCGAGTGGAAGTGCAAGATCACCGCTTGCGTATCGGTTACGACTTGCAATGAAAGAGCTGATCGCACCGACTTGAATCTACATGATCGCATTAAAACACCGTATACCAGAAGTGGAAGCACATACCATGGGATGCGGACGGGTTTTCTTCACAATCACCTTGCCATTCTTGCGCGAGGCCGTACAGCATTCCGTCATATACCACAGAAACTCGTCCTCCGCTTTGTACAGATCTGCGAGCTCCTCAATTGAGAACTCCACGTCTTCCCATTCAAGAATGTCGGAATTCTCGGTGCGGCCATTCGTTGATGCCCTAAGATGACGGCGGCTGCGGGAATCCGTCGCGTTTTTGCGTGCCAGTTTCCCCACACGATAATAAATGTGATCCCCGACAGTCCGAGTTGCCCACGCAGCTAAGCATGGACGCGCATAGCGGATCTCGGAGAGAGGTCTATACGGGGAAAAAGCCGCAGAGTGCTGGTCGGAATCGGTTTTTTTGGGACGGCTTTTGTGATGATTGAAGAGAAGAGGGATGATGTCCGCCATCGCAATCTTTGTTTGGCCTTTCAGAAATGCGGCAACCGTCTGTCTGTGGCTTTTCGTTCGGAGATCCTTCTCTCCACGCTTCCGGGGATGGAAAAGTACAGAGAGGAATTCTCCGAGACTCTCAAAGCCGTAGGTGCTCAAGACATCATCCATTTTCTTCCAGACCGAGCGTTTGGATGCTCGCAAGGAGATCTGAGTGGATGTGGATGCGGGAGAAGGAAGAATGGGACTAGTGGATGCCGAGGCTCGGGCAGCAATGGGACTGCTTGAGGAGGAAGAAAGGAGGTTTGGGCCGGTAGATGAGGAGGAGGATGTAGAGCCAGTGCCTTTGGCACGAATTGACTCCAGGGAAGGGATGGAGAGCTGCGGTAGGCGCCTGTATGGGCGAACCAGCTTTACTGCCGGCTCTGGTCCCGGATTTTCGGCCATCGTAGGGCTACCGAGGATGTTATGCGCGTCGAATTTGAGTATGAAGCCGCCAGCGATGGTGGAAGCGCGAGAAGACGCGTCGCCGGCGCTTGTAATGAACGTGGGAAGATTTTGAAACTCCGATGTTTATGTAATACTGGCGCGAACGATCAATCGATCAACCTTACTGACAGACTATAACAAACGAGGTACGAGTTAGAATTGTTATAGCGTCTGTTTATAAGAGACTAAGTCAAAGGTCGGAAAAGCCGCTTGAAGGCAGACGTGCTACCATCAAGGTTACACTTAATCCTTCTTCGAACCCCCCTTCTTAAACTCCGCATAGCAGCACTGTCCAACTTCCGCAAGAGCTCATCGACGCCATCATCGACGAATTCAACATTTCACTCACACACGCTGAGAACAACAGGCGTGTATTCCCCGATCGAAAAGCATTGAGGTCCTGCGCTCTGGCGGCCCGTGCGCTTGTGAGGCCGAGCCAGATGAAGCTGTTCTCCACCATCAATCTGCACAGCGAATACAGCAGCGAGTCTCCCGACGAGCGGTCACGGCTGTTTTCGAAGCTCCTTTCGTCGAAGCTTCACATCCGGCTGTACACCGGACGTTGCTGCTCTCTTATCGGTCCGCACGGTCACAATCTGTGCAGCACATCCTTTCTTCCCTCCCCAAATTGAGGTTGCTTTCCCTCCGCCCGATGATCAACTCCGCATACGGCTGGAATCCATCATTCCCAGTCCAGCTCAGGGACTCATTCCTCGCGGTTTTCGCGACAGTGTCCCTGCGCCGCCTAGAATTGCGAAGCCACTCATTTGACGACCCGCAGGACCTGCAGCGCATCTTGAGTGATAGTCTCAGTCTAACGGACCTGGTGCTTGACGACATTCGCTTTCACAACATGCCGCCTCGTCCCGCTGACAACCATCTTGGCTCTCCGCGGATTGTCCTGGAGTCGTTGGGTGTATTACGCATGCCCCCGGGCGTTGTGGATGGTGTACTGAACATATGCACCATCCTCGATATATCACACCTACGCTCCATATCCTGCGACCGCCATCAGAAGTCCCTCTCTCGAGCAAACGCGCATTCGATTCAGGAGCCTACGCTTACCGCATCAGGCAACGTCGGTGGGTTTCATCTGCGATGTATAAGTTTCTGGTACATACCTCGCTGCCATTTCCAGGTGGATTATATACGGAGCCGCTTAACGCGATTCTGCCTGCAACGACCGGCCTCCGCACTCTCCACGTCAGACTACTAAATATCGTTTACGGCCCCGCCATGATCCGCAGGCTCGGAAATCTGGCACATTCAAGAGCCTCAAGCACTTTCGGCGACGTCGCCAAGGGATACGTATCCCGTCGGCTCGTGGTCTGAAATTGATTCTCGCCTAGCAGAAGTCGGTTCTGAACTAGAGATTGTCCACATATTTGTAACCAGTTCTCCGAATGGGCACGAGGTCCCCGTTCGGCGACTTATGCTGGTATTGGATGCAAAGGGAGTCTTACACTGGGGGCAAAGCCTAGGGCACCTGATGGGGTACCTCTTGTCAAGGCACCTGTCTTTCAGGTGCCTTGGCCTTTGCCCCCGGTGTTAGATGTATCTCTTGCACCCTTCAATTCTGGTACGAATCTTGCATCGTGTGAACTTTGAAATCATCTCACTTCCATGCTCAGATCATTCACAGATGGTTGGTGACGAACCGGTGGCACCGAATCAGGAATGAACACATGCATTAGACACCTTGCGCACCAGCCATTGGAGCCAATCAGTGGCTTTTTTGATGTGCGCAACTAATGGCTCCACCCGCCAAGAAATGCCAGGCCAATGGCTCCACCAGCCATTGACGTCAGATTTTGGTGGGTGGAGCCATTCGTGCGTGCACGCCAAATAAGCCATGTTATGGCTCCAATGGCTTTTGCACAAGGTGTCTATTTGGTCCTCATTGGTTGAAGACCTACGAAAGTCTAGGGACTAGCATAATTCGCAGAAATGTTGATTCGCCTGGCGCCGTCGGTGCGTCGTTGAGCCTCAGAATAACTTCAAGTTGGAATGGCTCGCAGTGTCTCCGCACCCTGGTGCAAGGAGATGCGAGTGTGACTTTCGGCAGTAGAAACTCACATGGAGATACATGATGATTCAGAAGATCGACGGAGTCCATGGTGGTGTCAAGTGAATGATGAGTTCTAATGGGTTCTAACACATATTTTGTACATACAGTGAGAGGTAAGTGGCGCACTGACCACGTAGGCGCATCAAGGCGCTGGCGGCCATCGTGATGCTGCGACGGCAATCAGCGGCAATCTCGGCCATAGTTCCCCACGGTTTATTTTTCCTCCACAACACTGTTCGAACATCGATCGCGCAGCGAGCACAGTCCAGGAGTTTGCATCAAGCAAATTGGCAGAGGGTGATGCCTTGCCATTAGGTGTGACAGGTGTTGAGTTAAATTAGTTGCAGTATATCGCCCCCCAAGGGACCTAACAGAGGGGGCGGGCTTGACTTGACTTGAGCTTTATTGGTGGTTGGTGACCTGGCTGAAAATAGCTACTACAGTGCTTCTACCATGTAGTATGAGGGTATGGAGATGCAGGAGTGTGGGTATTGTTGGGGTGCGTACCGATTCGCGCCGAATAATGCCGATTGATCCGGAGGTCCATCAATAATACGCCATCACGAAAGCTCATCAACGTCGATGCCGGATAGTCGGCCAACAGCAGCGGGGGATATGCGGCCCGAAGGCGTGCTATTAGTCAAATATTGGTCATGTAATACATAAGGTGGCGCAAATGGCTCCTTTGATGGGATCGAGTAGGCGTATTGCACTCAAGATCGACATAAATAACAATTGTAGCGCGCTTTGCGGCAGAGCCCACTAACTGTGGAATCAATTGAAAACTACTTGTGTGGGAAACTGAGATTAACCGTTCTTTATCCTCATTCAGATGTTGTTGACTTTTCTCTGTCTGGTGTCATCTCATTCTGGGTCTTTGTCCTGCGGTACTCCTCGATCAAATGACCTGCACGCAACTGCACATAGTACTCTGCCTACGAACGATCTTACTGCAGCACCAATCATATCTCTGGTTGGTGCTATTTTTGAAGTCTCACACCCTGCCCGGAATTCCAGATGTTGTACAACTGTGCCAGGAGTCTGGGCCATAGAGTTCAGGCCAGGGTCAGGGTATGCTGTTTATTTGGCGAGTCCCGTGTGCAGCACTCCCATCACTTACAGTATATCAGAAACTACCCCGATGAAACCGGGCAAGCGAATTTTGCTTGTACCTCTTAAACATGCCAACATGCACCAATCTTTCTTCCTCAGACGTTAGCCACGGTGCACAGCCCCCTCACTGCAGGACCGAAGCGAAAGCATATCCTGTACCAATATAGGCAGTACATACTGCCAATGATTCATGTTTCGCATGAGGAACAAAATTTAATCTGTACAGTACATACATTCTGCGTGCTTCAAGCAAAGGCATTGCCAGCAAGGATTATTTAAAATCAAGTGGAATTTATGCTAGTTGACTGCATACGTCGGGTGGACAGACCGAAGGATGTGTCCTGTGGTCTGGACCAACGGAGGAGACCAATGGGAAATTCAGATCAGAGTATATTCAACAGCAAAGGAAGGGAGACCAAGCCATTCAGCTTTAAATTGTTTCGGGAAAATTGTATCTGACGGCGGCAGGTGGGAACAAAGCAACTGCTACACAGATGTAATGATTCAGAGTTTGAAGAGAGCCAGACAACATCCGAGAACAGTGTCAGGCCAGGCTATCAGACCAACAATGATGCCCCAGTGTTGGATAATTTGGCCAGTGAATTGCACCGAAAAGAGGGCTGTTTCCAGACCCGGGCCTTGATTGCACATAGAGAGGGTGCTGCTTCGGAAGATCCTCGGCCGCAGCTCGAACTGGATGATAAATTGGGCTGCACCATTACTGCGAGGAAATGTGGTCCTCCTGTGGCATCTGGGGCACATTGAGAAGGTTACCTTCCTTTCTGGAGTGGCCAAAATCAGAAGATAAGCTGTTAATTCACAGGTCTCCGCACTCAATGTCGAGAGTCCGAATCGGTATATTGAACACTGTGAGCTGCCCCATGTTGTAACAGTTTAGGGTTATTATCTCACTGGTACATATGGAAAACCTATGTTTTAAGTCCACAAAATCCCTGTCTCCTTGATTGAGTCACCTTGACACAGGATTATGAGGACTATGTGCTAAACAGGTAAACTGAACATATGCCAGTCCTGGTGAAAAGTAGAACTCTATTTGTGATCAAACAGAGGCTGGAGCCGGAAGTTTAGGTTCAGTCACGGCAATTAAGAATTTTTTTTGGGTCCAGACAGGCTCAGCTGGACGGCTGCCGTGGTTCTGAGTCAGCATGCCGCTTCTTGATTGGGCCGGGGCAAGGGGGCCCAAAGATAAGAAAATATGATATCACCTACAATTTTTTTTCCCCCGGCGGTCTCGTACCCTCCCTACCCTACGTAAGCAACACGTGATGAGAAATTTGCCTTTTTGGGACATGCCGGTTGCCGGTTAGCACAAAATAATAGGCTGTACAGGGGGCGCCGTGCATTTTTTTATAAATGGGTTTCGGCTCTTTAAGGAGGTCGAACAGCCTCTAGACAATCACGGGAGTTGAAATGATTCACATCAAGGTTTGCCTGGCCTCCTGTACCAACAGGGATCATTTCAATGATAAGAGAGAAGGTCTCTTTCATCGTCATTCCCAAGAGAACTGTGTCTCAAGAACTGTGAATGCGAGGCCATCTCCACCCAAATCATTTTCTCGGGCTTTTCCGCTTACCGGGCCATCAAATTTGGCATCAAGCTTCTGGAATTCTGCCACCACACGCTCGCTGAACAAGATGGACTTTTCATCTGTCTAAGTGAGATCCAAGCCTCAGATCCAAATCCAAAGAAAACACACCCCCAAGATGTGTTTAGGTTTCGAAAATTGTGGTGATTACATAATAGCGGCGCGGCCGATCACTCGATCAACCTTACCGACAGACTAAGTATAACAAACGAGGTACAAGTTGAGAATGTTATAGCCTCTGTTTATAAGAGACTATTGTGGGGTGCTCCCAGGCTGTTTTCCGCACTCCGGGAAGCAACTAAGAATGTCTGCGGGCCCCAGAACCTTCCAGGAGGTCTGCAGCCCTCTCAAAAAAAGTGGTGCGCATTTTTTTTTCGCGGGGGGCTGGATACCCCCCCTCCCTCTACCCCATATGGTATATCCTTATCTTTGGGCCCCCTTGGGCCGGGGGCGAAAAAATTGCCCAACTTAGTCCGAAATAGGATAAAACAGCCGCCAAAATCGAATTTCATAGGATAAATCAGTGCTTTTTCTTGGGAAAAAACGGACCAAGTTCAACCTGAGTGTCCGCGGGCCTGGCGGAGCATGGCGGAACGATGCCGACACTGCCAAAATTTCAATTGATCCGCGCTTTAGATCCATCCATTTCTTCCTCGAATCTTCCAGCTCCTCGAATCCACGTCTCTTCCCCGAAGCCCCGCGCATTTCCTACGGAGACTTCTCAACACCCGTCTGCTCTTGCTACCACCAGGTGTGAGCAAGGTATAGCGTTCGGCACATTCTCGACGGAATGTGTTACGTTAGGTTACGTTCTTACATGAATGTGCCTTGACCCGATCCCTACTATTAGTACTGCCAATCATGCCACCCCGAGTCAAAGATCGGAAAAGCCACTCAATACCGGACGCGGTACAATCATCGAGGTCACATTTAAGCCGCTATCATGTCCCCTTTTCTAACGGGCCGCGCTTGCACAACAGCGCCGGCCAACTTCCGCAAGAGCTCATCGACGCCATCATCGACGAATTCAACATTTCACTCACAGACGAGAACAACAGGCATGTATTCCCCGATCGAAAAGCATTGAGGTCCTGCGCTCTGGCGGCCCGTGTGTTTTTGCAGCCGAGTCAGATGAAGCTGTTCTCCTCCATCAATCTGCGAAGCACTGGCGAGTCTCCTGACGAGCGGTCACAGCTGTTTTCGGAGCTTCTTTCGTCTAAGCCTCACATCCAGTCGTATATCCGGACTTTGATACTATCTTACCGTCCCGCGCGGTCAAAATCCGTGGAGCACATCCTCTCTTCCCTCCCCAAATTGAGGTCGATTTCCCTCCATCCGACGATCAACTACCCGTATGGCTGGCACTCATCATTTTCAGTCTACCTCCGGGACTCATTCCACGCGGTTTTCGCGACGACGACCCTGCGTCGGATCGAGCTACGAAGCCACTCATTTGATGGCCCGCAGGAGCTGCAGCGCATCTTGAGCAACAGCCTCAGTCTAACGGAGCTGGTGCTCGACGAAATTTGCTTTGAGCACGTTGCGCTCCGTTCCACTGAAAAGCACCCGGGCTCCCCGCGGACTGTCCTCCAGTCGCTGGGTGTATTCCGCATGCTCCCGGACGTTGTGGATGCTGTGCTAGACGCATTCATCGCCATTGATATCAAGCATCTTCGCTCTATATCTTGCGACCGCTATCAGAATTCCCTCCTTCAAGCAAACACATATTCAATCCAGGAGCATACACTTATCGTAGCGAACAACCCCGGTGAGCTTCACTATGTAGCTTCCGGACAAAATGTCTCACCGTTCCGTCCAGATGTATTTCACAAGGATGCGCTTTACGCGGTCTTGCCCCCATCGACCAGCCTCCATACTCTTCACGTCAGAATGCGAGCTTACAAAACTCCCGTGATCAACCGGCTCGGTAATTTGGCGAGCTTGCGTGCCCTGAAAAAGCTCACGATAACGGCGACCAAACGAAATCTTATGGGTGGCAGGCCGGAGTGGCCGGCAGTCGATTCTCGCCTAGCGGAAGTCGGGTCTGGGCTAGAGTCGGTCCACTTAATTTTAACCGACTATCGGGATGGGGACGAGGTTAGGTACCGACAGCTTATGCCAGGATTAGATGCGAAGGGAATCTTGAGTGTATCTTTGGCGCCTCCCGGTTCTGGTTTCGGTGCGAATCCTGCGTCGCATGAACTTTGAAATCATCTCACTGCCGTGCTTCGATCCTCCACAGACTAGATATGTGCTTGGTGAAATGGTGGTATTGAATCAGGAATGAACGCATACATTTGGTCCTTACAGAAACACGTTTATTGGTAATCGCAATGCATATCTTCGGCATCTTCCGGTTCCGGTGCGAAGTCTGCGTCTCGTGAAATCTCGAACTCGGCTCAGGTCGTTCACCGAGTTCGGACAATACATTTCGTGATGTAAGTTTCTTGCGATTCCGACCACCGGACAAATATCTTGATCACACTTGGGCCACGCGCCTGTGGTACAGTGTGGTCGTCGTCGCCAAGGAAATCACCGTGGTGCGCGCTATTTTTCTCCTGAGCCGGTGGCAACCAATGCACTTTATAACTTACCGGCGAAGAATTCGCATGTATACACCGCCAAAATCACGTCTTGGGCTAGAGATGGAATGTGCCGCACACAAGAGGTGAATGGATCTCACGGACTGAAACGTGCCGTACTCGCAGTTCGGTTCGATCGGGTTTTTTCAGTTACTCATCTAAAGTGGGAGTCCGGGCTCAAAAAAGGGCACCCGAGAAGCACAAACCCGCGCATATATAAGTTGGCCTGTCGATCTTCAGCATTTTCAATAGCAAAGAAGGTGTCGGGAGAATCAACAGTCGAGTTTTCGATTTTCTAAGAGTCCGTTCGGAGCATCCTGGCGACCAGGATCAGGACGGGTTTCCAGGAACGGGTAGGCGGTCCGATAGTTAGTAATACATGCCGTGACCGTCAAAAGGGTTGCGCCCAGTACCAGTTACTGCCGTAGAACAGGCAGAGAACTGTAGCAAGGCGTACAACACTTCTAGAAGAGTTTATCCATAGCTGTAGCTGATGTAGGGGTATATCCCGGACACCAGGAGGCATGGAGGATGAGGGGAATGGACAAAGTACAGGGGACAGTGATTATCTAGGATTATCTATCGATATTGATTGGCATCGGTTAGGACCGGACCGCTTACCCGTTCGTGGAAACCCGTCCTGATCCTGGTCGCCAGGATGCTCCGAACGGACTCTAAATTCCTAAATTTCTGGGGAACTACTCCAGCCGATCGAACTTGAATTACGGAATTCAGTTCGTTCGCACGGGTTCGGCCAACCATAAATATAGCGGACTTGGCCGACGGTAAATATAGGCGGACATCAGACTTGGTGATCGGCAGTATTTCAAATTAGGATCGAACTTGGCGGTCGGCTGGTGTGCGTGCGTCGGACGTCGTACCTTGAATGAAAAGCTGCATGCATACCCCCTGCTTGACGCCCCTCGCGTGCCCCGCGGCGATATTAATCTGTGGGCGTCTGTGGGCGCGCTCCACCGATCACGGAGAGCACGCGATGCGGGGAGGTGTGCCGTGCGTGGGAATTAGCATATGCGTGAGAAGCCTAGGTGGGCGCGGACATGGATTCGGGCTCGGTCCGAATGTACGGCGTAATGTAATGCAATAACTTCCTCCCGCTGATGCCTTTTCTGCGCGCCTCTCTAACACTGATCTCGTCGCGGCAACGACGGACATCCGAGCATTGTCGTAATGTCGGCTAGCTATTTAATTTGCGGCGGGGATCAAATATCGCTGCCTTGTCTTTGTCCTTGTTCGCAAATAGCACCACAAGACGAGCTACAAGACGTCTCTTGTGCCTTGTGCGTTGATGATGTATACCTTGTTTCCACGAGGATGCTCGCCGCTGTCGGAAGCATTCGAATAAGAAAAGGTTGCCGGATTAAAAAGCATGTTTGACGGACTCCCTGCTCACACGCCTTCAGGCTAATGCCCGGCAAGCTCGGAAGGCGTGCCGTTTATTTGCGGGAAGCTGTGGCGGTTGGAGTGAATTCTGCCGGCGAGATGCGAATCACATTGGCCTGGAAGCGATCAAGCAGTGGTATGGTCTCGTCCAAGCTCATTCGGTGCTGCGGCAAACATGTGTAGGGCCGGCGACTGACAACAGGCATGGAAGCAAATTTATGGACGGCGGCAAACCAAGAAGCGGCCGATGGCAGGGCGGCCCAAAACGGGTGGATCAGTGGCTGTGCTGGTTCCCGATCGGGATCGGACGGGCTTAAAGGCGGCTGCTCTCATCACCCTCCAGCTTCCCCACCACCACCACCTCCACCCAAGCCATCCTGCGCTTCGGCCGACTCATGTCCGGGGGCACCATATACAACGTAGGTTCTGTGGGTTGTCTTAAGGACAAGGCGACGGGCTTATGCCCCCACAGCACAGAACCCTGCAGCCCACAGGGCCTGCCCACGGCCACACGCGCTTGGTCGATGCATTAGACACCGTCAAGCAGGAGTATGATCTCCTCACTACCGAGCTTGTCCAGGCTCGCACGTTGCGTGACGAATACGAGGCCAAAGGTGGGTCTGTCCCATGCTCAAATTTTCACTCTTACTGAATTGCTCTTTCTCTTCGCTTAATTTTTTATTTTAATCCCATGGCACAGTAACCTCGCAGATAAACGAGCTTAACATCATCCGCCAGTCGCTCTACGAGCTCGAAGCACAGCATGGGAAGGTCCGCCATCAGTATGAGGAAGAGATCGCCCATCTGCGCGCGGAGCTCCATACTCTACGGCAGCAGCCACTCCAATTGCCAGGGCCAGGCATCCACCCCGGGGAGCCTGCACCAGGCTACTTTCGCGAACGGGAACGTGGTGGTGACCGGGACCGAGAGCGAGATAGGGAGCGAGAGCGGGAGAGAGAGAGAGAACGCGACCGCGGGGGCGAGCGCGACCCCAAGCGCCTCAAGCTCAAGTCCGGGGGTAGGTTCCCCCGTCCCCCACATTAAATAATGAATTTTAAAATAATCCCCGCGCAGAGCACTTTAGCCCACTGCTCAAGGGACCGCCACCGGGCGCCGCCGTCCTGCCGCCCGTGCAGAACGGTGGCGGCTTGAGTGGGGGACCAAGTGGCAATGGGGCTGGCAATGGGCTTCCACTCCCGGGCGTCGGGGCGGTCGACGCACGCATGGCCGATGCGCGCATGGTCGACGCGCGCGGGGGTGCAATGGAAAGCCCGCACGCGCGTATGGTCGACAGCCCGCACTCGCACTCTCATGGGCCGGAGGAGCGCGACTTCCCTGACCCCGCGGACGTGCCTGCAGACCTGAAGAAGGAGGGGAGCGACTGGTTCGCTGTATTCAATCCCCGCGCGCGCCCAAGGGTGCTGACGGACGTGGGGCTCGTACATACACTTATTCATGCAACGTGGGTTCTCTCCGCGCTATCTTTTTTAAACAAGGAAATAATGATGAACATTCTCCCTAGGGTGGTCTGCTGTGTGCAGTTCTCAGCGGACGGCAAATATCTGGCGACGGGGTGCAACCGCACGGCCCAGATATACGATGTGAAGACGGGGGTGAAGACGTGGTGCGTGTGGCTCTCTTCTCCGTTTTCTGCTACGTGGAAGGGTTGACGTGCGCTGACGGTGCCTCCTTTCCCTTTTCATTTGTACAGTGTGTTAGCGGACGACAGCGCTGGCAAAGCGGGCGATTTGTACATCCGGAGCGTGCGTTTCAGCCCGGACGGACGCTATCTGGCGACAGGCGCGGAGGACAAGCAGATTCGGGTGCGTAACCTCCTCGTGGCATATTAGTCGTTACATCGCTCACACGCCCCTAGATCTGGGACATCGCGAAAAAGCGCATCCTGCGCATCTTCGAGGGGCACACACAGGAGATCTACGCGCTCGACTTCTCGCGCGACGGGCGGCGCCTCGTCTCAGGCTCGGGCGACCGCACCGCACGCGTGTGGGACGTCGATTCCGGCGGGTGCACGATTCTCTCTGTAGACGACCCTGTGCTCCCCGGCGCTGGGGCGGCCGCGGGGGGCGCGGCTGGGGGCGACGCGGGCGTGACGAGTGTGGCGATGTCCCCGGACGGGCGGTATGTCGCCGCGGGGAGCCTCGATACGCTCGTGCGTATCTGGGACGCGGCCACGGGCATGCTCGTCGAGCGCCTCCGGGGCCACCGGGACAGTGTGTACAGTGTGGTTTTCACGCAGGACGGGCGGGGGATCGTCAGCGGGAGCCTAGACAAGACGCTGAAGTACTGGGACGTCGCGGGGCTCGGGCGCAGGAAGGAGGCGGGCGCGGTGGTGAAAGCGGAGGCAGGGGAGAAGATCGGGCAGTGTACGATGAACTTCACCGGGCACAAGGTGCGCACCTGGCCAAATTACCCGATTCCCTTTTTGGGAAGCACAAAATAGACGCTGAGGACCGAAAACGCAGGACTACGTGCTGTCGGTGGCGGTATCGCATGACGGGCGGTGGGTCGTGTCGGGGTCGAAGGACCGCGGGGTGCAGTTCTGGGACCGTGCGGGCGTGGTGCAGTGTATGCTCCAGGGGCACAAGAACTCGGGTGCGTCTCTTTCCGATTCGTCCTGGTCTTGCGCGGGCTGACGCGGCGCAGTAATCTCGATCGACCTGAATCCGACGGGGCCGCTGCTAGCAACGGGCAGTGGGGACAACCTCGCGCGAATATGTACGTCGTCCTTCCCCACCTCCGCTGCCTGGCTGACACGTTGGCAGGGAGCTACACCACGGCGTGATCAGGATGTATTATATATGTACTCTCTTTTCTTTTCTGGTTTCTTTTCTGTTTTCTTTTCTCTCTCGCTCTGCGGCCGGATCTCTAACTATCTGCACTTGCTACACGCTACATACACACACTCGCTCGCCCTTGCTCCCTGCAATGTATATATCCACGCACGCCCCCACTCATGCTTTGACTCCAGCGGGAGGAGATGCGCACTGACAGTCCCCCGCCAATGTACCGCAATGTAAATTATTTGTATCAGCAGATATGGATACATGATCGTGATTCGGCGGATGCTGAGCGCACTGTACTACACTAATACTACACCACCCGCCGCGCCACCGCATACGAGCGGCGCAGCGCCACCTCGCCTGTTATCCAGTCGGACCATGCTGACGCAGAGTACCTGGGAGTCGATAAATGCTACGCGCGGAAAAGATTCGGAGAACCTGCGACCCACACGGGGAGGCTTCGCTGGGCCTCTTAACTCATTGCCGGCCCCGGGAACATGTCATGATCACCACGCCGGGCACACGATCGACTGATTATCGGAAACATGGGCATCGGCAACCTGCGCTGGACCTTCCCGGGGCGATAGAGCGCGGGTACGATTCAATAGGAAGCATGGTGACTGGCGTCTCAGAGTGACCGTTAAGAACACTCGCTCAATTGGCTGCGAGGATCAGATCGATATTGGGGCGTGGGGGCAGGCTGCACATATGCAGGCATATAGTCACTGTGCTTCGCGGAACGACGCCCTGATTTTATCCCAGCCAAAACGGGCCAGGATGAGAGATTCGCCTAGAATTCGCCGGCGGGCAGCGAGGGAAGATGCATTCCCTTGGTGTGGGTCGGGGGCCGTTGGAGTGTATCGGCTCGTCGGATATTTTTGGCGGGGGATCTATTACGAGTCCTAAAATGGAATTTTGGAATCGTTTATTACCAAGGCCGTTTCCCGTCAAAAAAGCATCGATTACGATCATAACTTCGAGCCCTGGGAATAAATTTGCACCGCCACCGGCTAACCTTAACCCACGCATTTTGTCAGTGTTCGCTGGAAGGTTTAAGGCCTTGAAGCTTCAAGGCCTTCCGAAGGCCTAGGCGAAGGCCTTGAGGATTCTCGCCCCGGCGTCGAGGGGCTTGAAGGCCTTGAAATATCACGTGAATCAATTACATAATTTTCATTTTTCTTCCTCCGCCCAACCCTTGTCCATACTATTTTCAGCGAGGGTACAGAGACCAAAGAAAAATGGAATTCAGTACCACAAATATTGCAAGGCTTGTGTCCGAAACCACCTGGAAAGTTTTAGGCCCCGGCAGATAGTGTTATTACACGGGTACACTGAAGATGCTGTCCCCGACGATGGTGCGAAGGAGATTGATTCAGATGAGGAATACAAGGAGCGGCAACAGTGTAGTAGGCATTTACAATCACTGTCGAGTATGGCATGGGAAAAAAATGTTCAAGGGCTTGAATTGCCCTTTGCTCAAGGCCTTAGACCTTCGGAAGGCCTTGAAGCTCCTGAGGACCCGATTTCAAGGCCTTGAGGCGAACACTGCATTTTGTACTCTACTCGCGTCTCCTTGCTCGCACCTGCAATCTGTGCAGGATTTCAGGTTTCATTACAAAGTGAAGTTTTTTTGTATCATTGTTCAGCTGCTTACCATTCATGCAGCCGGCGTGAGGGAGACTATGCACATGGGACCTGGCGCGGTGCGGTTTCAGAGACGGTGCGAATACGGTTCTGGAGCGAAGTAGGAGGCCATTGCGTGAGTGCAGCTTAAAATGACGACTTTAAGTGCCGCGCTATTGTCAATGTTCATTTTCGTCGTGCGCTCATGTCCAGTGGCTTATTTGAGCAGGCGGTCGCAATCACAGACTTTGGTCTAGCTACGACGGAGAAGTTTCGCACTGGAGGAGTTTACCACTTGAACCCTGGTTTGTCATCCTCACCATGCTCATTTTATCGGTGCTTATTTTTTTTTGGCGCAGATTGACATGGCGGTGAGTTTGTGCCCAAAGGATTGTATTCCTCCATAGCCAATGAAATTTAGGCTCTCCGGATCATGCTGCTCAACCTTACCGCTGGACGCAATCCTTGGAAAGCGACGGCACCGTCCGACTCGACCTTCCGTATATACCTCCACATTCCTCATCACTGTCCTACCCATCTCCCCCGAGCTCAACACCGTCCGACTCGACCTTCCGTATATACCTCCACATTCCTCATCACTGTCCTACCCATCTCCCCCGAGCTCAACACCGTCCTCGTCAGCATGCTCGAAATTGACTGGCACCACTGGATGACGATCCTCCCAGCTGCACATTGCGCTCCAGGGATTGACGGATTTCTATGCCGCCGGCGCCGTCTTTGAGGCCAATATGGTGTGGTGCCCGTGGGAGGTGCGCATCGGCCTCGAGGCTGGTTCGCCTGCTCAAAGAAGCTTCCCGGATTGTTCCCTGCAGTAGTGCAGTCCCGAGTCGAGTTCGCGTATCCTGACGAGACGAGTGATACGTTCTAGACGTGGGTGTTCAACTTTCAGTACATACTTTCCCGACACGACCCTGGTCTTCTAATTTATTGTACTTGGACACGACACGGTTCTCAACCCTGCTGTTGCCCTCCAATCCACCGTGGAAGACTCTCTTGAGTCATTGAACCAATCACCTGGCCTTGCGCAGACAGAGCTCATTAATCTCGCTCTGCGCCCATGTGGCTGCAACAATCCCTCGATGCAGACCAGGTTCTGGACTTGGACAGAATTCTTGATGTGTTCGACGACCTTGTCGACGACTTTACAGAGGGTCTGAAGAAGGTGCGTGTCTCATTTCTCATGGCATCTTACATATTTACTTACATACGGCGCCCCAACGTCTCTGCTTTGCTGAGATTGTGGACTAGAATAAATGCGAGCTATCCCTCTGTCGCATGCTTTTGGAGCGGCGGAAATATGGCAGCCCAAAGTTCGCTCGGTTGTCGCGGGCGTCCCGCGATGTCCCGCGACGACGACCAGTGCATGTAAATGAGATGTTTTTAGATCGTCAAATGTGAGCTATGAGTCTTACAAATGCAAATTTTGAAAGAGAAGACAGGGCGCGCGAGGGCAGTGAGACAATAATCGCTTGTTCGGCTGTAATAGGAATGCCGCCCGGCCGCGAGGAGTGACCGAAAGTCGGCGAGGAGCGGCCAAAAGGGCGGCCCACTATTCATTTGGAGTAATCTGTAGGCATGGTGCAAGCATGGGTTAAGGCTCATATTTCCATACGCAGCAATGGCCTTAAAAGCCACGTCGGGATATGTCGGGCTCCATATTTAGGCCCTGTGAGAAGTCGGAAGTTCAATAGAAGTCATTATTTGAACTTGCGGGGAACCAGAAAGAAGAAACGTGAAGCGATAGAAATAGTCTCCACTTTCTGCGAAAGATAATCCACGACGAATGGACTCCGAAGTTCCCTGCACGCTTTCGACACCAGGCAACATAGAAGGTGTTGAAAGTACAGAGGTGGTAGTCCATCTCTGAGTGTGGATTCAAGGTTCCGGCGGTGTTTTCATGAGAAACCAGGTTTCCTAGATATTAATTGGACCCCAAATCGTTGCCTGGCTGTTTCTCACTATGAAGATATTCGCGGTGGAAAGAGTCGAGTACCGAAAAACGTTGATCATCCATCAATAACTGTGAAGTTGAAGTTGAACAACACAAGAACAAGCAACGTGTCGTGTGGCTATAAATGACTTCCACTCTTTGTTCCTCGCTCAGCCTGCCTTGCATGTCAGCAAAAGACCCCATATTTCCTCCTCTTAACAGTTGTCAGCTACATTGAACGTGGCAGCAGACTCGGAGTTCTGTTTCGGGATGCATTACTAGTATAATGTACTATTTTGACCGAGTGTTCACATAGACTGGGGACAATAAGCAATATATGGGGCCTGTATATGCTCAGTATATGCTCAGTATTTTACAAATATCTCCAGAATATACCTGCAAAATACGGAGGCCAGTATTTTTGAAACATACTGAGGATATCCTTACAATATCCTGAGGTCTGATGGCTACCATATATGGACTCAGGATATGCTCAGTATTTCGCAATACAATATGTACAAGCAATGTCCAAAATTAGAAATAAAGACCTGCCTTGTAAGGAGAAGGCTCAGCCAAGGGCACTTTGAAACTTGATGCTAGGGTTAGGGTTTCCTTATGAGAAAGTAGATAAGATATACCTTATAAGGAAACCCTAAGCCTAATTTTGATTTTCCCAATTGCACCCAGCTAAGCCTTCTCCTTACAAGGCAGGTCTTTATTTCTATTTTTACTGAGCATATATGGCCTCCATATTTTGCAGGTATATTCTGGGGATATTTGTAAAATACTGATCATATACTGAGCATATACAGGCCCGTATATTGCTTATCACTGGTTGAACATTTCAGGTTTTTCAGTGAGAAAATTGGTGAAAAACTTTACTGATTTTACAGCAATTCCTCACTGAAAACATAGGTAAAACACTCAAAATATATACAGAACTTTTTGACTCACAATCACTTTTTTCATCAAAAACAGAAAAAGTTCAGAAAAAGTTTCGAGTTTCTCACCTACTTTTTCGATGAAAAATTACTGTAATATCGGTAAAGTTTTTCACCAATTTTCTCACCAAAAAACTCAAAATGTTCAACCAGTGTATTGTCCCTAGTGGTAACGTGTAACACAAACCTCTGAACTGGACACTTTTTGGCACCTGTAACTGTAACATTGGGGTTTTGTGTCCTACATGGGCCGAAAAATAAGAAAAAAATGGCGACCGGTGGATGCCGGACTACCATATATGGGACTATTGATATGATTGCCGAGGAATGAACAGTTGGCGTAACACATAACATGGTGTGAACAGTTGGTCGAAATAGTACAGTATCCTGACTCTTTAGATACAGCAACAGTGCTCGCCATATTTGTTGCATTCCGTTACTCGTTCAAACCTAAACCTCAATTGAACCCCAAAGGCCCTGTTTTAACCCAGTTGAGTCTTATTTTCCCGAATTCCGCACACAATTTCACTAGTTATACTCTCTATCATACATCATCCTCCTGCCAAATGACTCTAAAGGTTCTATACCGTGGCTTTACCCTCGCAGGACTCAGTCGGTGTGTTGTCACATGATCTGTTGAGTATGGAGTTGTTCAGATCTGCTCTGTAGGTGTCGTATGTGCTTGCAATTGTTCTGGGATGGAAGCTCCAATATAATGGACCAATGATAATATGTTTTGTAGCTCCAGGTAAGTCATTTTGGGCCTGGGAAAATCTCTCAGGTTCAACAGGTTCGAACACATTCAAACGCTGAACTGAACTTGAACCCAGGTTCAGGTTTGAGGTTCGGGAAAAAGGCCCCAAACCTGAACCGAACTGAACTTTGCCATCACTAACTCCATAGGCACAAGTCTAGACAGAGCTAGTCTCTCCTAGACAGTGATGCACAGCAGCTCCCTCTGCACCCAGAATCTGCAAAACCAAGCCTGAATAAGCACCGAGTTCCCACAGTTCATCAATTCCCCTTTCGGATACCGAGCCCGCAGCACTGAGCAAGTACCGAGCACTACTGAGCACCAAGCACAGAGCACTGACTGGAATGTCTTATGAAGCCTCAGGTATTCACCTGACCCTACCTTACTCAACCTGTTCTGCACAGTTTACATATCTCCTTTTGAGCCTACTCATTTACTATAAAAGCCCTTGTAGTTTACCATGTACTCCAGTTTGTTGCACCCCTGCAATAGATCTCATTCCTCCTTTCCTGTGCATTGCTATAAGCATATCACCTTCATCCTTCATCATCCCAGTCCATCACACATTCGTGTTGAAGTCCCCGCCACATGCTGAGTGCTGAAGTTCACTTGGGGGTAAAGGCCGTGGCATGGCCCAGCAAACTCGCACTTATGGGGGTTTTTTTTTTCTCTCTAGAATTAAAGATGGCAACAGTTCAACAGAAGATGCTGAACACCCCAGCAATGGTGACTGGACACAGACCTCAATAACTGAAGTCTCCACCTCCAGTACCAACTCCTTTTTGGAAGAAGACCACATCAAGCAACAACCACCTTCTCTGACTGCACTGCTGGTTCATCATGTTCATTGGCAGTTGTACGGTTGCCTTAACTATAGCTTACCATGTTCAACTTACTACGCTAAATGGGCATTGATCCCACAGCCCTGTTAGGGGCAGACTTTACCAAGCTGCAGTGAGCTCAGGCAAACAAATCCCTCATAACAATTGCAGTGCTATCGTGACCGCTACTGTAGCGGAATCTGTCGCAGCAGCCAACAACGGGGAGATTTCGGTTCCCATCAAATTACAGCCCCCGCGACAAAGGTACATTTCATTCTACTGAGTGTCAACTGGCTCATTGTAAGCACCAGGTCGTTGGCAACACCTTGCAGAATTCTGTCTGTTCCTAAGTGGGACCGTGCCATGTAATGCTACCTACCTACCTACCTACCTACCTACTGTCGCCGTCCAAGGGCGAGGTATTCCTATGAAAGTAAGTACCACTATGAATGAATCCATGGTCCCTCACCACGGACACCAGACCTCGTGCAACTGCGGGTTCCGGACAAGATACTTGCACATCATCCTGAAACTCATAGTACGGAATGCTTTGCAGAAAGCATCGCTCGCTGCGATGACAGATATAGGTGTAGATGCGAAACAGATCTCGAGCTGGGACAGTATTGAGTTGAAGTA
This sequence comes from Mycena rosella, assembly GCA_029378255.1. Taxonomy (NCBI): domain Eukaryota; kingdom Fungi; phylum Basidiomycota; class Agaricomycetes; order Agaricales; family Mycenaceae; genus Mycena; species Mycena rosella. The sequence goes on along the minus strand of JARKIE010000029.1, from coordinate 211,431 downwards.
AGCTCCCGTCTGCTCCGGATATTTAACATCACGATCAAACATCTCTAAAAATCTTTCCAAGTTCGAAGTCATGGATGCATCCCATGCCGTTATGCCCATCTTAAAAACAGACTTAGAGGCCATTTGATTCCAAGGAAGGTTGGTTAGCGGGATAACTAAGGCATGTGGGTGCCCTTTCGATGTATGATTGGGGTGTCTGGAAGGCCATTTGATATATGACCCGAGATTTATTTGCTCCCCGGGACTGGACAACAATCCCAGTGCATGGAGGCTATGAAGCATGAGACACCATTGAGAGATTTTGGCCGCTTTTATCCCTGATGAACTCATGGACTAAATGGGTCGGTTCAATGATTACCGTCACATTAAAGAAGATTTGGCTAAAATTATTAGAGACTACATTGAGAACTGCGACTAAAAAGAAAATCAAACCAGCCAAGCACACTATCAATCACCGGGTATGCGGCCACCTTGCCTTTTTGTTTTAATCTCGAAATGATTACCCATCAGATCATGCTGCGGGGGGTTGGAAATGAAGGCCTGCATCCTAGAAATCAGTAGAACACATTTGGCAGAATTTATATGAAACTTGGATGCTTTCCTAAATTTTTATTCCTGGCGGCATCCCCAAATAGGCCCAAACCAGGTAGCCGGCCATCGGGCTAAACCCTTGATTCCAGGTTGTTTTGGAGCCCCTGGAGTATCTGGCTGGAGCAAGACATGCAAGGGGAATAATACATACAGTTATATCGGACATCCGAGGTATGGGGGCAAAATGAATATTCGTTTCCACGCCACTTACATAGGCGGGATCAGGGTCGTGAACGAATAGTGCCGTACGTGGGAGGCAGAGGACACGGTGGGCTAAGGTAAGGTGGGGTGGTCTTTTTGTGAAGGCTAAAGACATATTTGGATCGAAATGTCATTGCTTGGGTGCCGAGAACTCATCCAAAAAATCTTCATTTACCGACAACAAAAGTGAGCTGGTTTGAAGCATTGAATGATACTAGGAGAGGAATAAAATACGTATGATATTTACATAGTGCCCAAACGTTAGCATTGGCCATCCCCATCACCCCTGCCAAGTTTCAGATGTGCAGGGTGTGCAGGTCGTGTGGTGTGCGAGCAGCAAGATTTGCCTATTGATATCTGATTGCAACTTTCGTCGGGAGCCCTGGAGAGCCGGATTTGCCATTTTTCAAGGATATCAATGACTTCAATGGTTTCCTAGAAGGAGACAAACAGGAGGACCCCCAAAAGTTGTGGATGGATACAGAATTGGTGGAGAAATGGGTGTGATGGCCACTCGAAGTTAACAAAATGTTGCCAACCACTCATCAGTCTGCCTCCAAATTTGGCACAGACCAGCATCGGAGGTTGTACTTCCTCCCCCAAACCCAAATTCTTGAGACAGTTGAGTAGACAGTATATGAATGGCTGACTACCTAGGTTGGCCAGGTTCCTGGTCTCTGATAGTAACCACCGTGAGAAAGTTGCATGTGTTCATGACAGATTTTGGCGGGTATCAACCTGAACGCGCGATACATGGCCGGACACTGGCCAGTTTTGGGTAGGCATGTATATCTGATATACACAATCGCAGGCTGGCCTGATTTAAGTTGCCATTGCAAATCTGGAAGGGTGGAGGGCCACGGTGGAACACTGACTATAGAACCACTGGTGAAATTAAGTGTGCAAGATGAACACTTAAGTGAACAACCAACAACACCAACAACAACCAACAAATCCAACTATCAAACATGTGAGGTTCGGGGTTCCTACCAGGTATTAGGCAGTGGCAATTTGGGTTTTACAGGCAAGTGCAGTAACTTATAGCTAAAGGTGACTTTGAGACGATTGAAACCGTTCTAGGCACTTTACACGACCTTAGAAGGTAAGGAAGTCGGGTTTTTATGTGCAAGACTGGAACTAAGCCCAAGGGGTGATCCGTAGATTGAGAGTTTTGTTTCCAACAATGTATTTCCGACAACAATGTATCAGCTAGAGTTTGGTAGTTTGACTACTGCACAAAGCCGAGCACCTTCAAATGTTTATGTGATTTTTAACGAAGCAAGTCCTGTCCTGTCCTGTCCTATCTGGTCTGGTCTGGTCTGGTCTGGTCCTGTCTTATCTCACTCCACAAATATCCAACACTTTATATATTGCAACAGAAACAACAAAAGGAAACTTTATAAGCTTTCTGAAGGTGTTCCAAATAGATGCTAGACGTCCCCTGTGTGCTCAAGCTCACACTCGTGCTCACTGAAGAGGAAGGGTAGGATCTACTGGCGTTCCCTCTGTTTTCAACGGGTATTTATACGAACTGGCGTTCTAAATAAGGAAATGATTCTAAAAATCGACTTTTAGTACAAACAGATAAACAGAACATGAATATATTGGGGTGATGAGCAGTATTAGCTCAAAAAATAACCCTGTTGGTAATTAGTTCCGATTAAATGGTATATTTTGGTGGATAATCTGGGAGATTGGAAGGGGAATTGCACCATAGCACGTACATGCCCTGGGCGGTTAATCCATGTGCCAGCTCCACCGAGCCCTGGCCCATCAACCCTTAAGTTGCCCAATTAGTCAACCCTTCAGCCCTGGTCAAAGCGAGTCCTGGCATCGCGGGCCAAGGGCTCGGTACTATCTCCGACATCAGATCTCTGTTCTGTGCTCAGATCGGTGATCTCCGTGATCGGCATCATCGGATCTTCGGAATTGTTTGGATTATCGAGCCGCGCACGGTTCTATTATCTAGAATCGTTCCGCAACCTTATTGGATCCCCCGTATGTGCCCTGGTAAGTCCCATAGTCTGAATGGAGTGCATTGGTATGTCCTTGATAGGATACATGCAGGTCGTTCTCAATCCCTTGGTTAAGGATGGTAAGAACACCTTTAGCTAATAGACTAGTACTTGTCTTGACAAATCTGACCCATTGTGGTGGCCGTCATCCCCAAGTAAGCAATAGAGCTACTTGCACATGCGTTCATCCTTACCTAGCAACTCGGACCTCATCCTAGCTCATAGTGAGCGATATAGCCTTTATTCTATACGAAGCTCCTGCTTAGAACAGCAAAATCGAAAGATTTCACTGCTGGTCACAGGGCCAGCTTATCAACGGGGAAATCTGCCGAGACCAAACATAGAGACACAGCCACATAGACTTCAATGCACACCAGAAGTAACAGGCCAATTTGCACACTGAAAATTGTATGGGAGCAATAAGGATGCATTCCAAAAATGATCTGCGCAAAAAGAACTGCTCAAGTGCATGAGAGAGACAAAGATGAAAAATTGTAAAAGAGAAAGACACCTGGCAGTATTCGAACGCAACCGACAATTGGTACCTAATTACAAAGCATGAACACAGCCACTATAATTTCACAGATTTTGAAGTGAATTTAAAGGACAGCCACTATTATGCATTTAACACAGCCACTAAATACAATAGCACAGCCCCTATTTTGTATTGCAATCTTGAGCTGGGACACTTTTCACCAAGACCTGAAAAACCTCATGTTGATTGATTAAATAACGATTACCATAAGTACTCGTAACTGTGCACACCAAGTGCTGAAGTCCCCCGTTGTGCACACTGAGTGCTGAAGTCCACGTCATGCACACTGTTGTGCTGAAGCCACCGTCATGCTGAGTTAGTGCTGAAGACCAAGTCCCCATCACACACTGTTTGTGCTGAAGCCATGTAGCCCACGTCCCAGACACCTTCTGCATCAGTCCTCCGTCGTCGCCGCCCGCATTACCGGAGCCCCTCACATACCTGATCGGTATTGGAACGTGTTAGACCCACCTCGCACACCACATCTATTCCAAGCACTCGGGGTGTTGTTGTTCATTCATTGTTCAGCTCCACTCTCAGTCCCAGGGTAGGCGTATCAACAGACACTACAAGATTTGATGCTTGTACCTTGCCAGATCAGTGTTCGTAATACTCCACATGCAGTGGTTAAGGAGGATGAATGCACCCAGAATGGCACCAAATTCATGCCCAAATAGATGCAACAATTGACGCTAAAATTTAACCTAGCTGCGACACCTCAGTGATGACCACGTATTTTGCTATGTAATACTTAATGGGATAGGGGGAATTCCTTCCAGTCCTTCCCCTGAGGATGTGCATATAGGACACTTCTGCCTCGTCAATCTGTCGTATAAATTATTAGGGCATGAAACCGCCCTGTTATTTTACGGAACCACGGGCCGTAAAAACGGTTATGGCCCCGTACCGTGAGCATCTTATCGCTCAACTCACACGGTACGGGTACGCAATGGCTTGACTGTAAACGGGCCACCCATAACCGCCTGTTTACACGTAAACGGCCACTCGAAATAGCAAGGGCTTACGGACACTGCTGGGCACAGTACCTTAACATGACCAAAAGGAAAATTATGAAAGCATTACAAAACCGTGAATTGCCCACTATCCCAGGAAGGGGGAGGGGGGGGGAGGGATATATTATACTTGCATGGTCCATAAGATGAACAACAAGTCTACCGAAGCAATACCGAAGACAAACATGTAGTAATGTATGGGTGGCTATCCACATATGAATCTAAAAGATGCCAATGGAGCACACACCATTCCAGGGGTCAATTATTACAACCTGTGGAATGGCAGGACCACTAGTTAAAACCCTGTGGGACCTGGTTGGAATTCATCCCTCCTGGGTATAAATCCCCAGTGTCCACCAGTACACAGGAAGTTATCGTAGATCTGTCCCTTTGCAGCGTGCATGCATGAAACCAAAACCAAAACTGTTCTGTGTCCGTTTTTTTTATTTTTATTTTTATTGGTATTTTTGGTTTGTTTTTCAGCAGAACGATTGTGTCTGTGGCGGCAAACGATTGCATTAGTGCAGAATTGTCTAGTCAGACATGGAATCACATTGAGATATGTGTAGTAGGTACTTGAAATTTTTGTCAGACGACTAGTTGCGCCTATTTGAGGTAGACGATGGCGCATGGTCGCGATCGCACTCACTGGCATAAGGATTGTGTCTGCTTGTGTTCCCTGAGCTACTCGCAGTCGCATCTGCGTTTGTGTTTGCATTTGCAGGTGTGTGGCGGGAATTTTCTCGGGCCCACGACCCGTCGCTGTTGCGTGGTATTATCGACATCTGGATGGGCTGATAGCTCTCGATACTGTATGTGGCCCAAGCGCGACATACACTATATCAACAAAAAGAATGTCACATGCTTCTTTTGACTACATCTCCAGGGTTAGGCAATAAATTTACAGAAAATTACATCCGAGGGTCTTCAGGAAGTGCAGGCGGGAATATTGGGATGAATGATGCGATCAAAACACCTTTGATGCGCCGTCAGGCGGGTCAAGAAGGAAAACACCGAAATCCCTCACTATGCACATTTTTCGGAGGGCCCGAGTCATCCAAATGAAAGCCAGAAATGTTCCCATTGATTCTCCCTTTGAGCCGAACCGAAATATACAGGGGATAAGGAGCTACAGCGCCAGCAAAACCGCAAGTTTAGAGTATTTTTGGCTATTTTGTCCAATTTGGGCACTTTTTTGCACTTTTTGGCCATTTTGCGGCGTCAATAGCACCCTATTGCCTGTATATTTTTGCTCCATCAAAGCTGTGGGATGGCATGGTATGGCATGCCCTTCAATTTGGGTGGTTCAAATTTCATGGAAAGAAATCAGAGCCCAAACTCTAGATTCGGACATTGGCCTTTTTTCGGTTTTTGACCGCCACCCATGCCACATCAATATTATTTAATCTCAGTATTGACCCAAAGTTGTCGATTAGGTCCCCCGCTACCATCTCACTCTTTGCTTCATGCGAAAACATGCACTCAATCCTGAGATATGGGCGAAACAATCATGTGACATTTCTTTTGTTGATATAGTGTAGGGCGAGAGCGTCTTCCACCGAAGGTAGGGTAATGATGAGAACATTCTGGACGAGGTGCGCAACACAATCGGGGGGCAAACGATAGCCGGGCAGGGTGGTAGCGACGTGAAGCTTGAAGATCTCGTCCCGCTCCAGCGACAGCACTAGCGTGAGGGGGGCCCATCCTGATGGATGCTGTGTCCGTGCTCCGTGGTGGCGCTTGGCATCTGTTTAGGCTCAAACCAGCCTGTCGTATCAAAAGTGATACTGTCGATAGACAGGCTGGTCGATCTGAGTTTGAAATCTTGATGTTGAGCGGCTTCCCAAACTTGAATAAGGTTATTCTTGATATTTGTTGTTGCGCGAAATATTCATTCGGACCAAAGGAAGCGAATTTGTGTCTGGCCGCTGCCTTTCCATCTGAGTTTATTTGAAGCCAAAAGGTTAATAATTGAGCTCTGGAGAATAAATTTGAGTTTGATGGCGTTGTTTGGTCCCGCACGGAATGTCCGGTCCGGAATAACCTTATATGATAACCCGCTTAACATCGGGAAATCAAACTCAGATCGACCGGTCTGTCTATCGACAGTTTCATAGACAGACGGTCACCGGTCTAGCATCCGTTCGACCAATCGGAGATGGCAACCGGGCGCGAACGGCGCGCTGGGCCGGGGCTGGGGAACCCGATGGGGAGCGGCGATAGGGCTGCGAGCGGCGCGTGTGGAGCGATGTTCAAGCGCAAAATTGTTGCGTTGGCCTGGGCGAGTTCGGAGGGTCGACAAGATTAGTGGGAGTGAGACTCGGCTAATCCTCGGCTAAGCTCGGCTATCGCTCGTTAGTGGACTCGCGTAAATTCGGCCATCAATGGATCACTCATAGTTTAAGCCACCGCCGAGTTGTCTGCACCACGCAGTGGGCCCCTCAGCGAGTGGAAGCACCACGCAGTAGGCCCAGCAAAAGCTCCACGCAGTGGGCCTCCGCGGCGAGCGGCAAGGGGGGTCCGCGGGGGTCTCCCCCGCGTAAGATATTCATTTATAGACTCGTAACCAGTCTGCCTACGAATGGCAAAAATGTGGCAAGGACTTTGCCGTAGGCAGACTGGTGCAACTCGGAACAAACAATCAAGCTGCGCCCGGAGTTTGGAAAATTCTCCCCGCTACCGCCCCGAGCTCAATTCGAGTCATTTATGTAAAATTCAAAGAGAGCTCCCTTTTTAATGCTATCCCGCTTGGATTCTGTCTCCTCACGGCAGCTCTGCGGGAGGCGTGTACAAAAAAGTCGAAGTTACAAGGGAATTGATGGCAAGTGCTCAGCCACGATGATGGCGTGATCGGCCCCACCCAAAAATGCAAACTCCAGGCGCAGCTCAATGGCAAATCCCGATTTGTACCAGTCTGCCTATGGCAAAGTGCTTGCCACATTTTTTGCTACTCATAGGCAGACTGATCACGAGTCTAATTCATTTAAAGACTCTTAATTAGCCGCAAAAACACAATAAAATGATAATAAAAGGCTCCTCAACCAGCAGGAAAGGCCAGCACCAGCGAGAAAGCCTCGCGCCAGCGAATGGGCCCCGCGCCAGCGTGAAAGGCAGCGCTAGCGAATGGGTGGGGTCTGGGGGAGCCTTCCCCCAGCGCATAATTGATGAATTGATGGATGCCCTCGGCCCGCCCATCATTAGTGGGACTCGCTTAATTGTGCGAGTCCCACTCCCACTACTCTCGTATATACTCGCGAGTTCGTCGCGCAGAACCGACACGGCTTTTCCATACGAACTACGATTCCGCTAACCCTGCAGGCAATCAATTTACCCTGCCGTGTGGCTGACAAGGTACCAAGCCTGCCGTCTGCCAATATCAAGCATGTGCTCTGAGCGCCCGGCGAAATTATCCTTCCAACAGTATTTAAGGCCTGGGTCTTCAGCTAAATATTTCAAGCCACTCGGAGCACTCAACATGCCTGAGGCGCTTATAAAATACGATGAAGGCCCCCGTGGGAAACTTCTCCCAAGTGCGCCCATTTCTTTCTCCCCAACCTTCACTTCTTCATTAAATGTTTTTGTGCAGCACGCGGAACTCTATTCCCCTCCCGTCATGAAGCTCTGGTGTTCCATTGGGCGACATGGATCCTTGTCAACGTCGCCCTGTTTTTGCTGCCCGCCGCCACAAGTTCGATCGCAATTTTGCTGCTTGGTTCTCGTCTCGAAATCTCCGGACACGGTGCACCCGAAGAGCTGGCCTACGTCTTTGCTTACTTATTTCCAACTATTTACGCTACCTAGGTCGACTCAAATACAGTTCTCTTTCATGTTCCTTGTGCTACAAATTCTCAGAAAAAAACCGTAAAATACGCCGTATACGTACGGTACGTACGTTACCCGTCCCGTTCGGGCCTCCGCCTTTGGTCTCGACGTACGGGTAGAGCCGTGGCGTACCAAAATTACGGCGTAAAAGTTACGGCGGTGGGCGTAAAACGGACGGTTTCATGCCCTAGGACTCGTATTTTACCTCCAGGCATACTCGACAACTTGTTACAATAATTTTCCCGAGTCTTTGACCACTGCATGTTCTCCAAGATCATTGCCCTCGGACTCGGTGCCCTTACCCTCGCCACCGCCGCGCCTTCCCAGTTGGTTATTTCCTGTGCCATCAGCCAATCGGGCTCCGCCACGGTGCGTATTGTGTTCTCAGTCACGGTACAGCTCAGATTTCGCCTCTGACTTCACTGCAGACTCAGAGCCGCCCGAACATCGTGCCGGGCGTGTACCGCATCAGCAACGGGGCGGCGGACGGGGCCCTCTGGACGTCAAAGGAGCAATGGGCCGAAGTGGCGCTGTTAAAGTCCGACTGGGACGGGGGTCCCGTGCAAACGGTGCGTTCTGTTCGCGTTCTGTTGGTAAATGTCGCCGACAGTACGGCTAGTGGTGTGTGGAGCCTATTGGTGGCGACAGATATCATATTGTGAGCGTCCTTCGGGGTGCCCCTGTGGCCTACGACAGCCCTTCGGTATGTACCGACTGTACCTTGGCTTGTTTAGCGTCGTACGCTGACCTGACCGCAGGGAAACCTGTTTATTCCTCGCCGCGGGCTGAGGACGTGGTACAAGACAGAGTTTACCATCCAGCATGCAGGCGGCGGCACGTTCACTGTAGGTTACGGTCTATACATCAGCTCATCTGATTTAACACACACGTATTATTCGCGCAGGTGAAGATCCCCGACAATGACCAGGTCTGGACGATCGCAGCCGCAGATACCGTCATCACACCTGTGTGTTTTCACTGTCACGACTAGTAACCTGCTGAACATGCACTTGGGACAGATAAAGCTTCTGCCCGCGAACGGTGCTGCGGCCCAGCGCTGGGAGTTCACGAGGTTAATCGAACGTACTTACTCAACTACCTGAGAGCTTCGTTGGAAGCGAATCCAATCCGCATCGCACAGATAAAAACTTGATAGAATCCGAGCGGTGTGTCAGAACGTAGAAGTACAGAGATGTCTGAGTCCCTGGTGCGGATTTAAGATTCCGGCTGCGTTTTTTTCGTCAGGGACGGGTTGCCTAGAGATCGATCGGACCACCGAATTATCGCCTGGCTGTTTCTCACCATGAAGATATTCGCGCCAGCATCCTTTCTGTAATTCTGGCAGTGGTCGTCTTGGGCAACTCCCACTAAGTAATCTGTTAAATGGTGAACGGCTTCAAAATATGATGAGGAAATGCCACCTGTGTCTCACCGGTGTGAGCGAAAAAAAAATCGGCCATGGTGATGGGTTAAGTATGTAAGTAACGGGTTTTAAGATTGTTTTACAGAAAACGATAGACAATTTTCATTTTCGACGAAAGTTCGCATTGGACAAGCCGAGGTGCTAAATTTAGACACAAAAGCTCCAAAATTTGATCTTTTGAGTGGTAGAATGGCTGAAGATGGGTATTTGTGGAACCGGCATGCTCCTCGCCGAACTTTGCTCGAAAATGAAAATTGTCTATCGTTTTCAAAACAGCTGTAAGAAAGAGTCAAGCGCCAATCATCCAGCAACAACACAAGACACACCCAATAAAGGAATATTTCGACCTAGGTAATAAGGTTAATTGAAAGTTCCTGTAACCGACTAGGGAAATAGGTTTGTCACCAAAAATTCCAGATCTATGATTCTGGGCTGTAACCTCGCAAGATTCAAATCTAATAAGGGCATCCTCATCCGGGAGAAAGGACGATTGTTTGCCGTAATTGTATCAGCTGCCTGGCATTTGATCTGGAAACTGCGCGTGAATAGAGTCATTAGCAGCCCAGGAATGGCACTGAAGGAGGAAAACATTCACAACCTATGGCTGAAAACAATGAACGCAGCCCTGACAAGGGACCGGATACTAACTAATAAAACTCGGTTTGGACTGCTATCATTCAAAAAACAATTGGTGTTGAACACATGGAGTGGTCTATTGATGGACGAAGATTCATTGCCGGATGACTGGATTCATGAAAAGGGGGTTTTAGTGGGTATACGACCCAAAAACAATGCAACTGGAATAGGCTAAACGTCAATGGTCGGAGCCCCACACTGGTTTACAATGTGCGTAATGGCATTTCCTCCTTGGACAATATTCCCGGCATGCCTGGCTAACTACCAGCAACACAGACGGATGAGCTTAGAATGCTGCTGCAGACTTTGTTTCATTGCAAACGTCCCCAAAAAAAAAAAAAAAAAAAAAAAAGATCAAAGCGGCAATGTCCGGCTATCCGACCGAGGTCTGGACTCCTGCCTAATCCGGCGGCTGAAAAGCTTTATTCTGCCCTCACGATCACGACGGCAACTCCCGAAAGAGCGGTCTGGACTCCTGCTTAATCCGGCTGCTGAAAACTTTATTCTGTCCTCACGATCACAACGGCATCTCCCGAAACCGGTCCGACCTAGGGGCTAGCTGAAAAGGTTACGATCACAATGGCGAGTCCCAGCGAGTCCCGCGACATGCCTAGACTCCTGCCTGCTCCGGCAACCCTGTAACTTTATTTCTATGCAACTCTGCTCTTGTGAAGATTTTCTGTCCTACAGTCGTCTGGTGTCGTGCGGCGCCTGGATTCGAATAACCCCCGAAACTTGGTATGGTTCATATGGGTATTGTGTGCTTCAAATTTGGGGGTTTTCCGATGTTTTCTATCTTTTATTCCTCCCTTGCCACCGTCCAATACACCAAATCACACAAATTTCGGGGTCCTGACTCCCGGGTTTTTCTAGGAGCTCTCGATAGCATGGGGCTGAAACTTGGAACCAAAGATGTTCATTTATATCCTATGAGACTGACTGATCTCGAATTTTATCCACCTATGAGATCTGCTGGTTGCATGGCAGTCAGTTAGTTGAGCAGCTGTAAATCCCTCTTGGCTTGCACTTCAGAGTAAAATTTCCATGTGCACCTATGTCTTGGAGTCAAGTACAAGGTACACTAAATGGTAGCCTGGAACCTCCAAAGACCACCGAGACACTGGGTAGCCTCAATTCCATCCCCAGCAGTGTCTTCAAGGCAGTGGTCAACTACCCCATATTGGCCATTTTTGGAATGCCGCCCAGAAATAAATTGCTCGCTACTCGAAACAGGATCTGAATTCCGCCAAATGTGTTTAACATACTCCTAGGATGCATGCCATCCTTGTGAACCCTGGCGAACCCCGACAGTCCACTGATGGCTTCAGAGATACAACAAAAACACTAAGGTGGTCAACTACCCAGTGATTGATAGTATCTCTCATTCCGCTCATGTTAAGTGTATCACAATCACAAAGGAAAAGGACGATGATGCAGAGCTTGGGAGGGAGCATCAACGTAATTGGAGAGGAAGATAGGTAGAGATTAGGGGTGACTCAGGGTATTATAGAAGGTATATAGTAGTAGGGTAACGGAAATGTACGAGGTCGGAGGATAGAGGGAAATCCGGATATGGATATAAAGCTAAAATAACGGGAAAGGGGGCGGAGGTTACGGGGATGCCCGGAGGGCGTTGTGAATATATAATTCCGTAGCACAATCGAACTTTGTAGAAAGTTTATACATTAATTTACTACAAAACTGCCCCCAAAAGAGCTTCAATCAGCAGCTGTTTCGAAACTCGTGTATTTATTCTTTATCTGCGAGCTGTGAAAGGACTGGTGAAAGAGTAAATTTCAGCAGCCCTTTCCACCATATTGATACAAGGACTTTCATCATGCCTGAAACCGCTGCAGAAAGAATTCCTCTTGACATGGTTTTCATAACTCACCCACAGTGAATAAATCTCTCTGTTTCAAAAGAGCTGCTCATTTTCATTTCACTTGCCAGACCAAATGAATGAACAATTTTCTATAAGTTGAGATTTGGCTACAGAATTATCTACTTTCAGTTAGCCTTATTGTACCTAGGTCGAAATATTCCTTTATTGGGTGTGAGAATGAGAACAAGCGACGCGTCGCGTGGTTATAAATAACTTCCACTCTTTGTTCCCTGCTCATTCAGCCTCTTGCCTTGAACCATGTCAGCAGCAGCCACTAAAAACACCCCCTCCTCTCGAGAAATTCTGGAATCTTTCCTGCAGAACCAATGCGGCGATGACCTTCGCCATTCCCTTCTTTGCGCCATCCGCGGTAGGACTCCACCCTCGATGGATCGGCTTGACCTCGAACTCCACTGCGTTCGGTGCAATTTCGACTATGTCGCCCACGAGAATACTGGCAATACCACCGGTGGATCGTGCGTCGTCGATCACGCCGAAGCGTGGTATTATCCGTGCTGCGAAATCGAGCAGTATGGGAACTACGATAACGAGTCTTCTGAGCCCGACGAGGATCCGGATCCAGCGGAGTGCTTCAGAGGCCACCACACGACGGACTCGTTTCACGTGGACCATAACGGAATAATGTGCTCGGAGTATCGCACTTCTTCGTCGGATGAATGCTCAGCCTGCGGATCGGAGGACGAGCAGGAATAGGCGGACATGGGCAGGAAGGTATCTTTAGACGGCGTTGCCCGATTCTTCTTTGTCCGAGTTCTCAAATTCTCCCGTACTCGAATTGTTCACGCTGCAGAGCATAGTAAACTAATGTGATGATCAACACAAAGAATGAAGGGAGGAATCCTACCTGGATTCGTTCGAGACATAAATTCACTTCGCATGCACGATGTACAAAAATGTGCTCCCAAAACCACCAAACATAAAATCATCCCATAGTCACCGTCAGCACAACTATAACTCCATCCGTCGCAATTCCTATTAAAAGGGCGTAAGCATGAACAGGTTCGCAACGAGGGAACGCAGACCGTGATCGACGCCGCCAAAGACTCAGAAATCAGCGTGGATAAACGCGACTCGGAGAGGGCTGCCTACCCCGACGCGCCGGGCACCAGGAGGCCTGAGAGTCTCCGCGCGGTCGTTGTGTACGTGATTCCTTTGGAGGAGATCGTTCCGGTTGCGTGTTGTACGAGGAGATCCCGGCCTGGAAGCGCGATGAGATCAAGGTTCAATAGGGAAAGGATTGTATCACCGATGTTGTAACCATCCGGAGATATCGTGTGTTCATGTATAATATCCTACGGAGACAGGGAGTTCAGGAATCGATGTGAAGGCTTGATTAGTTAGCTACTTCTTCTTGCGAGACCCTGTGAAAAATAAGCTGGGGATCTTCAGAGGGAAGGGCTACATACGCGAGGAAGAGCGCCCCTGAGTTGGCTGCATTGCCGTCCTGTCTGTAGACGCTGGTTGGAAGGCATCAGGGTGGTTATGATACAAGGACGGAAGCTCAGTTCCCGAAGGTGATTTCCGCCTACGACTCTCCCAACAGGTTCCTATTGTTGGGGATCCATAATTCTCACGTAGTTCCACCTACCATGGGGCGAAAAAATCAGTCTCGGAGAATATTGCAATATCAAAGCCATCCTCACCGCCTGATCGACGCAGCCATGCCCGTCACCCAAGTTCGCAGAGTGCGGGGCCCCTGGTCAGTATCGTCGATCAGTTGCCGCACACAAAACCGTAGGAGGAGAACGTTCAACGGACCCAGGTGTAAGCCGAAGCATTCGGCTGAGCTGCATATTAAATGAGGTGCGAGTTGAGAAGGGGAAATTGGGACGCACAATCCAATGGCTCCCGCGAATGCGAGAAGTCCGTCGTTTATGAGGACGGAAGGGCTGCTGTGACTGGAAATAATCACCTATACTCGAGAACAGTAGACCGTTAAGGAAGGAAGTGGGAGTGAGTGGAATGACTGACATTTAGTGGCTCGCCGCCGCCAGCACCCACTTCGCAGACACTAGAGTCAGAAACACAGGGAATGCGGGGCATGATACATACCGCGATTCAACATCGCTCCGCCCAGGGGGCGGGGATCGTAAAATTCCGGTGGAGTTGGAGCTGACCGAGCGCAGAGAGCAAGACCCCAAGCAACGAGCAGGGGCAGAATGGGATGCATTGGAAGAGCAGGCAGGGTCGCGAACAGTGCCCGCCAGCTCTTTAGGCTTTAATGTAAGCTTGATCTTCGTCCGTTGGGACGCACGCGTATACGAAGCACGTTCGCGTCTGCACACCACACGCGCCGGCGCCTTTGGAAGGGAGAGTCATTTACCTGTCTGGTTCCTGTCGGAAGCTCGAGATGTCACAGTCGCATCAATAGAGGCTGCGCAGACGACGAGCCGTAATACGGTCCGAGCTCCGACAAGGCTTCTTTGTGATTTCGGCCATGGAAAGCTAAAGCTGAAGTATTCAGATATCATGGGGTTCCGCGCGCCGTAGAATTATAATCGATCTGCAAGCACGTTAGCTACGGAAAGGGACCAAGTACAGCTTCCGGAACCGGCAACTTCCGTACAATGAAGGCGAGGTAAAAGAAGATGGATGTTCGCCGCGCGTGCAAATAATGAACAATGAAAGATGAAGGTGGCATAGAGCACAAAGAATCGCGATTCCTTTGAAAAGGGTCAAAGATATGGTTTCTGTGGCGTGCCACTTTACCCAAATCTCCCTGAACTATCTCCAACCTTTTCCAACCCAGAATGCAAAGACGGTCCCCGCATCTTGCCCACCCCACGAAGGCATCCCTCGCGTCCCACAAACAGGCTGCGCCCTCCAAACAGACCGCCCCCAAGCAGCCTGTCGAACAGAGTCGCCATTGCGTGCGTTGCCACGAGCTGTACACACCCAGTAAAAACCGCGGCAACTCATGCGTCCTCGAGCACGACAACCGGGACGTGGTCGGTGTCCACTCCAATGGTGAATACGATATAACCTCCGGTGCTGTGGACTTCGGGTAGAGACCGAGGACGACGATGGGCAGCACGAGAAGTGGAACCCCGAGGTATGCACCGGTCCACACATCACCCAGCACCAATACGACAACGAGGACAAGCTCCCTATCACACACCCCTGTTCCGATTCCGAATGCGGGAGCGTCGACTCGGACTCGGAGGACTCGGAGGAAGAATCGGAGAAAGAAGAATAACCTCGGTGCGCTTGAATTGAATCTTTGTTGCTTCGAGGCTGACTCCGCGTATAGTTTACGGTATGCGCGCGTGGGACTCGCTTTGAATACCTAGTTGAAGTATTAATCCCTGCTGCATTTATTTCTGTCGCACCTACTGTACATGTAGAAACAATCGAGAACCACCGGACCATGGTAAAAATGTAAAGGGACCTTACGCTTGTTGTACTTGTGGAATCCAGAATTATTCGGGTCTGAAATACGAGCGTTTCAAATGAGCGTTGTATCGACGTGTACAAATAAACGAAACCTTACCCTCTAAATCTGAGCCTGAAGAGCCGCTGTGATGGTGAGGATCCAAACCCATAGTTGAAATATCCAATGTAATCCCGGGCGTCCTAGAAACTTTAGAGTCCTGTTAGCTATGTTTGTGCGGACGGGGAAACAGATGCTGGGTGCGAAGGAGAATGCGTCTTGAGCTTTCTAGACGCCAGTTGGAGCTCTTTAAGGCTAAGGGTGTTCCATAAAACGCCTGCAACTCGGACGCGTCTTTAAACATGTAGGGTTACAAGCTGATGCGCTGCACACTTGAAAGTGAAAATTTCACGAGAGGCCGCCCTCCCCGGCGGGCTATCAGCCACTCTATCAACCAGGAATTCTCGGCGGCTCCTCGATGGACACCACTGCAGGCGCGGTAAAGAGCAAAGAATGTGGCTGACGTGTCCCGAAATGGAGAGTGAGTTCGGATATAGACTCCACTGATGTGCGGTGAAGAGATCTATTAGAGGAGAAGGTAGGGAAGATCCGCAGCAGCAACTTGGCAGCAACCCGCCGTCGGCGAACCTTGGGCGAACCATAGTCTCTTATAAACAGACGCTATAACAATTCTAACTCGTACCTCGTTTGTTATAGGCGAACCACTGGCAGTGATCAAATTGACCGTGAAGGTCTGGTTGGGTCGCACGAATGAACGCGCCATCAGCGCGGGAGATCGGCCAATCCCAATTCCCAAATTGAAGTAGTCGAAGGACTAAAAGGCTCGACTGGGTGACGCTTCAAAGTTGTTGTACAATGTACGATAAGCTGAAGAGAGTCTGACTAATCGTCACAGTCACTGCATCCGCGACCGCCACGGTATCAGACAACCGTGACTCGGACGTTCCCCATGGACCTGCCGCAAGAGCTCATTGACTCGATAGTTGACGCAATAGTGGACGAAGTGGACCTGGCGCAGGATCCATGGATAATCGACAATAGCATCGAGGTGCTGGAGACACTCAGATCTTGCGCACTCGTTGCGCACGTTTTCTTGCGACCTTGCCAGACCTACATCTTCCACGGACTCACTCTCAGCGACGAGGAACGAATCTCTCCTGAAGCATTCTCCGATCTCTTCACCGCGCGCCCGCACCTTGCGTCGTACGTTCGCGCGCTGTACTTCGAGTACAAAGCGGTCGAAGAGCATCTCGAGCCTATCACGCACATCCTCGCGTCGGTGACGAACCTCGCGCGCCTAGACATCTACCCGACGCCTGAAAGCTCGTGGTACAGCTACCCTGTGCCCCTCCAGGAGTCCTTCTCGGCTGCATTCGCCCTCGCTAGCATGCACCACATCACCCTCTGGTACTTCTGCTTCCACGACGCCTCGGAGCTGCAGACGCTCCTGAGCGAGAGCACCGGCCTCAAGACCCTCGTGCTGCGCTCGATCACGTTTGACAGCACCGAGCTACCCGACGAAACACCTCCCGAAGTGGTTCCGCAGGTCGCCCTGGACTCACTGCAGATGTATTTCCTGGACGCGGCGCATGTGCAGGCCATTCTGGGCTCGTTCTCTACCATCGATGTCACGCAGCTGCGCTCCATCTACCTGCACAACACCCCGATGAAGTCCCTCCTCAAACTCAACGCGCCCTCGATCCGGCGCGTCAAGATCCGCGCGTACTACTCCGGTGTGTGTTAATCCATCTCCGGCCGGCCCACGCTAACTGCCTTCCAGATATGTTCCTGGAAGAGACCATCGACGCGGATGCGCTCGCCGGCGCGTATCGCCTGCAGACCCTCGACCTCAAGGTGCCCTTCCTGCCCTCGCTCAGCAAGATGGTGCGCCTCTTCGGCAGCCTCGACCACCTCGCGCGCCTGCGCACGGTGTGCGTCTCGGTGAGCCAGAAGACGTATCCGGCCGAGTGGAAGGAGCTCGACGGGCTGTTGGGCACGCTGCCGGCCGTGGGCGACGTGCATGTGTATTCGGGCTCGCAGTGGACGCCGGGCGAGCCGCACGATGCCGCATCGATGCGGGCGTGGATGCCCGTGCTCGCGGGGCGGAATGTGTTGCGCATACACGGGTGTGATCCGGAGCAGGCTTAGTCACTAATACCAGGTTGTCAGCTTGTGTGTATCATGCATCATGTCTTTAGTCTGCTGTAATGAGGCGGCCTTCCGTCAAATGACGCAACGGTGCTTACTGCTGACTCGCCTCGGCCCTCCGCTTTCGGCAAGAAACCGCGGGTTGTAACCTGTCCAGCGCGAGCCACGTTACGGAGGCCACAGCGTCAATCTCAATTATCTTAGGTATGAACAACGCGACTCCGCAGCCAATCGACTCTGACGTTGAAATAGGACTGCATAAACGAGGCTCTATATAGAAGCGCAGCAACACGTCCAACATCCCGGCCCCTGGCAAAGAAAAAAGTTTTACCCTGCAGGTGAGTCAGATTCAACCGATGGCAGATACACGTACATTTCAATAGGCGGTCCACTGATCTTATATCTGCCGATAGCCTATTCACCGACACCGCTACATTCCAAACGGCGTCAGTCCACAACGGTTGGAGAAATACGAAATTGCGGACGAAGGCGTAGGGCCCGCTCGGGACACAGCTGACGAAGCGATGATGAGGCAACAGCCTGGAGAGGTATAGCAAGCTTACGTGGTGCCAGGGCAACACTTTCTCAAGTGGCCCAGGGGATCACATAACTGACCACCGTGATGGCATTCAGGCGCAAGGGCGGCGGACATCTCCGCAGACTTCGCGGCCTTGGATTCCTTGGTGATATCGATGGGCGCGGTATTGAGAGCAACAAGCCCAGTTGGACTGAGGGCGTCGCCGCTCGAAGGGACGAGGGAGAGGTCGCTGGGAGAAGGGACGGCGGCGGCGGCGCGGACCTGACAGACGGCGAGGATGAGGGTGGCGAACAGGGCGGTAAACTGCATTGTGGCTGATATCTGGGGAGTAGAGAGCGTGGGCTTGGGTTTTATAGCCAGACCGCAGAGTGCGTCAAACCGCCGCGGGTCCTCCGAGGTGCGGTTCATTCTTTCTCCGCTAGATGCTGGGACGATTACGTGCCAGCTCCAGCTCCGTGACCGACATTAGCCTATAGTAGCTCATAGGAAGGTAGGTAGTGCTTCTTGCAGGCAATTTTTCAATCCGCCGTCGAGTAACGCGTTGCGCAGGCGAGCACCAGAAGCATTCGAACTTCCAATGCACATGCATTTCATGAGCGTCCCACGTCCGCGGCACGCTCCTGGATCCAGTCCCGGGAAACAGAGTTGAAGAGAGTGGTTGGAGAGATAACTTCGGTGTCGATTCAGCGGAAAGGCATCGCAAAGGCAGGGTCGATCTTGGGATGGTTCCTGGGGAAGAATGCAGTTAATATCCAACCCGACCCTCGTAGTAGAGAAGGAACGCGTGAGTATCGTACCACCCGGTCCTACATAAATTGAGTACCGCAACGAGGAGCATCGTGTAAGAAAGCGACGGCAAGTGAAAGTTCAAAGCTCCGGCTATTAGCGCGGTCTCCCGTCAAATGATGTAACAGTGCTGACGTTGTCTCTCGTCCGCGTCCGACCCCGGGCCAACCCGCCCGCGCTTGCGGCTCACCCGCGATTATCAAGAAAGCATGCAAGGATAAAGGGACAAGTTCAGGATCGTAAAAGTTGAAGCCTCCTCTCATTTTTCAACTCTCCCAACCAACTCCCAACCTTATCCCAACCGATTTGAATGTCGACCTATATTATCACCGGCGCAGCCAGGGGCCTGGGGGTTAGTCTTCTGCGCCTCATAGTTCTATGCGACCCTGACGCACAGACAGTTGGAATTCGTGACGCAACTCAGCGCGGAGAAAGCCAACACCGTCTTCGCGCTGGTGCGTAGCAAATCGAGCGCAGCCGCTCTCGCCGAGCTTTCAAGACGCAACGTCATCATCCTAGAGGCAGACATCACCGACGCTGACTCGCTGAAGGTGGTTTTGGAATTCAAGAAGTGCCAAAGATTAATTTGCTGTTGGATTTATACAGATTGCCGCGCGCCGTTGCGGAGGCCACGGGCGGCAAGGTCGACTATCTCATCAATAATGCGGCCATTCATGACCATTCTAAGGTCACGCTCGATGCATAGTGCGCCCTCCTGGCCAATGACGGGTATAAACCAATTAATTCCGACACGCAGTCCAACGCCCGCGGCCATCGAAGCCGACCTGCTCGAGAATGTTCGAATCTCGGCATCTATCTACACCGTATTTGAGTTGACCTTGCGCAGTTCCGCGTCAACACACTCGGCACCATCCACGCGACGAACGCGTTCCTCCCGCTCCTGCGCGCGGGAAGCGTGAAGAAGGTCGTCACCCTCACCACGGGCGCCGCCGACATCGACTTGACCGCCGCCCTGAGCAACCCTGGGCAGGCGGGCTACTCCATCTCCAAGGCCGCGCTCAACATGGCGGTAGCCAAGTTTGCCCTCGCGCTCAAGGGCGAGGGGTTCGTCTTCCTAGCGATCAGTCCGGGGCTCGTGGCTACCGCAACGGCACCCAGTGCGTGTCCCATCTCCCTCCTGTGAAACTCGTTCTTAGATGGAGACAATAGGGACGCCGGAGCAGGCGAAAGAGTACGCGATTTTCAAAGAGAAGCTCGCAAAACTTGCGCCGGACTTCAAGGGGCCCATTACACCGCAGGTGTCCGTCCAGATGATGTTGGAGGTTATTTATCGATGGAGCGTGGAGGACACGGGCGCGTTCGTGTCGCATCATGGGAGTAAGGAATGGCTGTGATTCGGTTTTTAAGTATAGCATGCATATAATCTGGTTATCGGTCGGGACGGCAAGGTCCGACGATTCAAATCAAGTTCAATCAACATACGTAAAGAGGTGGGATGTTCAAGAATGGTCTCTGAAAACGTCTCATTCGTAAGCAAAATTTCAAACGATTGACGCGACTGCGAATCAAACCTTAGGAAATAGGAGTAGAAGCGGGAATTCAAGCGATCAAGACGCAATAAAAACGCACTGGAACTGGGGGGGCCGTTCAAGTAGAGGAAAAGCTCAAAAGGCCTTTCGCGTCCAATGCCGGAATAGTCTGTCGATGTGAAACCTCTTCCTCCGCTCGAAAGTTCTTCAAAAATAGATAGACCTCCTCCAGCTCAGACCCGACCTTCGCTAATGGCGAATCGACCTCAGATCATGCCAACGCGACAGGATTTATGCCGCGGGGCGCCGTTATCGAGAGCTGTTTGAGGGATTTCAGGCCCGCCAGATTGCCGAGTTGGCGAATCATGTCGGCCACTGAGGAGATGTAATGTAGCTTGTCCTCAGGTCGAGGCTGCGGAGGCTCGTGGTCGCTGAAAGGATCTGATCGAGCGCATCTCTGTATTTTGGATCTGCAGGGGACGTTGAGCCACATGAGTATTAGATGCCACATGGATCGCACCGAGTATAGTGCACGACGAGGGTAAGCCTCTGGATCGAGTGCGCATTCGCTTGGAAGAGGGGTTTATGATAACGGTCACAGTGTATAGAGCGAAGATGCGTAATATCCACAACGGTGAATGTCGTCAGAACGGCGTCTATGTCGTGTGTGTCCATATAAAGGATCTCCAGCGACTCCAGAACCACGCGTGGTGGCGGGGAGGCGAGGCGGATTTCGGCAGGCCGAGGTGAAGAATGAGTAAAGCCTATTTTAATCGGCACCAGCTCCTTTAGACCCACGCTATTGCTCAAGATGTGGTGGAGATCGTGCGGGCTTTCGAACCGTTGGTCTCGCAGCTCCAGGCGACGAAGAGAAGTAGTCGAGAATGCAGCCATGAATGAGTCCCTGAGGTGCAGCGGGACAGGGTAGTTGTCCGAATGGGGAACCTGAGAGCACGGGTGAAGGGAAAACGACTTCAATTTTGGGAGGGAAGAAAGTATGCGGTCCACGGAATTTGACCGGGCGCACCGGTAAGACAAGAGAAAAGTCTTCACATATAGCGCAATGTGAGGCCTGGATGAAAGGAGCTTCGAAAATGACCGAGACCGTTCATCCGCAGACTCCCAGCCGTAAAAGTCGTTGCGTAGATTCACTGTGGAGAACAGATTTATCTGGCTCGGCCGGACGAAGGCGCGGGTCACCAGAGCACAGCGTCTCAGTGTTGTTCAATCCGGGAATACGCGCCCATTGTTCCTATCTTTCAGCGAAATGTCGAATTCATTGAGGATGGCGTCTATGAGCTTCTGTGGGAGTTGAACGGGGCTACGGGATGTTAAACAAGGATCAGTCAAGGAGAGGAATGGAACAATTGTGACCTTGGTGCCTTGGTGGCAGTAGGTCCGATGATATAGGTGTGGGGAAATGGCTCTAATCTGAGCCCGCAATGCCCCTACAAAAAGGGGAGAGCCTCGGCAGCCCAAACAGGAAACGTCGCGAGCGACCAGCCAAAGGTGGGGGAGAATCTCGCGAGGACGCCGAAGGCACTCCAAGACTAGCCGACGACTTTTTCGACCTTTCGGCGCCCGAGGTGGCATCGGATATAACTCTTGGCGATTCAGGTTAGGTTCGAAATGCTGGATGCTTGAGACTAAACAATTATTTCGTAAGTGCGCCCGCGGACAGACTGAGACGGGACTAACTTAAAGCATTGGAGGGTGCAGACCCTGCACTAGAGCCTGTAGTGATCCGAATCGTCCCGAAATCCTGATCCGACGACTCGTTCCTCTTTGAAGTGAAAACTTACTTCTGACTCGTTTTGAATTGCCGATGAAACAAAATCATGCTCCCCAGAAACCTTGGCCTGTACATGTCGTCGATTGGTCGTCGATCACTGATTCACCCCACAGTGGACTCATCCACTGTGCTGCGGCGCTGCCAGTCCCTGCCCACGTACACGCCCACGGATCCAATGGCTTGCAATCACCCTGATACTAAATGCAAAACAAAGCCCCGCTCCGGAAGCGTCCCATATAATTATTGAATAGGTATTATCTAGCAAACAAAGAACACTCGCTCGCTTCATAGCGCCTCCTCAATGAGCCACAAATCCCCCACAGCTCCTCTCGTGCAGATCACCTCTCGCAGCCCGAGGCCCCATTCTGGAAGCGTTCCACCCGCCGACAGGAAGCACCCCGTCAACATGTGCCGGAGACGCACCGGCGACGCCATCGTCAGCACGGCGCTGTCCTCGGTCAGCTCGAGGTCCCAGCTGTCGTTCGCGTCGCCCACGAAACCAGGGAAGCCGTACGCGGAGACCTCCTGGAGATATTTGTCCTTGGACACGGGCGGCAGGATGTCGTGCGAGTGCAGGTGCTTGCCGGTCACGACGTGCTCCAGCTTCAAGGTGGAAGCGTCGGGAATAGGTAGGCGGGGATGCTGAAGCGCGTCGCGTGTACGTGTGCTGTAGTTGGCCGAGGCGTTGTACACGCGCCATTTAGTCGCTGCGATGCGCTCCGGAACAAGGGACACTTGTTGTTCTGGACGAGAGATAAGGATCTAAGACGCGATTGAATGGTGTGTAGATACGCACGCCGGCTGCCCTCGGGGTAGACGCGGGAATGAGAGTGCAGGTAGTTGCCACTGGCGCTGAGATGGCGTAAAGTGACCAATGAGCCGAAGGGAATCGCAGAGACCTCCGGCCAAGGTGCCTCAAAGTCCACGTGAGAATGGAAACGAGCGGTTTGGATATTGTAGAGGCCCACAAGGCAGAGGCCCGGGACGAGTATGAAGCAGAGCACGCTCAGGATGGACCGCGACATCGTGATGCGGAAGGAAGAGAGACTCCAGTGACTTGCAGTGACCTGCAGTGATTGATGTTGGACTGATGTGTTGCAATTGCCGCTGCGTGTGTGTAAATCAACTCTCGGATCATATTCACCGTTTCATGTGACTGACTCGGAGGACATTCCAACTGCTGCAAGAGCTCGTCCAGTACAGCTGACGAGGCTAAGGATGGGTGTGTATTCCACGACCGAAAATCTTTGCCATCCTCTCGTGGCGCACGTTTTCTCGGCCAGGTTCGGCCGAGCCAAATGAAACTGTTCTTTAGTCAATCAAGATTCAAGTCAAGCTCAAGTCAATCTAAACCCATGTAGGGAGAATCTCCGGATGAAATAATCACACTGCTGGTGGGATGGTTGGCAATTCCGTCGAGCACCCACTTATCTTCCTTCCTAAAACTTCCCGACTGCCAAAGCCTCGAAGAATTGTCAGATTCCACTCCACCGCCGGCGATTCAATGGATTCATGCGGCTGTCGCTACTGTTCTTCGGATCTAGTAGTGGGTCTGGACTTTATAGCTGCGCGAGATGAACGCGCTGAAAGTTAGAGCATGCCGGAATCTTGTAGACGACAGGATAAAGTTGAACGCGAAACTGAGAGGCAGAGTGGGTATAACAGGCAGGCAGTATGATGAACACGTTCAGAGCAGAGGGGTAAATACAGCCCATCCCAGCACTTGAACCCGACCTTCTTCGGCGTGACGGTCGCGTTGCACATCACGGTCGGCAGGGCGAGGAAGCGGTCGGGAAAAACCAATATATCCGTCGCGGAGATGCCCTCAACGGTACCGGCATAAAAGTCATCGAAAATTATGGACTGCGTGCCGTCGGCGCCGGCAACATGATACCTGTTTGGCCAAAGTTTGAACACGAGCGGGGGAGGGACTCGGTCCACATACCAGCACGGATCAGATATGCACGAGCCATCACCTGTGAGGATGTGAGTTATAATTGCGTCTCGTGTTCAATATTGTCATGTCTACCTGGGCGCAACGAGTTGATTGTCCCCGCGACGTTCGAGAACGATAATCCGTCGATAGTTACGGAGATGTTCGATGGAGATGGCGGGGCTTGGCTTTGGTCAAAATAACTGCAACACAGCACTCAGCGTTAATCAACCAGAGGCCATAGCATGCCGACCCACTTTTGGGTCACGTAAATAGGGAAAGTTACGTTATTCACGAGGAGGTTCTTGAACACGATGTTTTTAGCCAGACCCACATCTCCACCAGTGGATCTAAAGGCGGTTCTTTATAGATTGAAGTGCAAAGAGATAAACAGGATAATTACTTGTATCGCGCGCCGTAGAGGGAGTTCTTGAACGTCACATCTTCAACGAGGATGTTGAAAACGCTAACGGATCCGCCGCCTTTGGCTGCCACGGAGACGCCATGGGAGCCGGTGCAGGTCAGACCCTGGACATGCAAGTTGGAGCACGGCGATCCAATAGCAATGCAGTCGTCCCCGTTGGAAACTTGAGAATTCTGTATGCTATTGCCGTCGCCTCCCACTAAAACAAGATTACATCAAGGCCCGACCTGAAAGTATTGAAGCTTCATACCGTCGAATCCATCTCTGCGAACAGAACTGGAGTTCAGTGCGTGCCCTGAATGCCCTGAAAGACGCACGTATTGAATGGGAAGGCCGAGGTCGAGGACATGGCATCGATAATGACATTCTGAATGTTGTTTCCGTTTCCAGCGACATTGAAGCTTTTCCCGATAGGCTTGCTAATGGTGATGTCGCTGATACTTCCATTACTGCGTGGTACACAGTTAAATCCCGGAAGGAACGATAACGTGAGACGAATCTCACCTCGCCCTCCATGCGAACAACAGTGGCCGCGAGGTTTGCTGAACCGCGTCCCACCACGCCTGGGACAGTTTAATTGGATCGCACCCGTAAGATATAAAACGACGAACCTGGCCATAGCTTCGAATAATCCCGCCATTCAGACGTGCATTTGCTGTCGTGGGGCCCACCAGGGAGACGCCGGGCCCAGTAGAGGTAACTGAGAACCACCCCGTCCTGTAGTTTTTCCCAGTGACGCCCGCCTGTACCTGCGTGATGTTCGACGGGAGATTGATGTTGCCCAACAGCTGTATTGTGACGTCCTGTCCCAAGGTGAACTGCACTGGCGTGAAACTGTGTGAAACAATTTTAGAAGAGGACAAACTTCAAGATGATCACGCACCTGTTGTAGTCTATGCCCGGAAGAAACAAGATGGTGGCGTTATTCGTGCAGTTCGCTATGGCAGCTCTGATGCTGGGAGAGTCGTCGGCGCCTGCGGTGTGCGACACGGTGCAAGTGGGTCGTGGTGCTGCAGCCATCAACGTTGCGGCAATTGGCGCACATGCTAGTACCACGATGCTCCCGGCAGAGAATCGGATAAGGGTCGACCGACGCATTGAAGTATAGGGTAGCAGGCAGCTGGGTCGAAAAACATGTTGGGCCAACTAATTGTAATGCAGCGGGCCGGTTCGACGACGGTCCGGAGGAACGAGCACGCGCGTATTGGACTGACCTCGTGAGGCTTATTGGTGGCGCATTTGATCAACAAATTAAAATTGATCAGATGAGATCCGATTTGATGCCATCAATATGGCGCCCCTCGGCAGGAGTAATACTGCCTTCCCTTTGCCCCCCCTTTGTTTTGACATCACCACATGCAGACCAAGTGCATTGATCGCATGCGGATTAAACATGCGTCGATGTTTTCCCCGGTGTCGCTTGCGAGATAACCAGTCTTTAGGCCGGTGGTATCTAGATTATATCGACAAGAATCAGGAAGTTCCTCTCGGATTGCCGATCTATGGGACAATGCAAGCACATTGGTCGTATCCACTTCTCAACCGGAAAGGGGAATTTTCGAAGTAGTGAGCTCGACGCACATGCTTCCCCGGCACGGATGATCAGCTCAAATTCAACTCTGGCCCTTACGGTATTCCTTTCCCCGCACCTCGAATTCGATAAATTACAAGCAATTATTAACAGGCTTGAAAGAACACACCTCACCGCTCCTGCCTCAGACGTACCGGCGCGCCATTTCCGTCATTTACAAGCGTCTGCTTGACACTGCACCGTTCGGTGTCCATTCCTCAATTATAAAAAGTCCATCCGGCTTTGACTGCCGGTCTAAGCTTCATACTTCATGATAACCGAGCTCAAAGGAGCGCTGGGCATGGGTCGGGATAACTTCAAGGCCAGTTAGAAACTGTACGAACACAAGCTCCTCCAGCTAGAGTGCGCGCTGGATCTCTTGCGGCGAATTGAGAAAAGGAAATGGCTTATCAACGGGTTTGGTGCTGGAGTGGCTAGTGAGGCCGTGCTTCTCAGGCGAATTCAACCGCAGAAGCCGTTTTGTGTAGCCGTTGTAACTCTAAATCAGTTCTCTCCGGATATATACACATTGAACTTGCTGAGTTTTTGAGGAGCGACTAGACACTAGTGTTGCGTGCTCTGGCAATAACAGCGTTCAACTTTTGAACTTTGGTTCAACTGCTGTGATCGGCGGCCGGCATGTCGGCAACATTGTTAGCATTTATAATCCCGTGAATCGCCCACGTGACAATCGCCCCTTTTCACCGAACCACCACCTTCTCCAATAATCTCCTCCTTCTCAAGCTCAACATGGTCAGGCCCTCTCACAAACTGGATCTCCCCGTCGAACTCGAGCGCGAAATCTTCGAAATCGCTGCTACAACGGATACCGGCACAGCGCTGCGTCTCGCGCTCGTTGCTCGTCGCGTGCAAGCCTGGTGGGTTTACACCTCATCTGCACGCCCTGTATAGGTGTAAAATTTTCTGCGTGCGCTGCAGGGTTGAGCCTATAATCTACTCGCGAGTTGTCGTCGCACATGTACCCGAAGTCGGTGGCGGACAGTACGCGCGCGCAATCCTCGCGCCGCGTTGGCATGCCAGAGGCCAAAAGATCGCGCGCGCACCACAAATACGGGTGCATCGGTTCATCCGCACCATCCCGTTCAGACCTGCGTCCTTCTTTGCGCGCTACGTGAAGCGCTTGCACGTTGGAAACTTGAGCGAGCCCGAGCTCGTTACCGTCCTGACAACCTGTGCGGGGATCTCTGAGCTCGGGTGGTCATCGAGCACCGTCACAGCGCCTGTTGCGGCCGCCCTGCCCGCTCTGACTCTCCGCCGCCTCTCTGTAGACCACTCGTTCGATTTCCAGTTCCCCGGCGTGCCACCGTTCGCCGCGCTCACGCACCTCGACCTAACTTTCCACGATACCCCTTACCAGCTGCGGATCCCCCCGCTCGAGCCCTTTGCCGCCTTGACACACTTCTCCGCGGCGTACCGTACCTGGCAGCCGTCCCCGACCCTGTGCGACGACGTCTTCAAAGCGCGCCCGCGCCTCAAGATCCTCCTCCTCTTCTCCGACCAGATGTACTACGACCAGATCGCCGGCGTCCGCGCGCGGCATGCCGACCCGCGCGTCGTCGTCATGCTGCTGCCCGTGGGGGACTGGACCGCGCGCTGTGTGCACGACGCCTGGCCCCTCGCTGAGGACCTCGTGCGCGAGCGTCAGAACCGTGCCGCCGGTCAGCGAATCCATTTCCTCCAGCTCCACGTCCTTCTCACTGGCCATACATACAGCCGAAAGGGCGGCAGATGCTGCTTTTGTTGCCGATTCTTAGTGGTGATTTTCGAATATTTCATCAACCGCGCCGCCGGTGAGTGGATCTCGTTCTGCGTTCTAAGTTTGACTCTCACTTTGGAATTCAGCCGAAACGGCCGCAACTGCTTTTGTCGTGATTTCAATTAGTTGTGGCTCAAAGAGTGTAGCTTGTAAGTAGGATGTGACTGTATCGAACGGTAATGGTTCTGTTCTCTTTCAATCGATTTCTCAATAAAATGATGCAGTGGCGATGATAGCAGGCGAGTGTCATTCCGGTCCATTGATGAGAGCAATCCAGGCCAGCTCCCGTCTCTACCCTCTGCTTTTTATGCGCCACCCGCTTTGTGGGTGGAACTGATGCTATGTCTATGATGCTGGCTTCCTAGCTCCAAGTATCTAACGTCTTTTTGCCACACTCATATCTTGCTTCTGCTGCCTTTGACGAAGCGACTACCACCCCGCCCCCCCCCCCCTCTTCGGGTCTTCCGCTCAAACTCGAGAGCTGATTTACTCCAGGGGCTGACATTTGGCAATTTATTACCAGCTCCACCGGCGCCGCACGAGACCACCAGGTACGCCGCACAACGGACATTATCAAGGCCCTTTTGGAACCGTCATATTCTTCCGCTAAACTTATCAAGTAGCGTCCTTGGGCCAGCCTAATGGTCGGGTATGGCGGAATACGCGGATCTGTCCCGAGCACCGGCATATATCTATCTGTCCGGTATGGTTCAAATGCAGCCCCCTTACTGGTCAAGACTGAATGGAACACAAGCCGTCTGACGGAAACAGTCTGGCACTTACTTTTCTAGGAGCAGGCACCTTGCCACGAATGGAATCTGCCAACCGGTTAGCATGCGACGGGAGCTACAAATAGGCGGGTAGTTTGGTGTTCTGCCCAGAATCCGCACAATGAAGTACGCACCGCTCATCCTTCCCCTGCTTTTGCACGTTTGCCTTGCAACAGGCTACCCGTTTTCTCCGACGATCCCGGTCAGTCAAACTGCTAGCAGGAGGCGTCGTCGACTTAGGCGCGGTCCAGAGGGCCCACGGTGCAGGAGATTCCCAGGTTCGCAGACGCGCAAGCGCATTCGCTGCGGGTGTCCAGACCGCAAACCCCGACATCATACACGTCCGTGCGCCGGGTAACCCGCTGGGACCAGAGAGTGCGAAGGCCGCGGATGATATCGGGGGCGAGGTTGGTACCGAAGTAGGCAGCACCGTCGGTAAGCTCCTTGGCCCGAATGGCGAGGCGCTCGGTGCCGAGATTGGACACACCGTAGGCGTAGTAGTCGGCAACACATGGGTCGATGCGTTGGGCGCGGCGGCGGGTATTCTATTCCCACAGGCGAAGCCGTCTCTGGACTTCGATCATCCGGGAACGCCCTCGGAAGAGGGTACAACAGTGGGGAAGGATATCGGCACCGATATTGGTACGGGGATTGGGGATCTTCTGGGTCTTGGTGTATTGGGGGGAATAATTGGGGAGACTGTGGGTGTAATCGCGGGCGGAACTTCGGGAAAGCTCGCAGAGTCGTTAGAGTCATAGGATCGCATTGTCATCGCAATCACGACCCTGCCTAATTCTGAACACTGATCGAGCCGGTATGAGCTAGCACATGCATGAAGTTGGGGTCGAAGTTGGCTGTCAGATCGTCCGGAGCCCGATTTGACATTCAACTTGATGCCCCGAACTATTCGTACCCCAACTTCAATCCGAGTTGAGGTCGAGGTTGGGGTCCGAGTTAGGGCTCAAATCGGAATCTTTGAAACACCGTAGTGTTCGCGTACAGTGAATACCTACCCATAGAAGGTAAATTCCCGCGCAAGCTATCAACGATCAAGTTGACAAGTTCCGGAGTGCCGAAGAATAATCGGAATTGTATGTATATCGATTCCATGAGGAGCTGTTCAGTCCTCCACTTCCTCCCACATCTCTGGCGGGAGTCGCGTCGCGAGCAGCAGGGCCAGCGAAGAAAGACAAAGCAACACAGCGTACACTGCATACCCTCCTAACAGATTATTCTCGAGCGAGAGCGAGAACAGCGACATTGCCAGTGCGGGGCCGATGGTCTTCGCCAACGAGCTGGCGGTTTGCGTCAAGCCATTGACGGTGCCTCAGCTGCTCATTGGTGCCGACTTGGTGCCGACGCGGTCAGAAACATAAAGATCGCGCCTGAGGGATTATCAGCCGCCGGGGAAATCGGAAGCCTCGAAATCGGACGTGCCAAAGGTGTCAAGCAGGGCGCCAAGCACCAGGATGCACGCAAGGAGACTCCAGATAACGAGCGTCAAGCCCGTACGCTGAGCAACGATGCTGGTGAGGGGAAACAGCGCGAAGATAGGCAGACAAGTGCTCATCCCGGCGATGAACAGGCGCGTGGACCCGAATCGCTGGATCAGCTTTGCGCAGAAGAATACTTGGAGTGCCGTGGCAGCACCGTATGACGAGAGAATCAGTCCAATTTTTGAGGGAGGCAGGCCGAGCCCGCCCAACTCGATGGGCATGGCGAGGAAGAGCGGTAGAACTTCCGATGCAATGGTAAAGTATAGGAGAGTGAGTGTAGCATAGTTGGTGACGGATATGAGCACGGGGAATGTGAGCAGCGGCGGGCCAGGGCGGGCCCGCCGCTCTGGCCCCTACCGTACGGCGGCATCTCCGACGTCCGTGATCCATCCATATCTCCTGTTGCTCACGCCCGTGCACGACATCGTCCTGGACCTTCGACACCATCGCTGTGCACGAGTGCGCTCGTGTAAAGGACCTCATCGGAGTCATCGCGCCCACTGTAAATGCTAGTTATGTACAGTGGTGGCCAAAATTAATGAGCGGGGTGGTCTGCACCCATTTCTGGGCCAAATCACTTGAACCAAAATTATAGCATGAACCTGGGATGATTTCATGACCCTCTGCAAGGTTAAATCCATACCCTACCTATGTGGCTGTGTCACAATAAAATGGTCTTCCCAATGGGGTTTTTAGATTCACACGGTACGGGAAAATGGTCAATACAGCATGAAAGTACCTGTAAAGGGGACCACATTGGTATTTTAGTTCAACTGAATTGCATTGGTTTGGGGCTCATTATGTGGCTCACAAGTTGGCCATTTGGGGCCCTTGAAATGGCCCAAAATACGAAAATGGTCATCTTGTGGGAATTGTGAGCTCAAAACCAATGCAATTCAGTTGAACTAAAATACCAATGTGGTCCCCTTTACAGGTACTTTCATGCTGTATTGACCATTTTCCCGTACCGTGTGAATCTAAAAACCCCATTGGGAAGACCATTTTATTGTGACACAGCCACATAGGTAGGGTATGGATTTAACCTTGCAGAGGGTCATGAAATCATCCCAGGTTCATGCTATAATTTTAGTTCAAGTGATTTGGCCCAGAAATGGGTGCAGACCACCCCGCTCATTACTTTTGGCCACCACTGTACATAACTAGCATTTACAGTGGGCGCGATGACTCCGATGAGGTCCTTTACACGAGCGCACTCGTGCACAGCAATGGTGTCGAAGGTCCAGGACGATGTCGTGCACGGGCGTGAGCAACAGGAGATATGGATGGATCACGGACGTCGGAGATGCCGCCGTACGGTAGGGGCCAGAGCGGCGGGCCCGCCCTGGCCCGCCGCTGCTGGCGCCTTTATGCCCCTGCCGCCGGGAGCAAGCGGTGCGCGAGGGAGGAGATGGATCCGAACGAGTCAGGACTCGAGCGCCGCAGCGTCAACATAAATCGTCGAGGTGTGGATATGCAAAGACGGGAGAAGCGCGGACGCCGGACTCGGAAAGAGAAGATCGCATAGTCAACTACAATCAATCACGTGGGCGGTCGCGTCGCGTCCGAGAATCAAACAAGCGCAGTGAAAACGGTGTGTGGAGCTTAGCACGCCAACGACATATTACTGGGGAGGGGGGTGTACTGCCGTCTCCGGCAGTTATAATAATGTGCCGAGCGATAATTGGAAAGCCTCGTTAATCCTAGTCTCTCGTAGACAGACACTTCAACAAAATTTGAGCTCGTACCTCGCTTTGTTGGACGCTAATCAGATTACTCGGAGAACTTGGAGTCAACGACGGTCGTGATTTTCCGGTGTCCTCTCCAGTTAATATCTTGGTGATTCCGCCCATCGTCGTTGATGTAAATTATCGATTGGGAGCCTGACATCGGACTCAGTCGGCCAAGCCAGAGAGTCGATTGCTTGCCACCCGTGCGTAACCTGCGCTCACTGGTGGGTATGGAGAAGCGAATCTTCTTCACATGTGGATGAACTTCGGCTCGCGTTTACACTTCTGTTCCTCGCTCCCATCCTCAACCTACCAATACGTTGATTAGCCAGTGCCTATAAGCATGTTCCTATAAGCATGTTGTAGAAAAGGCTTACCGACCATAACTTAGCGAGTGAGTGTTTCTTGACGGTTCACGCACGGAGTGTGCCACCTGTCAAACGAGGGGCCGGTTCGTGGAAAATTTTCCACGTTGTGCGCAAATTGGAATGGTGCCTGCCGAGGCGAGAAAAAGGACAGCAACTCGATATTAATTGGTAGTGCATTGTTAGTACAGATTAACGGCTAATGATACATTGGTTTCGGGAGATCAGAGATTTTAATTGTATGCGCCAGGGCCAGTGGGGACGACGCCGCCAACATGGCGGTTATCAGGGTGTGCGCCGTGCGCGACCGCACGTTCCCGACGTAAGCCGGCTTCTTGTTCCAGACGTTCAGCCTCGGCGAGCTCCTGGCTTTGGACTTTTAAGCCTCGCGCTTCCCTGAAAACAACTGAATCAGGAAATAGTAAAACAAATCGAGGCGGAAATAAACCCACTGTTCCTTCTGGATGCCCTTGGCTTTGAGGGACTTGCTCCCTATGATGGAGCCGATGGCGTGTTCGATTTTCCCGGTCATCGCGCCGCCGCCGCTGTGCGGTTGCTGTTGTTGGTGTTGGGAGCTGAGAACACCAGTGGGTGGGATGCCTCCACCGCCGACGCCAGCGCCGTATTGTTGGTCGGCCATCATTCCGTCGTTGTGCATCCCCGCTCCCATTGGGGCGTGATGCCGTCCGCCGCCCTGAAGAAGGTCGTAAGCTCACTTATTAAAATCCAATGTGGGGGAGACTCACAGTGGTAGGGTTGCCCATGCCAGGCTCGCCCATGCCAACCGTTCCAGTTCCGGGGGCAAGGGGATCATTCGCTAGGCGCGGGTCATTTGTCTGACGGAAGCCTTGGTCGGTGGGCGCATTGCCATAGCCAGTGCTTTCCAGCTGCGCAGCGTGATTAGGTTTCTGGAGCTGTGAAATTTTTCAGTGCGCCATACAATGCAAAGGTTTGGAAGCAGACCTTATTGTCGTGAGTGGAGGATCCGAAGACAGACATTATGTGGTTCTTCTTGAAGAAAGTGTGGTAGATGTGTGATTGTAGATGTAAATTGAGAGAGGCAGCGGGAGGTATTTAACTTCCCATTCGCACCACTGACGTCGCGAAAGACGTATTGGGACATAAATGATTTTGCCGGAGGATGATATGGAAGTGACGTGTAATTTGGAGCGAGTGGAGCTAGCCAGCCCTACACGTGATCGCGTCGCTTGTAAAACTGAACTTCCAGTTCAAGTTTGTATAGACTCGAATTCCAGATCTCATAGACCAGGCCCGGATAAATCTCTCTTTAAAATTTCACCTAACCTATGGCGAGGTCGCCATTGAACGATGTAACGGCACTTACTCAACTAATTTACCGGAGGCTCGACCGCAAACCTATCCGAACCGAACCTACTGGCAAGAATATCACTCTCAGAACGAATAAAATAGCTTCCCAGATCTACACAAGCCCTATTACTTTGCGAATGTTACAACTGAGTTCGAACCAAGACACGCAGATACAGAAACACAGCGATTAAATTGTGCGGTACAGAGGGTATTAGTGGGTAATGATACAAAGTTGGTTTACTCGGTCCATAATCTCAATCTCAATCATACACGCGAGCCATCGGGCGCGATGCCGCCAACATGACGGTTATCAGGGTGTGCACCGTGGTTGACAGCACGTTCGCGGCGCAAACGGGCCTCATTCTCCAGACGCTCAGCCTCGGCGAGCTCCCGACTTTGGACTTTCATGGCTTGGGCTTCCCTGAACAATTGGTGAGCAAAAAGTACGATGCCTGAGGTTGAAAACATACTGCTCCATCTGCAGGCCCTTGGCCTGCAGTTGCTTGGCTCCAGTAACTCCGCCAGCGCCACTCTCGGGCTGCTGTTGGTGTTGGGAGCCGAATGCGGAAGTGGGGGGGATGGCTGCACCGCCCGTGCCGGCGCCGCCTGTGCCAACGCCGCCTGTGCCAGCGCCGCCCGCCATCATTTCGTCGTTATGCATTCCGCCGGCATGATGCCGTCCGCCCCCAGCCTGAACGGGAGAGTGAGTTAAAGGGGACGAGGAGGTCTGCATTAAATACGTACGTGTGTAGTGTTGCCCATGCCGGGCTCCCCCATGCCAGCCGTTCCAGTCCCGGGGGCGAGGGGGTCATTGGCAAGGCGCGGCTCGTGCGTCCGACCCATACCGGGACCGGTGGTTTGAGTGTTGTTGTAGCCCGTGTTATCCATCTGGTTTGTGTTGAGCTGTACCACGGTTAGTATGCGATGCGGGATAATGTTGGTTGAACGCACATTGTTGTCGTGAGTGTTGGAGGATCCGAAAAGAGGCATTGTATGTGTGGTTGTGGGAAAGGTGTAGCGGGTTTAGATGGAAATTGAGAAAAGAGGTCAGAGGTATTTAACTGCCGTCTATTTGCCGCTGGTGACGTCGCTGACGACGCGCTTTTTCTGGGACATAAATAAGATATTGATTTTCGTGGAGAATGATCAGGGCATGACGCGAAATCCTCATGGAGATGATGTTTGGAGCCACCGACCACTATATACGAGTGACTCATGACCAACGCGCTCACATGCAGTGGTGCAGAGTGGTGCACGGTAAACACGAATTGGGTGCAGAGCTCCGAGTCCTCGACTCCTTGTCTGGCGCTGCATTTGATTCTTGCCCGTTACCGTTTTACAACCAGGTCTGCGAGGTCGCCGATTCACCCTCAAGTTCAACGTTTGATCCTGAATTGAAAGTTACACTAAAAAAATTATGAGATTAGAGCAATCAGTTGGCAATCAGAAGTTCGTCTAGTCCTCTAAAAATGGGCCTCCATGCGGCTTGGGCGGCTCGTCCGCCTGCATCATTTGCAGGAAATCGCTAACGATCCCCGCAGCTGCTCTGGACGTAATTTCTGCCCGGTCGTATGCCGGGGCGACCTCAACGACGTCACAGCCGCTGTGGAGCATCAATGGGGTAAGTTCGGAATAGGGGGGGGGGGGGGAATTCGTACACAAAATTCAAGCCAGCGAGGCCGCGGATAATACGCCTCACTTCGCGCGTCGTCCATCCTCCCGCTTCTGGAGTTCCAGCTACACAAACGAGGTTTAGCCAGGTGGTTAATCGTCGAACCCCAGGACACTTACTTGCAGGCGCCATCCCAGGATCTATGTAAAGGTTAGCATTGGTCCACTATTCCCGCAAAACCTAACTTACCAATGACGTCGATGTCGAGACTGAAAAGCAGACAAGTAAGCGCGCTATACGACGACCTACTTCATAGACTGTACACGCCTAAAATACACCGGCCCAGTCCCTACACGGTCACGTATCTTCTTGATGATATTCTGAATACCATAATCGTCGATGTCTTCCGTGCTGATGACTGCGAACCCGACAGCCTCATCGTGGTCGACCATGTCCTTTCCCTGCTTTCCGCATAAACGTTAATCCAGGGATAATACAAGCGACAGGGCCCGGGACGTACACCCATCTTCTGGCGGATGCCGCCATGAATGCTCGTGTTCGTCATGAGGTGCTCTCGTGCGGCGATGTCAAAGTACGAGCCATGGCTGATACGTTCCTGGTCTGTCCGCCCTCCGGTATTTGATGTGTCGAAATGCGCGTCAAAGTGGATGACCTGCGGTGCGTCAGACCATAATGCCAGAGATGGCGCAATCACTGACCGAGACAGGTCCGTAGACCTTGTACAGCGAACGCAAAATGGGAAGAACCTTCGGGCTCGATCAGCATCGCGTGGTATAACGGAAGAACACATACTATGGTGTGGTCTCCGCCCAGAGTCACAATACGCGGATGCTCCTTGCCGTCCTTGGCCATGGCGGCGGTGCTCGATTCCGTCTCGCCCTGCACCGGGCGTTCGAGGAGCGTCGAGTATGCTACCTCCATCTGGTCGATCGCCTTCGCGTTATCCATCGGTGTCAATGGAACCTGCACTATACGGTTAGCTAGTAAGTCGAACCGCAACCGAAGGTGCGTACGTCGCCGCAGTCCATCAGGCGCGCACCGAGATCGAAGGGGCTGCTTCCCCACGACAGGGTGTGCTGGCGTCCGCCCCCGGAGCCGAGGCGGATGGCCTGTGGTCCGAGGCGCGCACCGGCTCGATAAGAGGTCGTCGTGTCGAAGGGAAACCCGAGGATCGCGATGTCGAACGCGCTCGACGCGTCCTCGAGGCACTTTGCGTACGGGAGGTGCATAAAGCTCAGCGGGCCCGTGTACGCGAGGTCGTGTTGGTCGCCGTACTTCTTCGACCACTCCTCGCTCGCGACGTCTGCGACGGGCGCATGCTGGTGATGCTGACCGTGGGCCGCGACGAGTGGGAGGGCTAGAAAGAGGGCGAACATGGTGGTTAGTAGATGCGCAGCGCGATCATTTCATTGCCGAAGATAAGCATGATAGCGAGCGTGATAGCGATAAAGACATACTTATAGTCGGGGACCGGTTTGGCCGCGGCGCCCAGGGTAATTCACCGCGTTCGAGTTGAGGCTAAAAAGTATGACCGTTCCGTTGATTCGTACAATGTATGCAACAACGGGGACTGGATGTCTGGCCCCGAAGTCCTCAGGCTGCCAATACCTTGGTTTTTTCTCTCCGAAGGCCATAGAGGAACGGACTCAGTAATTTCTTGGTTACTTCGGTTGAGCTGGGAGATGGATCCTGGAATTTGACCCTATCTTGAGCTATCTTGACGAGCTAAGAGAATTGCAAGAAAAGTTTGCGTGGTGCCGCGCCATGCTGCCTGGCCAACGAAGTGTGGCGTCCTCCGTCGGAGTGGTCTTGCTATTACGTGCCTCGAATCTCGGATTAAGAAGAGAGAGCAGAGGGCCAGCTTCATGAGCTGAGGGAAGGTTTTAACTCTTGAGGGCATCGTGGGAAATAGGTGATGTGCAGGGCCCGGCCCAGGCCCGCAAGCCGAGCCGAGCCGGGCCCGGGCTTGATCAAGCCGAGCCGAGCCCGACACAGGGCTTTGGAGGGCCCAGGGCTCGGGCTTGAGAAATGCCAGGCCCGGGCCTGCATATATATATTTATAGTCCAGGCTTTGTTGCCCTCACGGCGCCTTCTAGCCGGGTATGAGCAATAAAATACCCTTCTCGATGTGTAAACGCGAAAACTGATCGCCGGGCTCGGCTTTGACTACCAATTGGGCTCGGCTGTGGGCCGATCATTTATGGCATAAACCATAGTTGCGGCATTGTTGTTGACATCGCGGCCAGCCGCGGTCTTGTTTGGGCGTACTGTCTATGACTGGTCCGGCTTCGCTGTTCAGCACATCTCTTGAGAGCTCCCAGCACACTTTTTCTTGGCTATGAAAAAGCCCGGGCTTGGGCCTGGGCTCAGGGCTTCAGGCCCGGCAACCAGGGCTCGGGTTCGGGCCTCAAGAATCTGATGCCTGAGCCCGCCTAAGCTGAGCCCAAGCCCGGGCATTCAGGCCGAGCCGGGCCCTGCACATCACTAGTGTGAAAGCACCGGCCGGCGGGGATTGCCGCGTCAATTACATCAAACTTTCTTCCCAACGATAACTCAACGATAACTTGTTGTTGCTGACCAAAAAAGGTCACCAATTTGTTTTCTAACGCCCTGAAGCGACAGTTCCAATTTAACCTTCCAAAGGCCCCGTAAGTTGATTTTCTGCGACGAATGCCAGTGCGAGGATCTAAAGCGAGCTTCCAAGTGCACACATTCGTAACTGGCGCGGTGAACGGGTAAAAATGTCGAAGGCGCTCAAAGGGGCGGAGAAATCAGGCAATGATGCTACGTGGCGCCTAATTAAGCGCCGGGGGGCCCAACCTGCTGCTGATCCTAGTCCAAAACATGAAGGCTCAACTCGGATACCCCGACTGCGCACACAGTGAGCAGCACATAAGAAACCGCCTACGAAATGACAGAATACCAAGACGTGTGCGGGGAGTACATCGTTCCGACGCGCGTTCAACCCCAGCATGCCCACTGGCACTCAGATGGGAAATTCCAGCGAAATGTTCGTAAGGAACTTCATCGCCTCCGATCGATATGTGTCGGGGCTGATCTTAGAGCCCACGATGTCGAACGTCATCATCTGCGGAGACGCCGTCGTGTATTGAGTCCACGCCTTGCCCTCAATACCTACGTTAGGGTCGAGATGCGTGACGAAGTTGACCAGGTAGTCGATGAGGTCGTGGCTGAGCAGCGTCAGGAGATCCGAGGTGTGGAACTGCGGAAACGAGAGGAGTTCAACGGCGAAGGGATAAATGGTCATGGAACTTACTGCGCCGACACAAGGAGTGAGCTTGTAGCGTTTGCTTCCTGTAAATAAAGGTTCGGGGCGAAGTTACTTCGAAGTCCAGGAAGCGACATACGGAATGCCCACTGCTTCTGCGTGCTGGGAAGGTGTTGCTGGAAGAAGCGTCGTGGGGCCTGAAATACCAAATCGCCCAGCAGGATTGTGATCATGAGCGCCTTCACGCGATACAATACGGATGCTAAAGGGTGCATGTTACCTGGAAGCCGGCGAGCCGCTTGAACTGCGGCGAGATGGGGTACTTTGGTCCTAAGCACTGGATTTTAGGAGCACTGGGATAGTACACGTTCAGCCTCTCGAGGTCCTCGGCAGTGGCTTGGGTAAACCAGACACTCTTTATATATTTCGAGACCTCTTCGTCCGTGCTACAGGCCCGATATTAGAAGTACATCGATAAGGGGGAGGAATTGAAAGATACGTCGAGTTAAGGGTTGAGAACGAGAACACGGTTGCTTTGTCATCGACGTTACCTGAGATCCATGTTAGAGCACAAGTTGAAAATAAACGGGACAAAGTATGTACCTGTAATGATTGGCACGTGGGCGACCTTGCCCTTCTGCACAAGCTGCTGGGGGTTCTCGGTCAGGAATATACCGTCCTCGAACGGAAGCCACGCTAGCACCAAGGACTATAACCAGAAAAATCAACCATGCAAGTGATAAAAGCGGGAATTAATCATGTACTTGATACGAGAAGATCGACGGGGATGCATCCTGCGCGGCCTTGAGAACTGCATAATCTACAGTCTGCAAACACGCGAGGGTGTCGGAAAACTTTGAACACCCAGTCCGGTGCACGATATCATCGTAGTCTGCACCCAGGGAGAGGGGTTCAGCACAATCGTGGATTCAAGAAAACATACACTTCTGGCCGTTCTCAAGGGGACCAACAGGAATTGGGGGCCAGAGTGCATGATTGCAGCGTGGAAAAGACCTTCAGTAGTGCCACCGTTGTCTTGGGCAATCGACCCCCTCCCAATTGCAGATCACGTGGACCTTACGCTCACGTGTAGACAACCTCTTTCCTGCTTATCTCTTTCCTCTCTCCACCATGCCGCCATGCCTCGTGCCACTATGCTGTCAACGCCTCCCTAAATCCTGCTGTTTGCAATGTACCCGACCCCACGATCTAACCGTCCGATAGCTCTTGATAACATTACGACACATTTGTGAACTCGCCCGTGTTTTAGGTGCATCCTTGGGTGGCAAGGGCCATATTTGGTGAGTTTGGTCGCATTTCCCTTCCCATTGAACCTCATATGCTCCTACTCATCCACGCATTGTATCCGACCCTGTGCAACTCGGTGGCATTCGGCTTTTAAGCTGCCTTTGCATGCTATGGGACCCTATTTCAGCCTGGTTGATGCGTCTCAGTGATTTGACCCCAAAACCGTCTTATTTCCACCTTAGACACGTCATATCACGTCTCTGCATGACCAGATATTCCATGTAGTGTCTTGTGTACTGTACAGTATTTAATTTCCACTGTAATTATTTCGTAGTTACCTACCAATTAAACACTGTCTCCTCCTTTCCACCGAGTTATATTTTCTCCCATAATTACTGACCCTCCATGCCACTCTGGACTTGCCCTTAGTACAAATCAGTGTGCGGGGGCACGTGAGTCTAAGGTCCACGTGATCTGCATTTGGGAGGGGGTCGATTGCTGGGTTCGGAACAAGCCGCCTTCATCACATGACTTCACGTGCTTCGCAGGGAATTCTGAGATTCACCGGCTTGCCAGTGCGGAGACAGGCTTGCTCCGAACCTAGTCGATTGCGGGTGTTGCCACCGTTTGCCAACATATGCAATGAAATTGATATCGCGCCCGAAGAATCACCCCAACTGTAGTGTGTTAAATAAAGCAATGGTGGGAGGAAGCGGCACTCACAGGGTAACTTTGGCCAGATCACCTCCAAAGGTCGCGATGTTACATGTACCTGTGGACCCAGCGAAGCGCTTCGCGCTCTGTGGAGAAGCCCAGAAATCACTAGATGAACTTGACGACATCGAGTAAATGCAGCATATGATCGTGCAGACCCAAGTTTCCGATGCCGGCCACTCTGACTTCTTTGCTGGCCAAGAATCCGAAGGCTGCGCCACCGTTACAATTTGAGAACAAAAGGGGTTAATGTTACTGACCAGAAAGGCGGTGATTCATCGCGACAAAAACCATAGGCTGATTAGCGGCAATCAACTGTTCAACGAACGGAGTTCCAGTATAGCTGTGCCCTACAATTGAATATACAGAACAAGGATCAAAACAATGGACTCACGACAACGGGTTGGGGGTAGAACCTCCGACCTCAAAGCCGCCGCCGAATATCCACTGCACGTGTGTCAGTCGAGTGGGTACGATATAGATTCGAACAATGTACCACAATGACCGGGAGTTTCGAGGTTGGTGTTGCCGATGCAGGTTTGATGACATCGATGGTCAGGCTTTGACGAAAAATCAATTTGCGGCATAGGAATATTGAGTGGATCACACAGTCTTTCTGAGCAGGGATAGGGGTGTCGTACACCGATTCAGTCACGACTTTGGCGGCCTCATAGGGGAGCAGGGCAGTAAAATTGATGGGAGATACGATGAGTTGTTGGGGGCAAGCACGAGCGGGGAGGGTAACGTTGTATGCGTGTGAGTACCGAGGGATCGGCACTAGGCAATAGAAGCGAAGGTCACCAACACTATTTCGAGTTATCAGATGGCGATACACCTGCGCAAGGAGGATACACACGGAGGTTGGACAAACGGAATACCAAGGAAACTTTCGGTCTTGGGCGAGCATACTGCGCCAGTAAATTTTTGATTGTCGAGGAAGACCTCTGAAGAAGCGAACACTGAGGCAATGGTGTGTGCGTGAAGCAGGACAGTTACGAGAAATCCGATATACAGGAGCGGCGACATTCCGAAAAGGGATAGCAGTGTTCACGCCAGTAGGCTCTCCCTTTATAAGAAAATAGCCACGTTCCGGAAACGGAATGCACTGCCCAACGTGGGCCTCATTACGAGTGGTGAGGAAGCGTGTTGAATTGAGAATGTTCGCCGGCCAGAGTCAGCTGTCTGGGGGATCTGTATGAGCTACTTAATTGTATAGGATGTTCTGATCAAAAACGTGGGGAGGAAGCAAGCCAGAGACTAGTTATGCTGCCTTATATAAAGCTAGAGGCCAAAAAAGTGTTCCATAAGAAGGACAGGAGAAAAGATTCACTCCACACAGAGACTGAAACAGTTCAAAAGTTATCGCCAGAAAAAAAGCCAGGGAGATATATTTGCACCGGGACTGGAGAAGTCTTTTCGGCAGCTGAAAAGGGCACCTAAGTGACCACCGCCCTGGGCCAGCATGATGTAAGGTACACTTCTTATGTCATTAGGTGTCCCCGTAACATTACCTTGGTGACTTGGGGCAGGCAATTGGGACGCCATCCTGCTTAAGTATAGGTTTCTGCACTACATGGTGTTAGTCTACTGTATTGGTCCACCATGAAATCACTTCATGGTGTATCCAGCTGTCTGCAAAGCATGTTCGAAGAATACACTACCAGCACAAGAATGGGAAACTATTTCATGCAGTAATTGAGCTACATTGGGGGGGCCCTACACTGCCTACGCCACCTATGCCACCTACGCCGCCTACACCACCTACTGCACCTAAATTTTGACCACACATTGGATGTGCTTTCCAATCATAAATCTATATCCTTCTAACATGCTGGGCGGGATTCCAAACATATCAGTTGTTGAATATTGTGGTGGTGCATCGGAGGCGGTGGAGGCCAACATTTTTCTGTTATTCCACATAGGAAAGTTCTGATCTGTTATTCTCTATTACCTTTAGGTCATCCGAGCAGACCCACTATCTGGGCCTGAAAGCACAGTTTGTGAGGATGCCAATGGTGTGTCAGAGGCGGCGGAGGCAGAGGAGACCTCCATCCCAGGTTATTCGCTTTAAATATTGCACTTCCTTATTATCCCTTCCTCTCAACCGAGCATACCAAATAGTCGGTGCTGTTACATCCCGTGCCAATGAAGGGGGCTATCGCCGAAGGTCTCCGATTGGAAGATCAGAGGTCGGAGGTTGGAGGTCGGAGACTGGAGACCAGAGGTCGGAGATATCGGAGGTGAGCGCAAACACCACAGGAAGGTCAGGGTGTGCATACTATCCTAGGCCGATGGATAAGACGGAGGAAGACGGAGTCCGAAGGGACACCAGAGGAAGACTCGGAAGCAAAGCAAGGAGCAAAGCAATGTTTATAATCAAACTGAAGTATGGTGCACATGACCTAGTCACCACCAAAAGCAAACAGCTTACAAATTAGCACAGCCACCACTCAATCTCGAAGGACATCAATTTTTAATTTGTGCGAGGGCGGGTGGGAAGCGAGTTGGGGCCGAGTTAAAGTAATTTTTTATATCTACTACATTCTACATGTCTGCTCGAGTTCGAAAATGATACGTGGCGGCTGTGCAACGCACCCGGGCAGGCCGCCAAGCATTAATATTATGAGCAATATCCCCATACCCCGAACCCCGTTTCGACGTCCTTCACGAAGGAGAAGAGAATGAAGACGACGATGTGACCACCTGGCAGGGTGGTGTATCCCACTGCTTCAACCGCCAGATACTCGAACGGCAACCGGACTTTAAAGCTCCATGATCACTTGTTCAGGAAACCATTGAGAACGCCGGACATCTCTTTATCTTCCTCCCAAAATATCACTGCGAGCTCAACCCGATCAAATTTTTTTGGGGTGCCGTGAAGCGACGACTACGCGAACATTGCAACTACAGCTTCGATGGTCTCAAAAAAAAATTCCTCAATGCTCTTGCTTCCGTCTCATTGACACGATATGGAAATGGGAACATCACATGTGGAGGTGGATTATGGCTTACAAGGATGGGATGAATTGCAAGGATGCACAGGCATGGGTACGGAAGTTCAGCTCACGTGAGTACAAGTCTGAATCGCACCAGCGAGTATCCGAGGCGCAGGACCGGTGGTTCGACGCGGCATAGGGGGTGAGATCAACACGTGATTGTCCGATTGATGCGGGACTTCCCGATATGGTAGTGCTTACATAAGGCACTCAATCTCTTGGAAGTGAAAAAATAATGGCTCAGTATTTCGAGTATTCCTCTAGCCATATTGTTCATAGTACTAATACAACTACTTCTGCTAGAGGGATAAAGAAAAATTGAAGTCAGACTTGAGCTCATCACCGTGTCCAAATTTGGTGGTGACTAGGCCATGTGCACCATACATGAGGATATTAAAGTGTATTTATACTAAGTCCGTTATTGTTAACCCAAATATGGTAGATCAAAACATAACAATAAGCGAGAGTCCAAATTTGGGTGAAGAAGTCAGCTGACTAAGCAAAACAATAAACGAGAAGTTAAGAAGGAACGGAAAAACGGGTAAACGGGAAACACTCAGTAAACCTTCATTGCGTAAAAACCCGATGATCTTCCGTCTCCAACCTCCGAACGTTCGGAGGTCGGAGGTCGGAGGCCGGAAGTCGGAGATGGACCAAAGTCCGTGTGCATGAATATAACATCTACCATATTTGGGTTAACAATAATGGACTTAGTATACATACACTTTAATATCCTCATGTACTTCAGTTTGATTATAAACATT
Organism: Mycena rosella; assembly: GCA_029378255.1. Taxonomy (NCBI): domain Eukaryota; kingdom Fungi; phylum Basidiomycota; class Agaricomycetes; order Agaricales; family Mycenaceae; genus Mycena; species Mycena rosella. Next base: position 167,172 of record JARKIE010000029.1, on the reverse strand, counting down.
GCTTTGCTCCTTGCTTTGCTTCTGAGTCGTCCTCCGGTGTCCCTTCGGACCCCATCTCCCTCCGACTTGTTCATTGGCCTAGGATAGTACGCACACCCTGACCTTCCTGTGGTGTTTTGCGCTCACCTCCAATATCTCGACCTCCAGTTTCCGGTCTCTAACCTCCGATCTTCCAACCGGAGATCTTTGGCGATAGCCCCCTTCATCGGCATGGGATATAACAACCGGTCAATTCCGCTGTGAATACCGTCGGGCGTTATTGCGAATGTCGGAGCTCAGATCGTTGTAACTTGTGGTTGCATCTTGGTGATGAAAAAAAGGTCATGGTCACTGATTCAGCAATACGTGCCGGATCATTCCGGCTTTGTCATCTCTTCTCACGGTTCATTACGCCAACATTAATTCTGGTTGACATTGATTAGAGCCGCAAAATTAGGAAAGAAAAAGAGATCAAGTCTGCTCTCTTGAAATCTGCCTGAGCTATGCACTCAGCATTTGTGGGAACACTTACATTCTTCCCGACTATCGCGAGTGGCAACTGATAACATTGATAAGCTTCCCTGTCCCTCTACCAATATTTGAACCATCGCGGTCTCATTTATTTCCATGGTCCACAATGCTCAGAATATTAATGCACAGTAGTTGATCATCTGGCGAAATTGAGCTGCTCCGCAAATCCACTAAATTCGAATCAAGACCAAAAACACCTGCCAACTCGGTAAAGTACAGATTAAAGCCTAAAGATATGTCGCAGATTGATAAAAGTAGTTGAACCATTGGTCCAATTCACTGGGTTGGCACATGCGTCCACTACAGTTTAGTACATGGGATTGTGCGTTGAAGTTCCATCAAAACCATACCACTGCCAAGCAACAGCAAATTCCTCCAACGAGCCAAACGGGGACATCCACATGTCTCTTGGCCTCATACAGCGGTTTTCAAAAGTTTGTACGGGTTTTTCAAATCAGTGCCGTTCCTGGTGTGCTTACAGTTATTTGAAAGTAGACATTCTTCAACCTTCACCTGAACTTTTCAGCTCCTCACTAAGTAAAATTGAGACTCAAAAATTTCTAAACTTTTTTTACAAGGTGTGAAAAAAAAACTTACAAAGTTTCTGAATGTCCAAAACTGTTTTTCTCTACATTCCTTACAAAAATAACTCAAACTTTTCTTGGGGAGTTGCGAGAAAACACTCAGGGACTGAACATGATTTTCTTCCCCAAATGTGGCTGTGCAGTAACTATAATGATCCGATCTGACACGTGCTTCCAAATCAGTTCCACCGCGACTCCCACCACCATTTACCTTGATGCCTGAATACAGGGACAGGGACCTCACTGATACAGGCTTGAGAGTCCCTTTTTTGGGGGTTCTACCAGAAAATCACGAAATTACAAATTACACATTTAAACAGAGCACGTGCCATCAGATCGGATCATTATGGTAGCTACGGATCAACGAACAGATCGCTGCACAGTAGAGCACTCAGCAGATCAGTCTACGTTGCCATAGTAGGTTTATTTTACAGACACCACTTAGACACCACAGCAATCGAAAAGTATGAGGGTGCTCAGAACGGGTGCAGAACACGCGTCCTAGAAGACGCGGCGACAAACAACCGTAAGCACATCCGGAACAGCACCGATTTGGAAAACCCGTACAAACTTTTGAAAACGGCTGTAACGCGCTTCGCTCCAAAGTTATTTTTGGGAATCAGGATCTGTTCACTTTTCCTGCGTAAGGTGGGAGGTTCGCACATTTATCTGTCAAGCTTGTGTAAGGCAACCGATCTATCCGTGCCGATGAAGCCCCTATTCAATTTCCGTCAGGAGTCGTCGATACCGCTTTCATCTGCGCCACCATGGAGGTTATACTCGGCGGACCATTATCCATCTCTCCAGAAAACTCTGACTCGGGCAGCGACAGCGGCGGGAGCGACTCCACCCTCGAGGACCTTGATCTGAATCCGACCTGGGCTCCTGGATATCCGCTACAACGAGTGGGACGATTCGGGTCCGTGGATCGAATGGCCAATGGAAGCCCCGTCAGTCTAGTGTCGTCCTGCAGTTCAGATTCCTCGACGTCCTCTATTGTATACGACATGTGGGTCTCTGTCTACCGGGTGTTCCCTCAATAGTCTGACGGAATGTACTTAGCGACTTTGATCAGCTTATCGACGATTTATTAGCAGAAGAGCCATTCCCGTTAAGCGAGACCAGGAATACCGTGCGCCACTCGTTCTGTGCCGTTTCAAGACTAATGGATGTTCAGGTCGCCGTTGCGGCGTCGACCAGCGAGGCCAACGATTCGATGATGATCAAATGCCTACACGAGTCCGCGCCCGAACTCATCATCCTTCTTCGCCTCAATCAACGCGAACTTCGCCAGGATCCTTGGAATCCTGCGCCACATATCATCTGCGCTGTTCCTCGAGACGAGCGCGTCTTTTTGTGCATGCAACGCCTTGTGGAATTCAATCAGCCACCGCTGCAGATCGTCTCCAACTATATCGATTTTTTCAAGCAGGTGCTCGAGGTGTGTGGGGCATCGCCCGTATAACGTTGATGATTCCAACCTCGATTGTTCCAGGGCCTGACATTTCTGCACGAGCATTCCATTGCGCAATTGTCGCGCCTCGATCTGTCGAGCTACATGGTGGATTTAGGTCCTACGACGTCCTCGGCTTCGGATTCCGTGGAGCCCTTCGACCGAACAAGATACCCCGTTCGATACTATTTCACCAACCTTTCCGACGCGTGCGAGTTTGAGAGTCGGACAGACGCCGGATTTCAGAAGGACGTAGAGGACTGTGCAATAATGATGGAACACTTCGCAGCCAACGTGAGCTCACCCTATTTTTCCTGCTTCAGTCACTGATATCTACTACAGGTACCTGCAATCTCCCGCAAATTGAACACCTTGATCAACGCCATGCGGACGGGGACTTTCGACGCGGACGCCTCTCGGAAGCTGTTCGAAGCGCTGTGTAAATCGCTCCCGGCAGACGTCTTTGACATTCGCGTGCCCCCGGCTGAGGACGAGCCTAGTGCTGCCCCGTTAGCCACGGACACTCCTAGCTATCTAGAATCCCGCACACACACGATAAGCATTCCGCGGAAGCCCAAGTCGAATACGCTATCTCCGCTGGAGTCGTGGTCTCCGCCACCCGGGCTCGAGCGTCGCCGATCAAGATCGACTGACGCGGTGACCAGGTTAAACCAACTCGATCTCAATATATAGCCAAATAATCTATCTAAAAGCATGTCGGATTGTATTCTATAACTTGGATTTGACTGTCTGCGACGCCTCCTGCTTAGCCAGGTCCCTCAGCTCCCGCCGCAGAATCTTTCCCGCAGCACTGTAAGAGCGTTAGTCGGCCGAAGCGCCGGGGAAGGTATGAACATTGAACATACCTTTTGGGGATTATATCGATAACGGCAACACCTGCGAATACAATTACAGTCAAATTTGCATGGCATGTACACCACACTGACCTCCTCGCAGAAACTTATGTTTGGCAACCTTGGTTTCGATCCATTTAGCGACGCCCTTTGCGAATAATGCCTTCGCCTCCGCGGTCTTGACCCTTTCGGGGTGCGCGTGCACGACATAAGCGCTGGAAAATAAGTTAGAGGGACGTGTTGAACAGCGACATGAATGAACGGACCGAGGGAGCTCGGTTGCCTGTTCAATGCTGTCTATGCCAATCACCGCAGCATCGGCGATGTCGAGGTGGGTTAGGAGTACGCTCTCCAACTCCGCAGGGGGGACTACAACGGCGTCAGTGGCGAATTGAACGGGAAACAATCACTCCAACCTTGGAATCCCTATTCAAGTATCAGTTAGTGCTGCCGATGAATTTAACTAGCACAGCACACCTTGTACTTGATGAGTTCTTTCCGTCTGTCCACGATATAATAGTACCCCTCCTTGTCTCTTATAGCGACATCGCCGGTTTTGAACCACCCATCAGGCGTGATGGCGTTCTTGGTCGACGCCACGTTGTTGAGGTAACCCTTGAAGAAAAATAACGGTTTACCAGGCGTTCTTTCCCAGCGAACAGGAGAACTGACCTTCATGACAGTCGGCCCACGTATCCACAGCTCCCCCCGTTCGCCCTCCTTGGCATCTACATCGCCATCGTCGTCTTCTACTAGGCGGGCCTCGAGGTTGGGTAAGAGCGTGCCTATACTTCCCATTTTTCTGTCGCAGTCCGCGATGGTCAGGAGATGTGTCGTGGGCGATGTTTCCGTCAGGCCGTATCCTAGGATAGGCGTTTAATCCTCCAAGCCCAAGGAAAAGAAAAAATGAAACGGAGTTACCTTGAGTGATCACCAATCCCTCGTCGGGCCTGCGATTCTTTAGCAGGCGCTGTTTGACCTGAACAAATATGGATGGGATGGATGAATTAGAGAACGAGCTCCTGCGTACCTGATTGACCAGATCTTTTCCGAGAGGGGCGGCGCCGGAACACATGTATCGGACAGTCGATAGATCATATTTCTCCGCGGCTGAGGTTGCACAATGAGGGTATGTATCCCAGAAAAAATGGGAGCAGGGCGTACCGGGATGACGCGCCAGGACGACGAGGATGGGTGGTACGATCAAAGTGTACGATATTCTGTATTTCTCGATGTTCGCACAGAACTCGACTGGCTCGAAGCGTTGTTGGATCACAACCGGAAGGCCTAATACCAAGGGCAGGTGAATGACTTGTGTAAGAGCTAGAAAAAGGTAAGGATGCTGCAGAGACTGAATGGACGGGGAACCCACAATAGACATGATAGAAGGGCAAGATCCCGAGCATTGTCTCTTGCGGGGTCGAGGTAGGAAAATTAGCGGGGACGATTGAAAGCAGGGCTCCGATGTTTAGATGGGACGTCTGAATACCGCCATCAATTTAAGCACAATACTAATGAGAACAATAACTTTACCTCCACACCCTATTATATAGCCGTTGGTTCAATTTAAAACTCTGGCCCTCTAGCAAATATGGAGGAGACTCGCCTTGGGCTTGCCTGTGGTTCCGGAATTCCATTGAATCGATGGAGGCAATGAAATAAAAGTATCTCGAACCTGTTGTCCCCGAGGAATAGCATAAATAGGTCGTCTCGTTGCTCAGCGCGCCCTCAAATTTCTCTTCCTGCTCCAATTTTCCTCCCTTGAGCAGATCTTCCATGGTCAGCAGCCCAGCGGACTCCGCGCTCCGTTGCGCACTCGGACCGCCAGCCCAACCCAGATCGTGTCCTAGAACAATGATCCGCTTATCCCCATCCGCCCGCGACACCCCAAGATGGGCGAACATGGCTCTCGCGGTGCTGACGCCCTCCTCGATCGTGATCAACAGACCGGCCCTGCTGTCCGTGTACTGGTGCGCCAGCTCCCCGCTCGTGTACGCGCTGTTCGCGGTGGTGCACCGAAGGCCCGCCGCAACGGCTGGCATGGGGAACGCGTTAGACGGATGCAGATACAATTACGGACGGAAGGAGCATGCGCACCGCCAAACAGCACGACGGGCCAGGCGAGCGAATTGGGCGAGTACAGGAGTACTGTGTCGCCCCTTTTCGCCGATGGAGCAGTGGCGGGATGGGTGCGAAGCCCGTGCGCGAAGGAAAGCGACAGATCCCGGAGCTGTGCGCGCGTAATGTACGCCCCAGAGGCCGCGTCTGTGAACGCCTTCATCGAGCCCGCGAAGCCGCCGACATCCCCAGGACCCTGCGCGGCAAAGACGCGTGTAAAAATAGAGGTCTGGGGAATGGGGACGTCGGGGTGCGGCGACTTGTAGATCGTGGGCGGCATGGCGGGTAACGACGTCGACAAGAGGGAGTCCAAGGACGGGCGACGTGTCGTGTCACCTTATAACAGAACGGATATCAGAGATCCTCAGGGTCGGATTTCGTCGGGTCGCCAGTGGCCACCAAACGCGCAACTCCGATCGAACAAAATGTCGGGCCTCTTTTGAGGCCGCTGATGGCATCCAGGGCGCGCTCGATTCAGCCCGAGGAATATTTCAAATCCGGGGAAGATATTTGATGTAACGCGTGTTTCTCCAAGGAGAAATTCTCCTAGTGTCCGCAGCCCATTGGACGGACGAACTTGAATCTGGTCAGTGGACGAAATGCAGAACTTGAAACAGCGACGATAACACTGAACAGGCGTAACAGGTGGTTACTGATATTTTCCCACCAACTTCCGACACAAATGTCGTGGCGGTGATTCAAAACGCATCTTGTTTAAAAAAAAAGCTTGTCAAAGGACTGTCTCAAGTGAGACACGGGTTTACCTGGGGATTGCCCAGCTATTAGGCAGGATCCGTACTTCGCCGATTCGACGACGTCTAAAAACACCCACACCGGGGATGTCACCGAGCTGTGGACAAAGCAAGTCTCCACGCGAATATTAATAAGACAGGAGTCAGCCCAGGCAAAAAAGAGGATAAGACAATAATGGGGTTACTACACTATACACTACATGGGTACATACAAGCGCCGGGAACGGTGCCGTCCTTCCTGGGTGGAAAAATCCGCCGACATAGGGCGACAAGAGACGGTCAACAAGAAAACAAGCAACACGGCGCACGCAGACAGACAGAGTGCAACATCAGGCTAATAAGTAGGGAGAGACCGCTCTACGGCACGACGTCGTAACTCCCTGAAAGAAATAAATGCAAGTCAGAAACTTGTGGAGTTGATGGACAGTGTATACGGACATATCCGCGCGTGCCAGTCGCCGCTGCCCGTCGCCAGGACGTTCCCGGCCGGGCTAAGGTCGATGGAGATGACTGGAGGATCTGTCAGCCAGGTCATCGAAGGAATAAGCCGAAAAACTAACCTGAGTTTTTGTGTCCCTAAAATAATCAAGTGAGTCAGCTAGCTTCCCGCGAGAGGGGAGGATTCTGTACCTGGAGCATGCACTGAACGACGCCCGTCTTGGCGTCCCAAAACTGTACGCCGCGGTCCTTGGACCCCGAAACGACCCACTCGCCATCATGCGCCACCGCGACAGATAATACATAGTCCTAGACGAGCACCGTCAGCGGCCGCAGCGCATCGACACCCGACGCGGTAGCCGACCTTGTGTCCCGTGAACGTCACCATGCACTTCCCCTCATCCTCGCCCTCCTTCCAGCCCTTGAGCATCGTGCCCGACGCCGAGGCCGCGATCGTGCCCGCGCCCGAGCCCGCGCCCGAAGGCTCCGTCCACCCCTGCAGCACCGGCCCCGCAGCCACAGGGTCCTTCCACCCCTGCAGCGCGGGGCCCTGCACCGGCGGCGCGAGACACAGATCCCACCCGCGCACGGTGCGGTCCAGCCCGCCGCTCACGAGCCCCAGCCCGCGCGGGCTGCTCGCTGTCTCGGGCACGAACGCGACGCTGTACACGCTGTCGCCGTGCCCGCGCAGGCGGCGCACGAGCGCGCCCGTGCGCACGTCCCAGACGCGCACGATCGCGTCGAGCGAGCCGGCCGCGACGCGCGCGCCGGAGGGCGAGATCGCGACGGAGGTGATGCCGCCGTCGGGGGTCGGCGCAGGGGAGGAGCGGTGAAAGGTCGGCGAGGGGGGCGCGGCGACGTCGGTGATCGCGAGGACCTGGCAGGGCGGGGACTGCTGCGGCGCGGGCGCGGAGGGCGAGACGCCGCGCATGTCCCAGATGCGCACGGTCTTGTCGCCCGAGCCGGAGACGACGAAGCGCCCGTCGGCGGAGAAGTCGAGGGCGTAGATCTCCTGCTGGTGCCCGGAGAGGACGGCGATGATGCGCTTCTTGGCGATGTCCCAGATCTGGGTACTGTGAGGGCGGACCAGGAGCAGAGGGGCGTGGCTTACTCTAATCTGCGTGTCCTCTGCGCCCGTTGCAAGGAGGGCGCCGTCGGGGGAGAAGCATACGCTACGGATATACAGGTCGCCACCTTTCGGAACTGAAGGGTCGATGAGAGAACTGGGCAGGAATCGACATCAGTTACAAGGAGAGGAAGGGCACCACGTACCAGACTTTAGTGCCTGTTCGAGCGTCGTACACCTGCGCCGTGCGATTGCACCCTGTGGCAAGGAATCGTCCATCTTTGGAGAAGCGAACGCAGCAAACGACGCTACGAACGTCAGTCAACGTGGCCTCAAGAAAGAGGAAAGACATACGATTCGTGTAGCAGCGTGTGCAGCAGATTCATGTCGGCTATGCGCTTGTGCTTGACGGCGGGGTTCCAGACCGCGAACCACTCGCTACCGCCCTGAGAAGAGGCCGACGACTCCTTCTTGAGGTGGGCGGGCATGGTGGCCAGGTCGAGGTCGTCCAGGAATGCCACAGCAGGAACAGGTGGGGGTTCAACCGGCGCAGGAGGGGGAGGCGGGGGCACAGCTGCAGGTCGGCCGCGCTCGGATTTGAGGCGCTTTGGGTCCCGATCCCGTTCCCTGTCACGTTCGCGCTCTCTGTCTGGGATGCGCTCGCGTTCTCTGTCGGGTACTCGCTCGCGCTCGCGCTCTCTGTCCGGGATCCGTTCTGGCACCCGTTCGGGCATCCGTTCTGGCATCCGCTCTGGCATCCGCTCCCTGTCCGGCATGCGCTCCCGCTCCCGCTCTCGTTCCGGCATCCGTTCCCGCTCCCTGTCGGGGACACGCTCGCGCTCCCTTTCCGGCATGCGCTCCCGCTCGCGGACGTCCGGCATAGGCACCAAGGGCGGTGGGCGATGCTGCGGCACCAAGCCCTGCCGCACGACGTGTAGCTCGGCCCGCAGCCGCGTCAAGTCCTCTTCATACTGGTGGCGGAGCTTCCCGTGCTGCGTCTCGAGCTCATAGAGCGACTGGCGTATGAGGTTCAGCTCGTTCACCTGCGACGTTACTGCGCTCGCTTAGTTTGCGTGGGCGACGGCGACAAGGAGGCACTCACGTGTCGCCTCGCACTCGTCGCGTTCTCTGCGGGCAACCGCCACTTCAGAAGCAAGAAGATCAAATTCGGCCTTGATAATATCCAGGGACTCTGCGAGCGCGGTGGACCCGGGCGCGGGTCGGTGTTGGGCCATGAGAAAGTGTGAGGTGGAAAAAGGCTAATGGAAGCCGGTACACGTGGCTGGCAGGCCCACATTCAGGGGAGCGACGAAGAGAAGGGCGGGATCCTAAATACTTGCGTAAAGAGCTCGTAAAAGCGTACGTCTGGCCTGTTGGATGAAAGAGGAAGGTGGTAAGTTTCATTTGGCAAGGTGCGACGAGACCTGCCTGATAGCCCACAGCGCACAATCTGCGACCGTTCCGGATAGCCTTGGCTTTAGGACAGGCCAGAATTAGTCGCCATTTGAGGCCCTTCGGAGCTCAAGAGTTGCTTCTGGACTACCCGTCTAGCCGTCTAAGGTTATACGAGCTACATTGCTGGCGGACTGAAGTCGTGGGCATATGGTGTATGGCAGCAAGACGAACGGACTGGCAGCGTAACTCGAAGCAGCTTTGGTACATCGATAAGCATCAGCTTCAAAAAAAATCAGAGATTCTCACATAAAAACATAGCCCTCCAATGGAGCTTTTCTACCGATTTCTATGTGCGTCCTGCCAGGAGATTCGAGGCAAAGCAAAGCCAGAAAGATTGCCCGGTCGCCGGTGTTGGTGCAATGATGGTTCTGATCAAGGAATTACGCGGTCACGCGACGCGCGCATTGGGTCAAGCCAAGCACGCACAACGTACTTAAGTGGCTCAAAACCTGTCCGAACATCTGACCAACTTCTCCTCGCATACAATATAAAGTATAATGGTATCACCCACGAGTTTATCCAATTTCCAGCGAATAAAGAAAGAATATAAGTATAACACCACACGAGCATCCAACCCAGACGAAGTCCTACGCTTTATCAAGCGAGGTACGAGCTAGAATTGATAAAGTGTCTGTCAAGAGAGACTAGTCCTACGCGTACTCAATCGGGAAGCCGTCCGAACGGTACGCAACCGGCTGGCCCTTCTAATACGATCCATACTGGAAAGAACGGAAAGCCGAATGCTCTCCGGATCCAGAGAACTTTGCCCGCACCGTATCCTCCGCATTCGGGTCAAACTAAATCACCAACATCTGGGGTGCGGATAAGTGGAAAGGAAGCTGCTCGAACCGGGTTCCCTTTTCCGCATCCCTCCGTGGAAATGCTGGTTTCATGATGCTGTGGAACTTGAAGCGTTCCAGGTCGTGATGGAAGTCCTCGTCCCTATATTCAGAGAACTCAATCCAGAATACAAGGTGCGCGACGTTTGGCGCTTGGGGCCACGGTGCGTCCGGGGTTCAATCGGGTGCGACTCGCCGTGCGAGCCCCAGTCTTAGTGATTTTGAAGCTGGGAGCGGAGGTAGAGCATACCTTAAATTGCTACATAAAAAGAAACAAGTCTCGAGAGAGAATTCGCGTAAATTTTCAGGAGGTTCTACTTTCAAATTGGATTCTCAAGCTCACGTATCGTCGCACAAAGCTATCCGTCTATTTTCTCAATTATCATAGTCAATCAAGATGTATGTATATCAAGGATTGTGCATGAGTATCGGACTCATCAGATACTTCTGGGGCAGTCTGCCACTTCTCATAAATAAATAAAAACTTTGAATCCGCTCAGCATCTCTGCCTTCGTAATTAAATACAATGCTGAACATCGGAAAAGATCCAGAAACGATACATATTGAGATCCTGCCCAGTCTCTCTTGAAAAACTCCATCGCTCGTGCCTCGTTCTGAAGATCCTCCCTATGCGCTCAATTTTCTATGACTCGGCAGATGGAGTACTGGCACCCAAAGTCTGGGTTTCCATTTGTGTTTAATGGGTGCCACTTCCCGTTTTGGTTATAGGAACAGTCCGGCCTGGAAAAATTCGTCCTTTCCACTGAATGAACGTCGATAATGTCGGTACTGCGCCTACACGCGAAACCACTTCAGTCTTTGACTTTTCGCCTGATCACGAGTCTTTGACTTTTCGCCCTGATCACGTGCGCCAAATAAGGCAATTCGCGTGCCATGTTTGTTCCAACACCGTAAACGGAATCGCCATTGTGACAAGTGTTACTCGTTCGCTCTTGCCTCCCACCTCCACCGACAGCCCCCGAGTCTCTGGCCGCCCTCCCCCACACCCTATTTGTGCCGTCCCGCCCGCCCGCCGCTTCCTAACCGCTCTCGATGTAGCATGCTGCTACCATCGCCGGTTGCCACCGCCGATGCATGTACGACGACCGTGCATCTGGCCAGTGATCCTGGCCGTCGGGCCCGTAAAGGACACGCAGTGCAAGGAGGAGCATCGGAATATGGAGCTAGGAGATATGGGCGAATGGAGACATTGCTGAACGCGTTGGTCGGGGCCACATCCACCTCTTCGGGACGGCACCCTCGCTGCTCAATTTGATAATGGCGACATTTTAAGCATCCTTGAGCGTCGTAATATGTATTTTGTACTGTGCTATAAATTGTAAGCTTAATGTAATTAGTTTCTTTTTACTTTGAAGGCCTTGGCCAGCTGTATTCTCGAGAGTGGCACAACACCTTTGGAACTTCAAAAGCTTTCGCCGGTCACAGTGCGTGTCACTCTCCGCTGCCGAGTTACTGCTTTCGGCGAAAGAAACAAGCAAGACACGCCGAATTGCCTTATTTTGGTGCACGTGAGCCAGGGCCGAAAAAAAAGAAACTAATTACATTAAGCTTACAATTTATAGCACAGTACAAAATACATATTACGACGCTCAAGGATGCTTAAAATGTCGCCATTATCAAATTGAGCAGCGAGGGTGCCGTCCCGAAGAGGTGGATGTGGCCCCGACCAACGCGTTCAGCAATGTCTCCATTCGCCCATATCTCCTAGCTCCATATTCCGATGCTCCTCCTTGCACTGCGTGTCCTTTACGGGCCCGACGGCCAGGATCACTGGCCAGATGCACGGTCGTCGTACATGCATCGGCGGTGGCAACCGGCGATGGTAGCAGCATGCTACATCGAGAGCGGTTAGGAAGCGGCGGGCGGGCGGGACGGCACAAATAGGGTGTGGGGGAGGGTGGCCAGAGACTCGGGGGCTGTCGGTGGAGGTGGGAGGCAAGAGCGAACGAGTAACACTTGTCACAATGGCGATTCCGTTTACGGTGTTGGAACAAACATGGCACGCGAATTGCCTTATTTGGCGCACGTGATCAGGGCGAAAAGTCAAAGACTGAATCTGGGCGGCCACCATCGGAGCAGGATCGGCTGGTAGGCAGGAGAGCATATGCAGCAGACGTGGGCTCCTAAAGCCCGACGAAATACAACATGTGGCCCGGCGAACGCTCAAGCGCCCACGGCGAAGCTTTCAGGAATCAGGACCCAGCGAAGCCTAAACTTAGGGCGGGCCGAAACCGACCTAGCCGTGTCAGTCGAGCATGAATTACAAAAAAACACCGAATTGCCTCATTCTGCCAGTCTAGAGGCGGTACGTGAGTAAAATGTGTCTAAAATCGCATTTTATAAACGCCCAGGACGGTGATATCGCGGGCTGTAATACAGCACCTTACAGCACTTCCTGTTCTTCTCTTGCATGCATGGCAGACTTCATCGGCCTCGTCGCCAGTGTCCTCCAGCTCGTCGACACGGTGGCGAAACTTCATGAATACGCCAAGGGTTTCCGCGATGCACCAAAAGCCCAGCAGCGCCTACTGCTCGAAATCAAAAATCTCGAGCCGCTGGTCAAGGAGCTCGACAAACGAATAAAGGATAATCATGCCGGGATGACCAGTGGTATGCAGGAATTTTCACAGCCGCTGAGCGAGTTGAAGAGGATGATGGAGCGGTTGACGAAGAAGCTCGCACCGGGGGGTATTTCTAAAGTTTCCACTCGGATAGCTTGGCCAATGTGGGGAAAGGAGGATATCGAGGACGGATTGAGCACCATCGAGCGGTTCAAAAGTCTGCTTAGTGCATGGCTGGGAATGGATATTTGGTCAGTGGACATCCCAACCTTGCGCATTACTCCCGCTTACTTGCCTCAGGGATTCCACTCAAGGCAGGCACACCAAATGGACAGAAGAGGAAGTAATTACACTGACACCACCTCGGAACAGATATTTTATCTACCCTTAGGGATACCACCGAGGAGCGACGAATACATCAAAACTGTGAGTTTCTTTTGATAAAGGGGGGAAATGCCCAGGAACTCATGTAGAGCAGATATTGCCAAATGGGTCAGGGGTTTGGCGCGCGATCAAGAGGGGTATTCCGATGGTAAGTCCTTAAGGGAAAAAATACACCTTTTGTTTTTCATTTACGTCTGCACAGATGCAACGCGCGACAAGATAATCGAGTGGTTTTCCCCCTCAATTTCTTCCTGCGACACGCAGATATATTCAATATCCGGCAACCGGGAACTGGAGAATGGCTTCTGAACCACGAGAAATTCAACACCTGGAGATCCGGCACAGGGAAAATATTATGGTGTCGCGGGATACGTGTGTGTTCTTCTCCACAGTAAATTGCATAAGCTAAGAATCCATATCTACAGCTGGAGCCGGAAAGACTGTTCTTGCGTGCGTGCAGTTGGCAGGTTGCCCGCATTATGTGGCCTAAAATGACTACCGTGACAGGTCGATAGTGGTGGACTTTCTTCGAGCAGACATATGGGAGGGCCAGAACACTGGTGTCGCGGTGATTTATCTGAATCACAAGGAGACGCATGCGCACTCTCCGTCAAATCTCCTGGCGGGTGTCTGGCGACAACTCATTCTCGGAAAGCCCATACACTCGGATGTGCACCGGTTATACGCGAAACATCGTGAGCAGCATACTAGGCCATCACTGGAGGAGATCCATGCTGTACTGTGCGGCACAGTTTCCCGGTACTCCGATGTTTTCATCGTAGTGGACGCACTCGATGAATATCCCGCGCAAAATCGAGATGTTCTCCTCCGGCTCTCTCCGGGTTGGGACTAAACGTCAACTTGCTGTTGACTGCTCGGCCTCGCATCGGTATCGACCATGTTGTGGCAACCGCAGATATAGAAACCTTGGAAATTCGGGCAACAGAGGATGATGTTCGCCAACATATAGAGGCACAGGTTCTCAAGTCCTCTCGGCTCTCGAAACACATTCAAAATTTCCCTGACTTGAGAGAAGAAATCGAGAGAGAAATTGTTCAGCACAGCGATGGAATGTGAGTGTCTATCAGGAAGTTTGCAAATTTAACTAAGATAAATTGCTTTAGGTTTCTACTCGCAAAACTCCATATCGATTCCCTTGCAACGAAGCACACCGTGAAAGCAGTTCGGGAGGCCTTGGCTAATATGCCCACCGATTTGAACAGCACATATGATGAAGTGCTAGACAGGATTGATCGGCAGAGCGAAGAGGACAGAAACCTTGCGCGGCGCACACTCTCCTGGATATCCCATGCAAAAAGGCTGCTGCATATTTCGGAGTTGCGCGAGGCCCTCGCTGTCGAGGAAGGGACTTCCACCTTGACCCCAGCAATTTGCTGGACATTGACACCATTCTATCTGTCTGTGCGGGCTTGGTCATCACGTCTGGAAACTTGAATGAGGAGGATCATGTGGTCAGACTTATTCACCACACGACTCACGCCTATTTAAAACACGTACGGGACAGAGCATTTCCCCGCGCATCAACAGATATAACAACGACATGCATCACATATTTATCCTTCGACATATTCTCACCGTCGCCGCTGGACGACCCCATGTCCCTTCTACATCAAAACACCCTCTTGGCTTATACTGTGGAATATTGCCTTACACACGCGCGCGGACAGCCAGAATCAGATATCCAACATTCGATTCTATCCTTTCTTGCGAATTGCTCGGGTTGGCGGATCTTATGGAATTGGCGACATAGTTATGAGAGGATACCCCCTTCCGCGACGGCACTGTGGATTGCTGCAGCCTTTCGCTTGGAAGAGACGTGTCGGCACTTGATCAAGGAAGTGGGTGCTGGCTCGGTGCTGCAAGAGGCCTCGGTGGAAGGAAACTCCGTCGTCGTTCGGATTCTGGTTGAAAACGGCGTAGATGTCAATACGGGCGATGGAGAATACGACAGCCCTTTACATGCCGCTGCTGTCCATGGACATCAAGAGATTATCAGTATCCTCCTTGCCCATTCTGCCGATCTCAATTTTCGAGGCCACCGACATCTCGGATATGGCACGGCACTGCAGTTGGCCGCATTCTTCGGCCACACGCAGTGTGTTCGCCTGCTTATTGGCGGTGGAGCCAGTGTCGACGCAGAACGCGGGTACTACGGCACCGCGTTGTATGCGGCTGCAATCCAGGGCAACCAAGAGACACTCGATCTCCTTATCGAGAACGGCGCACCAGTCGATGTGCAGGGCGGATGCTATGGTACTGCGCTGTGCGGCGCCGCATATCGGAGCGACGAGATGACAGCCCGTACGCTCATCGAGCACGGTGCGGATGTCAATGCGAAGGGGAGTTATGGGCCCCCATTATGCATCGCGTCAGCCATGGGCAGCTATGAGCTTGTCCGTCTTCTGCTTCAGCACGGCGCTGAAGTGAAGGCGACAGGCGCACCACTGGGAGAACACTCACCGTACCGGGCTACCGCACTTTACGCGGCTTTGTTGCAAGGACACAGCAGGGTTGCCAACCTGCTCATCGAACACGGCGCGGACGTGAATGCGAATGCGACTGCTGGACAGTACCGCACCGTGCTGCAGGCAGCAATAGCCAGGGGGAGCGAGTCGGTTTCCAGGTTTCTCATTGAGCACGGAGCAGATGTCAATGCGAACGCAGGGAGTTACGGTACTGCGTTGCACATCGCAACACGTCGTGGCCACTACGAGAACGTCCGGCTTCTGCTTGAATATGGTGCCGCGGTAAATGCGATGGGAGGAAGGTTCCCGGGCGGCTCCGCACTTTACTTGGCGTTGTTCAAGGGCGCCAGCCACAACCGAATTGCTCGTCTTCTGCTTGAGCATGGTGCGGACGCAAATGGGCAAGCCGGAGAGTACCGCAGCGTGCTTCAGCTAGCGATAGCCACGGGGAACGAAGAAGTCGCCAGACTTCTTATGAAGCACGGAGCAAACGTAAATGCGAACGCGGGAGCGCATGGTACGGCCTTGTACCTCGCATCGCGTCTTGGCAGCTATAAGCTCGTCCGTGTTCTGCTCGAGCACGGTGCGGAAGTCAATACCACATTCGAATGGCGCGACAGCACGTTGGGCCAAGGATCATGGGCGGGCCATAATGTCGGTTTGCGGGGTGGATGGCACGGCAGCCCGTTGGGGGCAGCATCGTCGGCGGGCCATACAAATATCGTCAGCCTACTCATCGAGCACGGCGCCGGTGTAAATGCGAGACGACGAGAGACCTACTGAAGCCGAACGCTGTTCAATCCTATTGATTCCCACTGGCCCAAATGTTAACGGGATGCTAGATAGCCGCGTAAGGTGAACTAGAAGCAACTTCTGCACATCGATAAGTATCCTGCAGCATCCAGAAACTCGGAGACTCTCACAGAAGCCGTCCGAGCGGTACACCACCGCCTCGTCCTTGTAGTACGGTCCATACCGGAACCAGCGGAACGCCAAACGCTCTCCCGCTCCAGAGACCTTCGCCCGCACTGCATCCTCTGCAGTCGACCGAAGCGCCGCATCCCACTGAAAACTCGACATCTCCTGCGCGGAAAAGTGGACCGTAAGCTGCTGGAAGCGCGGGAAGTTCGCCGAGAGCATATTCATCTGTGGAAATACGGTCCGCATGATACTGTGGAAGCGCTCGAGATCGTAATGGAGCTCTTCGTCTCTGGCTTCGAAGAATTCAATCCGGAACGCGAGCTGCGTGACGTTTGGCGCTGAGGGCCACGGTGTGTCTGTCGCTGACTCGGGCGCAAGACCCAGTCTGAGGGATTTCAGAGCCGGGAGTGGGGGCAGCGATCGGAACATCTCTAAGCGGGACGTGAGTCAGTTAGACAGACAAGCCATAAAAAGACGAACGGGTGCCGAATTCAGGATCTAGCACGAGGTTCTCGAGAGAATTGGCGGAACGTTTAAGGAGCTTCTCGACGGCAAGGGCGCATTGGCTGCTCCGTCTGATTAAGCCACTGAGTGATAAAGACTTTAGTTGAAGTGGAGTGGAATGCTCCAGCAGATCGGCGATATAGTTCGCGGAGTCGGGGTGGAAGCTGTTTGAAAAAATGGCCAGCCCCTCCAGACCCGTAAGGTCGAAGAGCGCCGAATGAGGACGTGCCTTGTCGATCCGACCGGCAGAGGTGATTGTAACCTCTTGAAGAGCAAGGACCTTGAGCCGCCCGCACGCGCCCAGAAATTTGGAGAGCGAGTCGATAGTGGGGAACGCGCATGTAAGTTGCAGCTCTGTCATATTCGGAAAGAGAGCCAGGCGCGGGACGGCCATGGCGATGTCCTCGGGGAGCGAGGAGCTCCATGTGACGGCGCGAACACTAGGCATGCGGGGCATTGCCTTGGGATCCACAGCCCGATGCACGTCTGGTCCTTGCACTATTCCGCGGCGGGGCGGAGCCTCCTTGCCGAAAGCATTACTCTCTGTACGATTGTGGACCCCAGCTCTGGTGTCCGCCGGAGCATGTCGAGCCAAGTGTGGAAATCTTCCGGGCACGAAAGTTCCACGGAAACGAAGAGATAGAGGATCACTGAGAATCTCATTGCGCTGGACACCAGGGACATGGCTGTCAGCGTCGGAATATGGTCTTCGTTGTATGCAGTGATTTCATGGGCCAGTTCGGCGGGTAATCTGGACCCTTGAATATTCTCGGTCAGAATGCTTGACTCGGAGATGAATTCATTTACAAGAATCAGAACTCGTGGTTTGCGAGGAAGAGTGTGCTCGCCTGAACCAGGCAGCCAGACGTTGACGGAGTCGTGGCGCCATGTTGGCAACTTACAAGCATTGCGGCAGACGCAACTGCCATCAAATCAAACTCTCGGCATACTGGCTCGGCGATCACTGCCGCTTACATCAGCCTTAGATTTGGCAGAAACGCTCACTGGCACTGGCAAGGCTGCTCAACCACTGGCAAGGCCACTCAAGCTACAGGTTTCCGCTGGCCTAAGGACTTAATTAAACCTGGATACCCGGGTCTTTCAGTGCAAAGGCCATCCGATTAATAGAATCACTTCAAATTCAAAACGCGCAGGCCAGTATCCAGCCACTTGAACGACTCGGGGGATTCATAAAATTGGACAGGAATTAGACTACATTGGAATCCGCAAATATATCCTTGGCTGCTCCTCTTTGCTTGAAAACCCGGTCTCGAAGGGACGAACGAAAGACGGAAACATTTTCCCCGGACCCCCAAGGCGAGACCGTTCGACTGTAATAGGTACTCGAGCTGAGACAACATACAGGCGCCGCTCTTCATTGGCGAAAGTGTAGAGTGTCTTAGTAAAGCCGCTTCTCTAATAGATAACCCGGCGTTGGCGATAAGTCGCAAGAGCACCCATGCAACTTCGACCCCCCCGCGGGCCCCTTCGACCCTACACCTGTAACCCATGCCCGCCTTCCCGAACCCCTTCACGCGCGCTTCATGCCTCCCCAGCCCTGAGCAGCCGCTACCGCAGCGTCTTCAAGCACGGCACCCTCCGCGAATGGGCGCTCCGCATGCAGCAGAAGGACCTCGACAAGTGGGGGAGCAGAGGCCAGACCATCCCCGCCGAGGCCAAGCTCATCATGCGCCGCGCCGACGCCATGATCGCGAACACGCTGAAGAAGCAGGCCCTCGTGTACACCGGGCAGACGGACCCCAGCGTGCTCGAGGCCGCAGACGCCCTCGTGCAGCGCACGCAGCGGCCCGGGCAGGCGGAGCGGACGGCGGCGCAGCGGGCGGAGGACGCAGCTGCCCTGCGCGAGGCGCTCCGGCTGTATTACCTCGCTGGGAGGAACGCCAACGGCATGCTCCCCGTCCTGGGGTCGCGCATCATCGGTGTGTCCAACATCCTCGCGCATCGGATATACCGCACCTCCGAGAAGCTCGAAGAAGTGCTGCAGACGCCTCCGGCCCCCGTGCACGATGAGGTCGGGTGGGGGCTCCGCGAGGCTCCGCCCCGTCTCAAGCCGGCGCCTGAGCCCAAACCGCGCACCATCCACAACGCCGCCAAGCCTCTTTCAGCCGACGCCACCCCCGCCCCGGGCCTCTACAAACCGCGCACCCTCCGCCCTCTCCCCGCCCTCCCCCTCTTCCCCGCCGAGCGCGCCCGCCTCCCCCTCATGCTCGCCTTCCCCGGCATCGGCGGCGGCCTCCCCTTCTCCCTCGCGCACAGCAAAGCCGCCGCCTCCGGCCTCCTCGGCTCGCCCGTCCCAGACCCGGACCCGCCCGCTCCCGTGCAGCGCGTGCGCCCGAACCCCGTCGTGGGCGTCGGCGCGGGCCAGCCGCTCTACGTCCGCGGCCGCGGCCGCGGCGGCGCGCGCCCATTCCCCACGACCCCCTCGGGTAGCCCGCTCCGGTTCTTCCAGGAGAAGGCGAAGTACCTGCGCCTCATGGTGCCGTACTACCTGAGCACGCCCGCGCCGCCGCCGCCCTTCCCCCCGCCTGATCCGGGGGAGGGCGCGGCGGCGCAGAGGCGGGGCGCCCGTCGCTCGCGCAGGCGCTGCGCGCGCGCCTTGCGGGGCGGGTGCGACAGTAGGCCGCTGTCCGTGCTGCGTGGGTATGCAGCTAGTGTCGATGTCCTCTCCGCAGCTGCTGGAGTGAGGTCGGAGCATTTCATGTCGCAGACGCGTGTCGACGACCCCCGAGTCCCGGTGGAGCGACTTCCTCCTCACGCGACTTCCCCACCCCCTCGCCGGGCGCATTAGCATCGATTCTGGCGGGTACGCGCAGACGAGACATGCCCCCTCGCCCACCAATGTCCGCTCCGTCCATATAGCATACTCCGACACATCGCATGCGGCGGAATCGAGTAGAATGGACTGCACAACGGAAATTATACATATGTACCCGTGCAATAGATATTCCTGCCCCCTCACGTACATTCCCCTCGTGTATACAAGGCCAAGACTCGCTACACGCTCACGACACCGCCTCTCGACGGCCAAACGACTCGTGGCGACCCGCTTGTCCCTTCTCCGCTCCGTGACGGAAACCGCTTTCGAGAACAAGCCCCTTCGCCGCACTTGAACCCACGATGGTGGGCTGTGTAGAGCGGATCCGGGCCCGAATAAAATGGATTACTCAACGCGTCTATCCCAAATTATATGTGTATGGAGCAAGTAAATAATTATCTTGATCTCGACGTCGTATGTCTATGGTGTCCGTCCTCACGCGCGCACCTCGCCCCCCTTCGCGGCGGCGGCCCTGCGCATCGCCGCCCGGCCTTCCTTCTCGCGCGAGAATTGGCGCGGGAGCAGCGCCATACCGAGGAAGTACAGCGCCCAGAAAACCTGCGCACGTCGATCAGTTTCATTCATTCTCACTGCGGGGGCGGGGCACGCACGATGATGAGCGCAAGCCACGCGTTCAGCGCGGAGCCGGGCACCGGGCCCTGGCCCGTAAGCAGCCACTCGATGGTCAGCCCGTAGTGTATCTACCCCCGCGCGCGTAAATCCTCTCCGGCGTCTCGTTGTGAGACATGGAGGGCAGCGCACCTGATATGCCGCCAGCGCGATGATGGCGAGCCCGAGCACGGCGTGCAGGTAGTTCTGCGGCGGGCGGTGCCCGCGGATGGGCAGCTTGACAAAGTGGATGAAGCCGCCGAGGAGCAGCTGCGTGACGTACATCGCGAGCAGCGCGACGCCGATCTTCTGGTGCGGGTCCGTCACGGCCTCCATCTCGAGCTCGGCCGCGAGGTTGTGGCCCAGGGCCCAGCCGCGAAGATGACGGGCCCGGAGATGACGAGCTGGATTATGGTGTGGCTCCAGAACCACCTACGCCAGAGGAGGGTGAATACAGGATGATTGGGCGGTTGGGGGATGCTCACCGATGGGTGAAGGTGCGGGCGTAGCGTGCGAGGAGGACGCCGAGCGGGAGGAGGATGAGGAAGCCGACGGCGCACAGGAGAGCGTGATTGCGGGCCAGAGTTTTCGTTTCGTCTTCCCCGCGGTCACCGCCCCCACCGTCGCCGCCGCCGCCGCCGCCGCCTCGCCCCCCTCCCGCTTCCGGCGCCGCCCCGCCCTTGCGCGCTAGTATGGGGTGCGTCGACGAGTAGAGTGACATCGTTAGTGGGTTACAACAAGAGGGAACGTTTAGGACCGGACAGATCGACACGGTCTTGCTTATAACTGACGCACATCAGGGATCCTGAGACATTTTTGAGAGCCAAGTCCTCTCTATTTCCAGAATCGAGCGACAGCCCTCTTCCAAGACCGCGGATGATATGCGTGATCCTCTTTGAGCTAGGGGACTCCACGGGAGCAGACCAGAGAAAATTGGTATCTTTGAACATTTGCCCATAGCGGATTTGCAACACGAGGCCTGAGGCCTGAGGGCTTGGTGCACTAAGGCGCGGCAGGTGGCAAGCCAGGCAGGGAGAGTTTGCGGCTGTGTCCCGGCTTCGGCCGACGCTGATACCCGAAAGCACCCTTGAAAGCACCCACATATTCCTTGCAAATTCCTTGCCTCGCCTTTATCAAGCGAGGTACGAGCTAGAATTGATAAAGCGTCTGTCAAGAGAGACTATGCCACGCCCGCTATCTGGATCCAACTTTATGGCGCTACTATCTGTCTTGTGAACCTCCAAGTCTTCGCTGAACCGACGCCGTGCCAACGCTGTGCGCCCTTCAATTTGAAACGAGGACTCCTAGCTCACAGGCTTGGCCTTGGCTAATTAGGCTGGTGAAAATATATCTCCGCAGTTGATGTCCTCATTTAGCCAGCAGGGTCCGATCAAATGAAAGGTGTATTACCTTGGCGCATCGTGGATGTTTGGTAGAGCCGCTACTAACAAGAGTTAATTGTGCCAGCCAGGCCTAATTTTCTGGCTGTAGGATTTGCAGTATAATATTGTCGTACGAGGTTCTGAATAGCGATACGGAGAAAGCCACACACCTAATAATAATCGTGAGCCGGTCGTACGTCGATGACATCTTATCGAAATAAGGCAGTATTGCGGCATGGCAACCTGAGGTTGCCGCAGCAAGCAGTCTAAGTTTACCTCGGGCGCCACCTTGATATCGATAACAAAAAAAAGTGTGTATCTCCTGCTCGCGAGATAACGAGGATTCATACGGATGGATGGACTCGTCTGCAGAATATGCAGACTCTGAATCGAATGGATTGTCCGATATCTACAAATTATAGCAGACAATAATACCGTTGTAGGTGTCGAGAGCAAGTTGGTATAGGCAGGAGTTCTTTCTACGTCTTGATATCAGTCCTACGCGCGCAGCTCGCCCTCCTTCGTACCCGCACGCAGCGCCTGTCGGCTCTCCTTCTCGCGCGAGAACTGGCGCGGGAGGAGCGCCATGCCGAGGAAATACAGCACCCAGAAGACCTGTACCAATGTAAATCGATATCGTCTGCATCCCGGCAGGATGGAATACACACGATTATGAGCGCAAGCCACGCGTGCATCGCGGAGTTTGGCACTGGTGCAGCCCCCCAGTGAGGAGCCACTCGATGGTCAGCCCGTAGTGCACCTATGGGCCCGTTAGCGTTTGCTCCCAGCTCGTAAAAAGATGTGTTCCAGCGTACCTGATATGCCGCAAGCCCGAGAATGGCGAGCCCGAGAATGGCGTGCAGGTAGTTCTGGGGCGGGCGGTGTCCGTCGAGGAACGACATCTTGACAAAGTGGATGAACGTGCCGAGGAGCAGCTGCGTGACGTATAGCGCGAGGAGCGCGACCCCGATCTTCTGGTGCGGGTCAGTTATCATCTCCAGGTCGAGGTTGTTCGCGGCTTTGTGCCCTTGCGCCCAGCCCGCGAAGATGACGGGCCCAGAGATCACGAGCTGCATGACGGCGTGCCCCCAGAACCACCTTCCGCAAGAGATGCATGAATATACGATAATTGGAGCAGTTGGAAGGGGGCTTACCGCCGGGTGAAGGTGCGGGCGTAGCGCGCGAGGAGGACGCCGAGCGGGAGGAGGATGAGGAAGCCGATGGTGCAGAGGATGGCGTGGTTTCGCACTAGGATTTCAATGGGAATGAGCGGGATGGTAGCCAGGTTGCCGGCGGTAGAGCCCCCGTCCTGCACATCCCCCTCCGCGCCACCCTGGTCGTTCTCGCCGTGCGACATCCTGTTTTATATCGGCTCTAGAGGTGTAGTTTCAGGATCAGGTGGTCCAGCGCAAAAGGTGAGTGGGTCGTAACGTCGAGTTCTGCCAAAAGTCGTGCCTTTGACGCGCGACTTCATTTACTCTATATACGTCCGGCTACATCAGCAGGGACATACGCCGGAATTCAGATTGAAATAGACGGCCTGTGAGTGGCCTGCGAACACCTTCGTGGTAAGCCGCTGCCATGCCGGGGGTGCAAGTGTGCGCATCAGGAATGAACGGAAGGGTGCGAATCCTCTTGATAAGACCAAAATGAACGCCCAAGCTTAAGAACCTGTGGCTATTCAAAGACAGATTTGCGACTGAAGGCGCCGAGCCGCTTTGCGAAGGAACGAACCAAATTGCGGCCCAGAAAAAGAAGAGAAACTGGGGCGGAGAGCAAGCGGAGAGGAAGAAGCCGAGAAAATGTGTGGGATGGCGATTTCCTTTTTTGGAGGACTACCCACGCCAGCCCAATTAGGCCTGATGCGCAGCAGGTAGCACAGCCGGGTATGGGCACGTTGAAAAGCTTAAGCAAAGGCTAAGCGTCAACTTGGCCCCACTGTCTGACAGAACTCCGTTTTTTTTCTCGCGAGGTTGCTGCGGAGGCCAGGTGTGCTAAAAATAATTGCTAACCAACAGGAAAAGTCGTTTCATGATTCAGTTGACAGACAGGGAAATCGGTGGACAGTACGGTGACCGCCAGGCCGTGGGATATATTCCCGATGTTGCGGAACTCCCACGGATTTATATTATCGTACGTGTACTCTCTGCCTAGGCATGAGAGAGGAAGTCTGTCAAGAGAGACTACTCTCTAGATTTGCCCGCGTAACTGTTAGGGCCCTGTGAGAAATCATTTGGCGATATCTTTAATACTCTCTTAGCCCTCTGAGATTTTGCACTAAATAACAACCTCATACATGAGCTGACGAGGAAAACATCAACTGGGGATGCTGTGCGGTTGATTCACACGCCACATATTGTGCATGCCCCAATGCATCGGGAAAATCACACTTAGTTTTGGAACACGTTCACTAGGATCTCGGTTGACTTCGAATTCAGAATTGATGGGGGCCGGAGGGCTATGCGACTGATATGCGCACAGATCGAACACCGGTTTAACAGAACTAAAATCAAAGTTTGTCAGCAAATTACATGACCTTGAAGCTCCGGACCGTTATTTTGAGGCCCTCGAATTGGTCGAAAACAAATGTCCGGCTGAGAATCATCCCTCGAAAAGGGATGCACCTATGGCGGTCGGAGTGCACTTTTATTATTCCCAATATAAAACACATAATTCCCACTATATATAGGCTGATTTGACAATCTTGAAACTATGTCTGTGTCTACTCCCATTAAATGTAATCGACCAGCCAGCACACATAAATTTGTGTCCCTAGTTATATCTTTTCACATCCCGATATATATGTTGGAACCTAAAAAATAAAAAGATGAAAATGCACCCCACAAAAAAGTAAAAACACACCCCCACTTTTTTTTTCTGAAACCTCGGAAAACTTCCTGCTGCTCCTCACAATGTTTCTTCTCCTCAGCAACATATATGTAAACTAGATGGCTGTGCTAACCCTAGTGATTGCCATGCCTGGCCCGGTCTCTCGTAATATCGACTTTTCTCTTCTCCTCTCAAGAGGTAGCTCTCAGTAACGCAGACGTTCCGGTGTGATCCGAGCCACGCAAGAACATCAGAAAAAATGATGGCCCCAGATCACACCAGAACGTCTGGGGCATTTGGTAGTGTGATACCCCCCATCGGGTCACACTCCTGCTGTCACGTTCTCCTCATTGTGGTGCTCTGTGCGGCCCATAAATGTCTGAGGGTATGTAGATGTATACAAATCTCCTCTAGCTATGTACCTGGACCTTCCTGATTTTTTCCGGAGCTGCTGGACCAAGTTAAGCCTTGATCAGCAGTCGACACCCGCCAAAAATGTCGCAGCTTTGGACGCGATTAGCCAGTGCAGAAAGTCGCTAAAAATTCGGGAGAAAATTGGAAACCCATCGGGATATGCTCAAGAATAAGACTGCAAAGTTCCTAGGCCGCCGGGCACGGGACGGGTGAAGGGTGCGGGCTGTGACACCATGGGGGGTATCGCACGACCAAATGCCCCAGATGTTCTGGTAGCTATCCCCGTCCATCATTTTTACCCGAATTACTCGCGTGGCGCGGATCATGCCCGGGCCGGGCGGGATAGCTACCAGAAGTCTGGGTTACCGAGCCAGGCAGATCGTTGACACTGATCAACATACATAACAAAGTCATTTGTTTCGCCTCATTTGATATCTGCGTCAGCAGATATTGTCATTTGCACAGCACAAGTGTTCAAAGGTGGCGAAAATTAAGGGCTCGTTGAGCTTGGGAGGAGTCTCTGACACAATGGTTAGGGCTCTAACTCGTACGAACCGTTTTACGGAACGGGTGTTTACGGCCGTAGCCGAGGCCACCCGTCCCGTAACCGTCCCGTAGAGCTCACATCGGCAACCCTCTACGGACGGGTCCCACCCGTATACGGTTTACGGCCGTAGAAAAGGGGTTTTTTATATACATATTGCCGGTATCTAGACATGGTAAAAGCAGGCTCAACCCAGTAATGAATATTGTGTACCACCGCTTTCCAGACAAGCTGTTCATCCGACGTTGGGACATAAATGACCAATGCGAGTGATGCCGCCGCCGATTTAGAATCAAGGCCCGGACCAGGTGGTATCGAGAGAACTGGGGGAATAATATAGCAGCTAAAAGATAAATTGCACTGCGCCCGAGAGATCACCAATGAATACCAGACTAGAACCAGAGACACCAGAGAAGAAGACCAAATTCCAGGCGATGGTGAAGGGATCGGAGATCGATGCAGGGATGGCACGATAAAAGAGGGAATGTAGCAATATGAGACATGCGGTCATGCCGGGAAGGAGGAATAGTACGAGGTTGACAACTACCCATTGCTGCCAGTGCCCAGCGAGAGCTTCAGGACGCGATGCAAAGAGTGTACCACATTCTTTTCAAAGGTAAGCCCAAATCATGAATTGTCGTCTCAATTCACGTACTTGGAAGGCCCTTATTTGTTCCACGATCATCGTACGTGACCGCGATTTGTCGCAGGAGTTGCATCGGGAAAATGCTGATACAAAAGGATGTTTTTTGCTGGCTTAAATACAGCTCCAAGAATCGAGATTTGCAAGCGAAACAGGTGGAATAATTGGTGAATTTTTAGAATCGGCAAATGACGGGGCGATGTTTGGTGGTACTGCACACTGCATAGCGCCAAGCTGAATTCAAACCACTTAAACACCATTTTACCTACTTACCTACTGACGCGCACGCCCAACGATCAACTCGGCAGATCCGGCATCGCACTCTAGTTCCATCCTGCGTGCATCCTGCTCCTAATATCCTGTCCACACCCCAATCGAGGCGTAAAATCGCGTTCAAATCACGCTCTCGAAGCCTGTGAAGTGTCTCGATCCTCGGAACCCCCCCTGATTTACAGCCTCCCCGACGGAATCGTGCTTTTCTTCCATTTATGGTGTCTCCATAACCCCTTTGCCCAGTGGGACCCGTAGACCCGTATACGGACGGGTACGGGTAGCCCGTATACGGGTCCACCCGTACCGCAGCCGACCCGTAAGTGAATGCCGCGGAGGCCTCTACGGACGGGCCCGTAACCGTAAAAACGGCCCGTCGAACCGTAGCCTACGGTCACGGGTTAGAGCCCTAACAATGGTAGGGCCACTAGAGGCCCTACTGCAGTCAAAGAGTCGAGGAACGCGCAATTCTGTTGAAGCGCGCGAATGATGGGACTTCCGCATTTGGGGGGAGGGAGGGTCCTTTACGCTTGATGATCAGTATGCGGAATTCAACAATCTGCTGCCTCTTGAGAGGAGAAGAGAAAGGTCGATATTACGAGAGACCGGGCCGGTCATGGCAATCACTAGGGTTAGCACAGCCACCTAGTTTACATATATGTTACTGAGGAGAAGAAATATTGTGAGGAGCAGCAGGAAGTTTTCCGAGGTTTCAGAAAAAAAAGTGCGGGTGTTTTTACTTTTTTGTGGGGTGCATTTTCATCTTTTTATTTTTTAGGTTCCAACATATATATCGGGATGTGAAAAGATATAACCAGGGACACAAATTTACTTATGTGTGCTGGCTGGTCGATTACATTTAATGGGAGTAGACACAGACATAGTTTCAAGATTGTCAAATCAGCCTGTATATAGTGGGAATTACATGTTTTATATTGGGAATAATAAAAGTGCACTCCGACCGCCATATGCACCGCATTATTTTCGGGTCCACGGAATATCCCGCGTACTATCATTCCCCACCGTGTCGGACAAACCTAGTACTCGGAAAAACAACAATTTTGCCGCCATTACTTGGCCGATTTTCAAATGTGCTCTACACTGGTTGAACATTTCAAGTTTTTCAGCCAGAAAATTGGTAAAAAAACTTCACTGATTTTACAGGAATTTCTCACTGAAAAAGTAGGTGAAAAACTCAAAATCTTTACAGAACTTTTTAACTCACAATCACTTTTTTCACCAAAAACAGAACAAAGTTCTGAAAAAGTTTCGAGTTTTTCACCTACTTCTTCAATGAAAAATTCCTGTAAAATCAGTAAAGTTTTTTATGGCACATATAGTGTATAATGAATAAAAATTTCTCAAATAACACGAAATATTGTGAGATGACAGTCGAGAAAGCGAAAAAATGTTTGAAACAACACCTCACCTAACAAGATACTTGAAATTACATACACTGAATAAAAGTCTGAAATGGATGGAAAATATTGAGATGACAGGGCGGCACCCCAATGGTCTGGCTTGGATACTCAGCTGAACTTTGGCTGGGTTAATAATATCGGCTAATCTAGTAAGTGATGCGCAGCACCACATCCGTCTTTATCTCGCCTGCTTCAACATGGCCGATGATGGGGACTCTGTGCGCCAGTTCCTCATGGAATGCCACAGAATCTCTCCAGAGGTGCAGTTCATTGTGGACTCTCTGCCTAACGCTGAGACTCCAGCAGTCGAGAGGGCGAGATACCAGTTAGACACAATCTAAGATATCCTTCTTGGCCCCGATGATCCCTATCAGACAGGTAGGTAAGTAGTACAACATGCGAGGTACGAGCGAAAAACATTGTAGCATCTGTTTATAAAAAACTAGGTAGGAGGGTAGGTAGGTAGAATTACACGGCACAGTCCTGCTTAGGAACACCGGTGTACAGGCACTGATAATGCTACACCATCATCCCTGGCCCTCTATGGATTCCCTTGGCCGAGCTCGCGGTTATAGCCTTCTGGTCGAAATGTCCGACTTGCCAGGGTGGACCTAATGGGAACGCCAAAAAAGCAGGGATAAGTTAGTACATTAAGTCGGGCAAACTTTTCAAACGACCAAATGAAACACGGGAACAGAGTAGAAACAGAGTCGTGATAAGCCCGTTCTTGGTCCTTCATTAAGTAATCGTGCCCCGCGGCGATGGGCGGCACCAGATTGCTGGCCATGTAACCCGAACTGGCCTGAGTCTCCATATTTTTACAAGTCATCTCGCAATTTTTTTTATCCTTCCATTTCACATATTTTAATCTGGGGCGTCGTTTCACAGATTTTTGCTTCTTGATGTCATTTTGGTGATTTTATTGTCATTTCAAAAAACCTGATTTATTATACAGTATATGGCCCATAGTTTTTCGCCAATTTTCTCACTGAAAAACTTGAAATGTTCAACCAGTGCTACAAGATGTGTGCTAAAAACCTGGCAGTCATGTACCCTGGGCATTTGTTCAAAATTTTACAAGGTGCTGTTTTTCCCTGTTTTCTCGGAGAGCTTAGCTAGGAGATGTCGAGATTATGGCCCAATGTCTTTGAATACTTACCAACCATTGAAATATATTCATGCAAAATTTCAGGCCTCTAGGTGCCCTATAGCGCTGGCAATGCTGAAAAAAGTCGTTTTTCCCTGCCAAAATACTATTATAATGTCCCTCCATATGCGGTGGAAAATAGCCCGTATAGTCAACTTTTAAGCAACTAATGGTGTATTTGGTTACCCATAGTATGCTTGTGAGCCTTCCTACGAAATCTTGAGGTGTTGCGATGAGACATGCCTCCGGGCCGGGCTCTACAATCAATTACCTACAACTCGGACAATATAACTCAACAAAAGTTTCGACGCCGTTCGACAGAAAATGGTCCGATTCAGATGGTCCAAAATATGTTTCTGGGGTAAGATATAGATTGCAATCGATCTATGTACTTGGTTTTTACTCAATTCATCTGTGGGAAATGCTGTTCACGGTATTTGGTCAGGTGTCCGAGATCCTGGGGAATGATAGTAGCTCAACTTGCACTTCAGATCTGATGGGGAGGTGCACGCCTATTTGCGCAAGACGCACCCAATGAAGAAAATTTTTGACCTAGGTCAAAATGTCACCTGAGTTTGTATGAATGCGCATGCAAATCAAAGTTAATAGAAAATTATTCTTTCATATGCAGTAATATTTCCAAAGAAATCTGAAAGAAAGCATCTTAATGCACCTTTTAACGTGCTTTGACAGAGAAGCTGAATGTTTATCTTTCACCATCCCTTTCGCCTCTCATCGATATTCAATAAGTATATGACGTTTGAAATGATTGCGGCTCTTTCCGTTTTACTTTTCGGTCCAAATGAAAGAACAATTTCTATCAACTTTGATTTGCGTGCAGATTCATACAAACTCAGGTGACATTTCGACCTAGGTTGAAATTTTTCTTCATTGGGTGTGAGGTCGCAGATCGTTGGATCTGACACACCCATCAACTCGCGTGGCTACTCCCCTTTGGGACAAGTGTCTTGAATCCCACCAAACAATACTCCAGGATATTCAACCTAGCTCAACCAAGAGCTTTCCAGAGGGTGCCCCATACCATATGAAGACTATAAAAACCTACAAGAGCCTTATCGGAATGAAAAATGTGAGCAGCGGGCAAGCCGCGGGTGGCCGCGCTTTCCGCATTTGGGGGGTCGGAGGCGTGCTTTGATGGATGTGTCAGATCCAACGATCTGCGACCTCTTGTATTGCGTATCACGACTAGTGATGTTCAGGGCTCGGCTTCAAGTCCTGAGCCCACCAGACCGAGCCCTGGTAAGCCCAAGCCGGGCCGGGCCGACGCAGGGCTTGAGTTACAGTTGGGACTTACGGCTTCAATTTTGGGTCTTTACTTTTGGATATGGAGATTTTTTTCTGTGCGAACGTTCAGAAAGTGCGACGTGAAGTCGGAAACTATCATTGTAATTCAGGATGAGACTCGCACACATTTCCAGAAGTCCCCCTAGCCACAAAACAGTGATTACCTTTGGTTAGTCAGCCGACTCTTGAAGCCCGGGCCCAAGCCCAAGCCCCGGGCTTGAGGCCCAACCTGAGGGCTCGGGCTCGGGCCTGGGATATCTCAAGCCCAGACCGCCTCAAGCCGGGCCCAAGCCCGGGCTTCCAGGCCGAGTCGGGCCCTGAACATCACTGACGATCCAGAATGGACCCAGAACATGCACTAGAAATAGAATCTCGTTGGACAGTTCAAAACGTATACGTATCCCGCGATTATATTAGATGCGTATAGATGGTGAAAAATCTCTGCAATTAATGGCAGGCGCCCTGAGTTCGGAATCGAGTCGACTTTCATGCGGGATTCCGGGGAAAATGTCGAGATGCTGATTGACCAGAGTCCACCTCCCTGCCGTGCGGCAACGAACCATGCCATTTTCGAATTATCTCTGGGACTCAACTTCGAGCTGACCCACGGAGTTAATCCCGCTTAAACTACGAATTGTAGAGATTATTTGGAAGCATTAAAATATCGAATCCCCTCGCCAACTGGCGCTGACAAAAAGGCCGAGCTTATGACACGCGGTACACGAAATTGCATACAGCCGTTAAGAGCAACGGATCACCTGGGGGGTTTAATCGCCAGCTAGGAAGCACGCACATAGAGACGAAGCACCAGAGTTCAATTTTCTATTGAGTGGCTTGCGGCTGCGCAAGGTACGAAAATCTCAGGGAAATAATCCGAATCGGAGCCCAACCAGCCGGAGCACGCAAGGAAAAATACAATACCGTCTGTCAAGTTGAACGTCAAGTGCACACGGGCTCACATCGGAATCTCGAACCAACACGCGTTCATCCGCGACGTGATCGTGGGTGAAGAGAAGACACCGGTATGATGTTGGAAAAGCCACGGAACACGGATAAATATACACGACTTCCCGGGACAGTGAGGACCGAATTCACCGAGGTATGTACCACCTACGTGTGGGCGGACTTAGCGCTACGAGCTTATTTTGAGCGTAATTGGACAATGATGTAATTTGGATGTAATCCAAAGCGGCGTCGATCGGGAGACTAATAATACATTTGGTTCAAAGGCTAGCTACAGAGCAACGAAGGTTCGAGCGCAGTCCGAGTGCGCAGACGGATTTGAGGCTGGTGATACATGTTGGTTTGGTGCGTCGTGGTTGAGCGAGCGAAAATAAGGGGGTTATGGTAGGATACAGCAGGGTACTGCAGGTATGGCTGACGAACGAATAACGGGCGGTGGGCGGTGGTCATTGTTTTATGGCGCGACGTGGCGTGTTAGCTCGCACGGGGCGGGGGCTGGGGGGGATAACGAGGGTGGCTCCCGTGAGGGGAGTAGGGCGAGTACTGGGTGTCCTCTCCGTCTTTGATGAGCCAGGGAGAGTGTGAGTGATGGGGGTGCGCGTGCGCGTGAGGGTGAGGGTGCGGGTGCGGGTGCATCGGGGCCACGGGCGCGGAGTGCATCGTGTGTTCGCGCGGAATTATACTGCGGAATTGCTCCTGCCGTGACCGACTGATCGGTTGTTCAATGGGGCTAAGGGAACCGTCGTGGGGCGAACGTCGGAAGGACGTAGGAGACTGGATCTGGCGCGATCCGGATGGGGAGGCGTACTGTGATATGGGCGTGGTGGACATTGACTGTTGATAATGAGGGTGCTGCTGGTGGGAGTGCGTGACGATGGGTGTCAAGGGTATGTTTAAACGAGTGGTGATAATGTCGGGGAATTGTGTGAAAAATAACGCAGCAACCAGCAAGGCGCTAGAATGTTCGGCGGGAACTATAATGATTCCACCGCCTGGAAAATTATTTGTGCCCCAATGTGCGATGGCGACCTAACCGGAAAAAAAAAGTTAGGCTCAAGACATGAGTGTAAGGCGGAATACGCACAATCTGGTTTTCGAATAACAATCGGGATAATGAGCGAAAGGTGGTCTGGTTGACGACGTTGGTGTCTGGATCTGGCAGACGGTCCGGCATGAAAGTAGAAATTGGTGGGTTGTGCTGCTGAATCCACGCGCGAACCTCCCTTAAAATGGGACGGCCGTGCGCAAGATGAGCAAAAAACTGAGATGGCCAACGACGGACGTCGCTGTGAGGACGTGTAAGGTCGTGAACAAGGGCTGAACCGCACGGACGCACCTGTCACCGTCAGTCTCGACTGCCGTCACGCGAATCTCCTGGTTGCTGCCCAGATCTGAGGACCTCATCCCCCTCACGGTGAGGGTACCACGCCATGGCCGGGCTGCAATTGCAGTCTGCGCCTGGGTCGAGGGGGGTGGGATGAAGTTGTCAAGATGGGTGGGCAGGCGAAAAACCATTGCAAGTGATAAATTGGCAAGATTGGTCGTCCGGACTTTAACCATTCGCGGTGAGCGTGTACATAATCTGATTGGGTGAGTAGGGGTAGTTATGATGAAGGATTAAGGAACGCGTCCAAATATAAACCGGGATCGCGGATATCATCCAGATTCGAGAAGTGCCATTTGAGAAGAATAAGCGAGCATGGATACCGAAAAAGCTCGGCTGCGACAGAGGTAAATCCGTGAAGGTTTTGCGGGAGGAAGCGGGTAATGGAAGGACAAATGTCATCATGGCATCGGAGACTTGTCGTTGATCTGCCCTGAATCGGCATGATCGCAACCAGCGATAACGAACCAATCACAACACGCGGATCCAAACCTAAAAATCACAGTCCAACGATCCGATTCGGCCCGACTCTCCCCGTCGTGGATCCTCGTGGGTCATTCACAAGCGAGAAAAACATGCATTTACTTACCGGTTGTCAAACCCGCGCCCCGGTTCAGGTTCAACGTTGCATGCGAAAGGGATCGGACAACATCGATATCAATTATCCAGCCCCGGCGGGAACAAGGTTCTTCCTGCATAGCGACGCAAAATTGAGTGGTGGCCTTCTCAAAGTTACGATTCAACGGGGTTGTCGGCCTCGCACATTTGGAAGCTAGACGTCGGAGAGAGCGACGGAACAAAAGGCCACGTTCTCGCCACGTTGTTATGGCCGGTCCGAACGGAACAAAATGTAACCTCTCCCCGGCTCACGTGGCAAAGTTTTTGATTCAAAAAAACTCCATTTGCTCGACGGTTGTTGGGTTGTGCCTTTTGCTTTATGAAAGAAGTCCTTAAATAACGTCCGGATTTTCAACTCCCATGACGACCTCAATCCCTCCCATCGCAGATCGTATCCCGACTATGCTGTCGGTCAACTCGGATCTACGTAGCGCTACCTCTGGGCTCAGCCTACTTCATGCGGTTCCGCGGTTAACACCGCGCGCCGGAGCCGCTCAAGAAACGATTCATTTCAACACGAATACACTCAATACGGAAGGTTCAAGGCAATTGCAAAGTTCAAGTTCGCTACGACTCTAAAAGTATCACTTCCGTCCGGAACTTTCGACGCTCGTCGCCTGGGGACTGGAATCGAGTACTGGCTGACTCAAGTCGTCGGGCATCCTTGTCAGCGCCGGAGACAATCGGTGGCAACGCGAGACTCACAGCTGCGCGAGACTCTGCATCTGCGCGGTCCTGAGTTGGGAAAAGACGTCCTTGAGCCCCTGGATCGCGGCGTCAGCGTCTTTCGAAGCTTACAGTTCCAGTCTCCTGCGCCCTCACGACCGCGTTGACCCCCGCTCTACCTCGATCAATTTCCCGCGCAGTTTCGCAGCGTCGAGCGTATCAGTGCTTACTTCAATTCGCAAGCCCCCTTGTATGGATCCTTCGGAGCAGAAATCAGCTGTTGTGTGAGACGTTCGCCGTCGCACGCAAGAGTTTACTGAGCGCGATGTGGGAGTATTTGGCCTCGGCGGCATCGAGCGGTTGCTCCACTTCGTCGATGCGCCCACTTCGTGATGTTTCCCCGTCGCCTCCGTCTTGAGCCTTACTTCGGTCGACTCGGACTTGCAGACCTGGAGAAACGATCATGATAACTAGAGGAAGCCGCAGCCTTCCTCAACCACAGCTGACGTGGCCGCGAGCTCTGCAATCAGCAACGTCTTAGCGGCCGCCAGCTGCTGATGCATCAATACCTCCCGCGCCGCCTCCCCTTCGGCGTCAAGCGCGTGCTGCAGTTTCAAGATCGCGTCGTGAGCGTCGTCTGAAGGTCCTCCGTCGTCGTGATCACCTGGGGAACCTCACAAGAAAAGAACGATTCATTTCAACGCAAGTACACTCAACACGGGAAGTTTAAGAAGTACACTCAACACGAAAGAGTCAAAAGTAAACTCAATACGGAAGGTCCAAGGCAATTACAAAGCTCAAGTTCGCCTAAAAGTGTCCATCCACTCTAGGCGCTTCCGGCCGGAACCTTCGACGCCCGTCGCCTGGGCACTGGAGACGAGTGCGTCGACTCAAGCTGTCAGGTATCCATCCTCGTCAGCGCTGGAGACAATCCGAGGGAAACGAGGGAAGCTCACCTTGTTGTCCAGTTGGGCGAGACTCTGCATCTGCGTGGCCTTGAGTTGGGAAAAGACGTCCTTGAGCCCCTGGATCGTCGCGGCGTCGGCGTCTTTTGAGGCTTGCAATTCCAGAAGCTCCTCCTCGACATCCTGCGCCCTCGCGACCGCGTCGACCCGCGCCGCCTCAATTAAATTCCCGCGCAGTTTCGCAGCGTCGAGCGTATCGGTGATAGCCCGCACTTCATTCCGCAAGCACCTTTCTACGTCGTTGTGATTCTCTTGAGCGGAAATCAGCTCTGCTGTGAGCCGTTCGACGTCGCCGCGCACGGACGCAAGCATTCCCTCGAGTGCGATGCGGACAGACGCCCGCTCGGCGATGTCCGAACCATATTTGGCCTCGGCGGCAGCGAGGGCCTGCTCCATTTTGTGTACGCGCTCCATAGATTCGCCCAATTGCACGCGGAGCT
Source organism: Mycena rosella (assembly GCA_029378255.1). Taxonomy (NCBI): domain Eukaryota; kingdom Fungi; phylum Basidiomycota; class Agaricomycetes; order Agaricales; family Mycenaceae; genus Mycena; species Mycena rosella. Next base: position 131,790 of record JARKIE010000029.1, on the reverse strand, counting down.
GCTGAATTTCGCAATCTCTGCCGGTCGCCTCGGTCTTGAGTCTCGCCTCGGTCGACTCGGACTCCTGCAGCTTGGCGGCCGTTGCTTCGACCACAGCTGATGTGGCCGCGAGCTCTGCGATTAGCGATGTCTTAGCGGCGTTAGCCGCAGCCAGCTGATCCGCCAATAACTCCCGCGCCGCTCGCAGCTCCCCTTCCGCCAGCCGCGCGTGCTGTAGCTGCAAGGTCACCTCGTCGAGCGCCGTCTGAAACCCCTCCTTCGCCTCGACCGCCTCGGAAAGCCGCTGCTCCCGCTCCTGCATCGACAAAGTAAGCCCCTCATTCGCCTTCTCACGCGCCGCGAGCTCCCGCGCAAGCTGTTCGGCCTCGGTTTGCTTCGTCTCCAGATTCGCATGCGCAGCGCCGAGAGACGTCTCGAGGAGATTGATCTTGAGGCGGAACGTGTCAGCCTCGCGCTGCGTCTTGCTCAGCCGTTCCTGCAGCTCGCGGTTGCTCGAAATTCGGGTCATCAACGCGTCGTCAAGCGCAGCAATCTGCGGCCTCAGGGCCTCCGCAGCCGCGCGCGCGTCCGCCAGACCGTCCTGCGCCGCAGAATATTTCTCGGTCGCGTCCTTTAGCTGCGTTGTGAGGCGGTGGTTCTGGGCCTCGGCGGCGACGAGGCGTTCGGATCGTGTGGACAACTCAGCGGCGGATAGGGAAAGCTCCTCCTTGAGCGCGAGTTCGACGCCGCCGTGCGCCTCGATGCGCCGCTCCAGCTCCACGATGCGCATCAGGAGCGTCTGTTTGGCTTCGTCAGAGGAGGCCGCCGCCCTGCTCTGCTCCGCTAGCGCGGCTTCGAGACGCGTGCGCTCCGCGAGCAACGCCGTCATCTGTGAATCGTGCTCGACCCCTAAATTCGCGATGCTCGTATCGAGGAACGCTACGTGCGTTCGGGCGGTCTGGATCTCCGCGACGTGGGCAGCGACGACGTGTTCAGAATCACTCAAGTCTTGACGCAGACGGGTCAGCTCGATTTGTTGTTCGTTCTTCAGGCTGGCGATCGCGTCGTCTCGCTCGCGCAGAAGGCGCTCGAATTCAGTGGTTTTTTCCCTGATGGACACTTCCAAGTCCGCTTTCGCGCGCTCGAGGACAGAGATTTGGGACGACTGGAGCGCGATCACGCCGTTCTTCTCGGAGATTTGACTTTCATATGAAGAGAGATTAGTTTGGAGGGTAGAAATGCGGGCGTCTCTAGAAGAGAGCAATAGTTGGCTTTCAGCGTGCTGGGATTCGACTTGCGATAGTTTGTGTTCAAGATTTTGCAATTCTGTGGCGCGCAGCTGGAGGGCGCGTTCAAGAGACGATACCTAAAATCGTGTTCGTCTCCGCGGCTCGAACGTACAGGAGAAGAAAAAACAGACTTTATCGAAGTGTGCTTTGGGGTTATTTTTCAAGGGTGTCGCTTCGGGCGTAACAAGACTGTGTGCGGAAGAAGAGGGCAATACAGAAACAGAAACGAAATCAAGCTCATTGAACATGTCATCGTCATTGTAGTCGTTTGGGTCACGCTCGGTCGGGGCAGGGGTAGGTTGCTTGCTCAGGCGGTCAATGAAAGACCCGGATTGTGTGCGAATAACTGTGTGGCGGTCGGAGCGCATCGGGGGGGGAATCAATACATCCCTAGAGAAGGTTGGTTTGGCTGAATGAGTAAAGGCGAAAACGTACGAAGGATCTTCATCGTTTCGGCCCGCGAGCTTGCGGCGGAGAGCGTGCACCTCGTCGTCCTTGTCCTTGAGAGTCTCCTTCAATCGCAGGAGCTCCTCGCTCTCATCGTCGTCAAGCACCGTCAACGGAGACGCCGCGCGCAGCATATCTGCTTCGCGCGCGCGCTTCAGGATCGCGAGTTCTTCCACCAACTTGGAAGATATCAGCACGAAGGTAAAGGATCGTAGGAATGAATACGCACCTGAGCTTTGGTCAGCTTATACGTAGGATCGACGTTTTTGCTAGCCGTAACCGAAGTCCTCGCGCGTTTTCTGGATTTCGGGGGAACGTAATCGGGCTCATCGTCATCAGAGTTTTCATCGTCGTCCGATGCAGACCGCACACGCTTAACGGCCTGTCCGGGGTTTTGGCGGGTGACCTGCTTCCAGAGCAGATCCTCTTGATCAGGAGACAGAGAGTCGGTGGTCGGGAGCGCGAGAATGCGGCGTGCAGCGGAGATGCTATGAGAGTTTGGTTTAAGGGAGCACGCGCGAGCCTGTTGAGACGTACGCTTTCTTGCCATTGGGTGTTAGAGCGACAGTTCCTGCTGCCTCTGAGGACGCCAATATCCCATCCTCCTCCTGAACGATGACATCAGATAAAGAGAAAGACGAAGGGAAGTAAATCACAAGACGGTGAACAGCCTTGCCAACCCAGTTCTTCCAGTGAGGGCCCAACTTGTCCTTTCTGGCGTTCGCGGTTTTCTGGACTGAAGTGGCGACGTCAGAAAAGCAATGATCAAAGGTGTGGATCATACCTTGCACTCTCAGAGAGGCGAGATGTATCGCGTGCTTCTTGTGCTCCCTCTGAATGAGCGAAAACGAGCCCAAAACGCCTGGACGAGAAGGGTGGCGTTAGAGGCGCGTACTTGTGGCGCAGAGCAACTGGATGCGACGGACGCTCAGCATATGTGTATTTGAGGGCTTTCCTAGTCTTTGAAGAACCCATGGTGTCGCAGAGATGAATTTCGAGCACTGAGTGTGTGGTGGCAGGAAGAAAGAAGCAAAGCCGAATGTGACGCGCCAATTGTGACACGCTTTAAGGGGCCTATGTCACGTGGCGGCGCCGTCGGTCCCGAAATGACTCAAAAAGGTAAGTGGGAGCGTAAATCCCGCCGTTTGATGGCGGGTCTCCGTTCTCTGCAGGTGTTTAGGAATTAGAGAGGACCGCAAGTTCGAATTTTACATTGGCATGTCAACTTACTCAGCGTATTGCTGGCCTTTCCTTCAAGTTGGAAACAAGACGAGCAAAAAAAAAAAAATCCAACGAGCGACATCATCCAGGAAATTACAATACCCAAACCTCCTGAACGTATATAATATATTTTTTAAATCAAGTAGTTCAAAATGACAAGACCAGCTCTGGTAAATTTTCTTTGCACTTTTCTATAACCACCATGTGTTTTCCATTTCTTTCACACTGGTCCGATATCGTTACCGCGATGGTTGCCTAGGGTTGCCTTAGTACATAAGTAGTGCTTTACCGAGGTCGCTTATTTAGCCGCGGTGTACGTAGCTCGAAGCCCGCTGTCTCGCTGTCTCGCGAATCGCGATGTATGTAGATGGTGGCGCGGAATTATCCGAGCCACGATAGCGGCCCTTGACTTTTACCACGATTGAACGTCGAAGCGAGCCGTTTTTCATCGGCGAAAGGCCGCCGACTCCGGTATTCATTTGGATACGGTTTTTTGTATTGCCACCTTAGATGCCGTCAACAGACAGCAACGCGCGCGCGCCTGGTGAGTAAGAAGTACATTATAGTATGTTCAACTTGAATGCACGTATGCTTCCGTGCAGCGAGCTATGCGCAACCGCACGGTTGCGTCCTGCCGTACCTCTCCGTAAATTGCCCGGGTCAAAGTGACGCCATGTATATGTTCAACTTGTGTTCAGCCGTCCGACATGGCCGAACAGTTCGGAATTCCCGGCGACGCTCTCGGAGATTGCCTCAAAGGGGAGCTGTTAGCCGAGAGCGTGAATTGATGAGCGCCGCCATAAAAGCGGGGGCGTTGGATGGGTTAAGTTTGTTAGTACTGGCATATCGCGTCCAATGTGCAAGGTGGTAAACTGGCGAAATTTGACAAGTCTAAGAAGACTCAGACGGGGGCATGTATTTTTAGTAATGACAAACGCCTTTGATTGTACTGAGTATTGAGACAAAAACCGTAACATTGTCGGTCCCCTGTTCTGAGCTGTTTGAACTTGGAGCAAGCTTCCGGGCCGGCGGGCCGCCATTCCGGCATCAACAATTAAGCAATCAAGCGGCAGGAGTGATCCGAAGGTTTCGTCCTCTCCTGAGTCCTCCACATCGCAACCTCTGGCAAGGCCCTGAAATCCCAAGATCTCCAGCTCTACAGATCTACTTACCGCTTCCGGAGACTTCGATCCAAAGCCAGACCTGCCAGCGGTTCGGAACAAGGCGAGAAGAGAATTTGTCAGGATTCAGAATCGCCATTTGTTTCACTAGTAGCTCTTCACCGAGCGAACTCTCCAAGGTTTGAAAAAATCCTGGATTTAACCAGCAGCGCTCGTATGCCTCCTCCCTGCTAGGGATTTCAAGCACTCATCGTCGCTCGAGTCCGATTCGCGAAAAGGTTCGAGTTCGGAAGTTAAACTGCCAGTGCTCATATTTGAATATTTCAGAATCGAACTCGGTACCAACTATTCTTCCGTAAATTCCTACACGCGATCCAATTTTTACCAAGCGCATTGGCCGCCGTCGACTTTGATGCTAAACGAATTTTCGATCAGCTTGTCTCCACGTCGAACTAAACAACTCACTCGCTGCCAGTGCAGAACGTCGAGGCGTCAGATGCAAGCCACAGCGTAACTCCACGCAGCTCGTCGGGCCGTCCGAAGCGACCTAGAGGATTCTGGGCGCTCAATTTGACTTCCAGCCCCGGCTGTGTGTCCAGGAAACTCCGCGTCATGCTGTTCCAGGGACCCTGTTAGCATGGCTTCTAACGGCGAAGTATGTTAAAGCGCACTTGGTAAAAATGTATCCAGGGCTAATGCTATTAACACGAATCCCTTTAGGCGCCAGCTCGCATGCCATGGAGCGGGCCATCTGAAGCACCGCAGACTTGCTGGTATTGTATGCCACCCAGTGCTGGTTCTGTGGCTCGACGCATTAGTCGCTGAAGGCGTCGCGGAAGAAGGCTTACCGGGTTCGTTATCGTTCCACTCATAGACGCGGTTAAAATGATGCTTCCAGGAATTCCGAGTCGTTCCATCTGCCTTCCTGCGGCCTGGGCAGTAAATAGCACACCAGACACGTTGACGTCCAAGACCTGAGGCGACCATGTTGAGTGACAATCTCGATGAAAAGCCGGGATCTAACCTTTCTGAATTCTTCCGCCGGATACTCGAGACACTCGGCGCCGTGAAGTATCCCAGCATTGGCCATGCAGATATCAATCCTCCCCTCGCGATCGACAATAGACTCCACCGCTGCCCACATCGCCTTCTGGTCGGTTACATCGCCACTGGTGTATTCAAGCCGTCCTTTTTTCTGGCCTACTTGGTGCTCCGACAACGGGAGGTCGTTGACGTAGTTCTGGACTTTCACCCAGTCGCTGTCTGGCTGTGCTGGAAGGTCGAGGCAGTACACAACGGCGCCGGCCTCAGCGAGCGCGAGCGCCATCTCCAACCCTATCCCGCGTTGGCCTCCGGTTACGAGCGCCACACGATCCGCGAGCGAAAAGAGGGAGAAGGCACTCCTGACCGGGGCAGCTCCTGCAAGCGCAGCGTTGACTCCAGCTTGGGGTGTCATTGGATGAAGTGGGATAGCCTTCTCGAGAGAGATGAGGGCTTTTGTACCCTGTGCGTGCGATGACGCAGGAAGTCAACTGACCTCGTTAACTTCTTTTTCCAATTGCTTAAAATAAGCGGAGGTCCTTCTAGGCGGCTTCTGGATGACCTCTAGGCTTTGCTCTTTTACTAAACGTTCAAGTTTCAAAGTGAGGTCATGGATATACAGCTACGCCGGTCTGCCTTCTTTGCAACTCTAGGCCAGCCCCGACTCCAATTTGGCATTCACCAAGCGCACTGCCCGCCATCCACTCGAATGCTATAAATTGTTCGATTAGTCGCACCTCCTAAACCTTGTATGTACTCACTCGCTTCCAGTGCAGAAACTAGAGGCGTCGCTAGCGAGCCAGAGGGAAACACCGCGCAGCTCATCGGGCCTCCCGAACCTGCCCAGCGGATTTTGCTCGCTCAGCTCAGCTTCAAGATTCGGCTTATTTTGAAGAACTATCCGGGTCATACTGAACACCAAGATTAGATATGTGACCGCAAATGGAAATTCAACACAAACCTGCTATGAGTGTAACCGGGACTGATAGTGTTCACCCGAATTCCGTTCGAGGCCAGTTCGCATGCCATCGACCGCGCCATCTGTAGGACCGCGGACTTGCTGGTATTATAGCCTGACCAATGCTGATTCTGTTGGCCGTCACCGTCATTCAAACTCCGAGGAAGGGCGCATCATAACACGTACTCGGTTGGCCACGCTTCCATTCATCGAAGCAATTAGGATAATGCTTCCTGGGGTCCCAAGTCGCACCATCTGTCGCCCTGCAGCTTGCGCAGTGAAAAAGACGCCGGACACATTTATGTCCATTATCTGGAACTCTGTCGTCAGCCTGGACGAGGTCATTTACTTCAATTAATAATCTGGCCTTGTGAAATTCTTGGGCAGGATAGTCGAGGCATCCGATAGTCTGGGAAATCCCGGCGTTGGCGACACAAACGTCGATCCTGCCCTCGCGCTCCACGATGGACTCTACAGCCTTCCACATACCCTCCTGGTTCGTAACATCGCCGCTCATATACTCCAGGCGACCCTTCGTATTATCCAGTTGCGGAAGCTGAGCAGCGTAGCTCTGGACTTTGCGCCAATCGGCGTCAGCCTCGGCGGGGAGATCAAGGCAATAGACCGTGGCCCCAACTTCGGCCATGGCCAACGCCATCTCCAGTCCGATTCCGCGATGGCCTCCTGTCACTAAAACCACTCGGTTCGCCAGAGAGAAGAGAGAGAAGACAGTCCTCTGAGGTCTTGCCCCAGCTAGAGCGGCTGCTACTCCGACGGCGGGGGGCATAAGTGGGAGGTAGGATATTTTACGCCAATGCGGTGTATATATAACTAGTCCCACAGTGTGTGAGAGACCGGACGCCACAAAAGGTCAACCGGCGTCAACTGACCACCAATTGACAAGATTGTCTTCCCCCGCCTACCGCTGCATTACAAAAGCCGAAGTATGAGTGGCGCATAAGTAAAAGTTTTTTTCGACACCCTCTAGATTTTATCCACACATGTTAAAAGTATGCAGGTACGATTCGGTTAGTCATAGAATATGAATTTCAACCACGTGTCACGTGACCATTGCTGTGAGACATTTTTTTCTTCTGTTGTTGGCACTGGGATAATTCTATTTGAAAAAATGCACAACGTAATGCCTTCGCTTCGCTCCGGCAAATTGTACCCATCAGAATTTAAGCTCTGAAATTCAACTTTACAGTGACCAATGACAAACAATCCAAGTTGGCGCCTGAGGATACCGTAGGCCGGAAGGCTGAGGTTCATTTCAGATTTTGATATCCGTCACAGGCATGATGGCCGATGGAGACGCGACCACATGTACCTCCCGGCTGGCTGAGTATGGTCACATTATGGTACCGGTCGGTGCCTAAGAGCTCTGCCGGCTGTAGAGGAGCGGCCGCAGATGATTGAGGTGGTTGGGGAGCGTTGTGGTGTGTTTTGACACGAGTGAACAGCAAGTTGTGAGGAGAGCGCAATATCATCCTGGATGATGGGAGGATTGATAGTGCGACATGCAGTGATTTTCTGTGGGAGCATTAGCCTTGGGCATTCATGCAGGGCAAAGAGGCGTACAGATACCGACAAATTACGTGGACAGAATGAATTCAACACGAGATGGCGAGCACATTTGTAGGCACAAGGGTACATATTTCTATGATTTTTTAGATTGTCCATGAGTTATGCACATTTGACCTTGACAAATGGGAATATCTAAAGAGTGGGAGATCGGCTAATGCCTGATAATTTAACTAGGAACCAAAAAGCTGGCCCCCATGCGGGATAGAAAAGGCGGCATAAATATGATTATTAATATTACTTTGATCTGGTCCGAAGAAAAGACAGTCAATTGGGATTGGGCTGGTAAATGAATGAATTCTGAATTTTAGGTTTGTCTACGTACCTAAAAGATTGCAGAATGGCCTCTTAGACCTGCCTGCCATTGCGACACCCATGTCCAAAAATGGCAATTTTCACCTTCATCCACAATTTTGCCTTGTAAAGCGCCACGGGCACCTCTGAACCAATTTTCCTATTTTTACACACTGCAGAGGATACCTCCTAACCCAAATCACATGGTAACGTAGCTATAGATTGGGTCAATTAGCTTGACTTTCTGTGCTGCCCATGAATGGTGTTTGTCAAAGATGAGGTCAAAGCACAGGCAAATTCATTCATGATCTAAAGTTTGTTCAACAGATAATCTTAATCATTATCCTTCTCTGAATCTGATTCTGCGGCATCTGGGTCAACTAAATCCCAAGATTCAGCTTGTTGCAGCGGGGAACACATTCATGCTGGTCTCGGAACATCGTGAGACCACTGGTACCATGGTCCCCAGCCCCACTGTTCCTGTTCAGAGTGTCAATTCGAATCCCATAAATCGAAACCACACAATTTACCTATTGAGTCTGTCTGGAACCAGCTCCTGCAGTTCACAGGACATCATCTCAAGCCAGTGATTTTGGAGGGGAGTGTCATGATCCGGCTTTTCAAACCTTGAACACCGGATCAGACCGCGATCACGGGAACCGACCGCGTCGCAACAAATCACACATAACACCAAATCCCAAAAGACGGACAACACGCGACCTCGATATCTTGACAACTCGTGATCACATCCCGGTCGCCTATACATTCTCTGGCTAAACATCAAATCCCAAGCAACAGGATGACACGTGATCGCGATACTCTGACAACTCGCGATCACATCCCTATTGCTTGAACCCCTCTTCGCACCTGCACGACGCTTGTGGCCTTACATCCCAGGACCAAATGAGGAAGCCATTCGTCTTGTACTACTACTTGGTGACCACACAGGTTACTAGACAGGTTGTTAAACCCCGGGTGGGATTACTATTTGGACGACTCAAGCTGACCCATAGGCCATCGTTGACAGTGTTTTCATTCGAGCCGAGAACATTGAATCTGGGATAAAATCTTCCTATGCAAGTGTACGAGGCCCCAGAGATCATTGTGGACCCTTCTTAGACCAACTTACTGAGAGGTCCAAACTTTTTTTTTTCGGCCCGAGAGTCCAACCTACCTACCTGCCCTCTGTCCCGGCTTGACCGGCCCGAACCCCCTTGGACATGATCCGAATTAGGTGATGGGAAGTGCACGTGGGTCGGATGGGGCCGAATGCCCGTGACAGATATCAAAATCCGACATGAACCTCAGCCTTCTGGCCTACCGTACTGAGGAACAAAAATTGCAATTACATAGTACACTAGGTGTCCTTCGATCAGAGTCGTTATTGGAGTGGATCCAAGATGAAGCAAAATTTCCGAAGGAGGACTGCGTACCTTGCATGATCAGACCTAGTCTGTAGTTTACCGCGCCACCAATGATTGGTGATCCCTGTTATTAGTAATCATCGGAGTTTGAAACTGTTCCCACGGCCCTCTGACCCGCTCCGCTACCACCGCTTCACGGTTATCGTTGCCCTCGACTCTCCTACAGCCACCATGGCACCTCGGTATCGCTGGAGTACCCCCAAGGGCATCTGACTATCACCAAAATCATCAAGAAGGAGATTCTGCACTGGAAAGACGGCTTGTATCCGACTCAGCATAAGCCGAAGTTCGCCATCTTTATGGTCGAACAACCTCGAAGAAAAGCGCTCACGGCCTGTCGGTGACGCCTAGTACGATGGTCCTTCTCCCCACGAACACGATGCTGGAACAGGGCCATGAGAAAGTCGCCCAAAGTAGGGAAGCCATTGGTGCATATGAAGTCATCTATCTTCTGATACTGAGTCTTTTTTGGAGCCCGCAATGGGACCTGAGTTGAAACCGGAGGTAGGGATAGGGTAACTGGAGTGTTAGAGTGCCCAGCAGAGGGGAGGGTGGGGAGGGAAGAAATAGGTAGCGGAGCCGTCTGTTTTGTCCACTTGCGAACCAGTTTTACCGGTGGTCGAGGATTGTTTCCGTTCATCTGAATGGCCAGTATCGATGTGCAGGAAGGTTTTACACGTGAAATGGCCAAACCAAGTTGCCAGTCAAAGTAGCAGAGCGAGAATACGTGTCCTTCTCCCTGTGACGCGATGTGACGGGACGCGAAGTTTTTTCAAGCTCCGATGATTTGTAATAAAAGTGGCCACCAATCAGTGATCGCGGTAAAATGACAGACTACAACACGCGAGGTACGAGCGAAAAATGTTGTAGTGTCTGTTTATAAGAGACTAGATCAGACCCAAGAATGGATGGAGGCGTCGACACTGGCATCAGCCCAGAAGAATGCAGACAGAATATGGTTCAGCCAGCAATTTAAGGGAGACCAATTTCTATAGCTTGATATTGTTGTGGAGAAATCGATTCCACGAAATGGCGGACTCGGCGGAAGCAGTTTATGTGAGGCCCCAGACAAAGCAGACAAGTTGGATAAAGCCAGACAGCATCAGAGAAAGCATGGGGCAAGAGTGAAGCCCACAGTTGAATATTTGCCTGGTTAATTGCACGCGTGTCGCACATCTCGCAGAAAGAGTTTGGGCCTATTGCAGGACGAAAGGATCCTGCCCCGAGTAGGATCGGGGCCTCTATTTATAACGGAAGATCCTCGGGCGCAGCCAAGCCGCAGCTTAGGGAGGATCATAAATTGGGCTGCAGCATTACTGCGAGAAACTATGATAACCCCAGTGTTCTATAGTCTAGTTTTACTTGTCACATGATAACCGTAGGTCGACCTTCTGCCGCACATGTTGCTCTGTGACGAATATGAACATCTACATTTTGTAAAAGGTGCCAGAGGCCAGGAGATCTCTCTGGCCATCTATCTATCTTTTACCCTCCATGAATTTGCTGTCGTCCCTTCAGAAATGTAAATGCAAGACGTGGGAGTTACCTGCACAGCCACGACACCCTCCAGCAAAAAGTCCACCACACTTCCAAATTTTCAGTTTGAGGGATCTTTCAAGGGGTAATACTCATTTCAATGCATGATATGCCACCTCTGGTACAACCCGAGTCGCCTAGGCCCTCGTTGAGCTTTTTGTGCGGAGTTCCCGATTGGGATTTCCTAATCGGGAAGCCTGACCTACGGTTTCGGACCGACAAGGGGAATCAGACCATATATCCGGTTTTTTTTCCCCACCTAATTTTCAAAAAAAAAAAATCTTGATATTTGGTCTGACTAGGGAGACTAAGTGTTCTACGGCCCAGTGGGAATTTTGTATCCTTTCAGGATTGTGAATCCACGGGACTCCGCACTCTGCCTCGACAGTCCGAATCGGTGGAATTTGGGCTTGGAAAAATACGGGGCCCGGGCATTGTGAGAATAAAAACCCCGATGGACTGTGGTTGAAAGGTGCTGCGTGGTCTCGTGGTCGCTGCAAGTGAAATTCCGTAATTGTGCCAATGGAACAAGTAAATCCCACAAATGGTGCATGACCCATAATGCGCAGGAGGGTAGGGAAGCAGAGAGGATGAGGATGCATGCAGATAGGGAAAGGACCACAGCACATACCAATGAACGAGGAGCATCTCGGTAAAGAACGGTTAATCGATTCTGTGAGTTCAAAAATAGACGGGGGGTTGTTATCCTTGGCACTGGGCACGGACGGAGTTATCATAAAAAAGTTTCGTCCTAAATCCGGTCTGTTGATAACCCTGACAGCCAGATCGAAGATTAAGAAACCGAAGGGCTTTGCCTCCGCTTGATCCGGGAAGTCCACTTTCCATTTCAGGTCCTGTGTATCATTACTATGGAAGTATGGGTATGATGGCGGACTGTCCGGCGGACAGCCGGACAACCGGACAGCTTCAGGGTTTCCCTTTAGGGATTGGTTGCAGCAATCCCTTCCAGCCTTCCCTTCCAGCAGCTTTCTTCGAGCCTTTCCCTCGAGCCTTTCCCCAGGTACCTCCAGTACTATGTAAACTCTACAAACAATGACTCAAGGGTTATCACCCAACCATTCATTTGCAGTCAAACACTTTCATGGAACCTTTCCAGCCTATCCTTGGAGCTATCCGTTTAAATTATCCTTGGAGCTATCGTTCAAATCATCCACTGCAGGGATTGTCTTCATGGAACCTTTCCAGTCTATCCTTTGAGCTATTGTTTAAATCATCCACTGCAGGGATTGTCTTCAGTAAAATTCGGTAACAATGTCCGAGTTCCATTCCCAAACGAATCTGCCGAAGACTTCTGCACACTCAACGTCCTGTTTACGATCAGTAGGGTGGTAGCTGCTGGAGGCGGCATTGGTTTTGGGAGCTTAAGACTTGACACATTGAATCTAGGATCTGGAGAGAATTCATACAGCAAAAGCTTCAAACAATATGCCAGAAGAAATGCCTTCAGGTAATCCATCAAAGGAATCAATCCAGCTAGACACTTCAAATGAAAGTGTAGAAGGAATGTATTCAGGTAATATAATAAAGAAATTGCTACAGCAGACACTTCAAACAAAGGTATAGATGTAATGTATTCAGGTAATCTAACAAAGGAATCGCTCCAGCGAAAGGTTTTCGAGTTTTCCCCAAAGAATCCTTGCAGTGCCCTGCATCAAGTCCCTGCAGGATTCCGCTGGGGGGAAAACGGCCGGCCGGCCAGTGGAGCATAAGGGGTGCAGACACTATATGAGCACGTCTTGACCGCGAGCCGCACACACACGATGGCCTGCGCATTTGCGTGGGGCAGCGAGGACATCGCGGAGGTGTCATTGCGGAGGGGACGTGGGGTGGCGTCCGATTGTGTCCACGTAGGGCACACAGAAGAAGCACGGAGGGAGCCGGTGCAGACAGACGTCAGAGACGCAGGTGGCTCGTCTGCAGCAGGAGAAGCACACCACGGCCGTTGAGATTTGGGGGACTTCAGGGAGTGGTTTGGAGATGCAGGAGGGGTGGTGGGTGGTGACGGTTGGGGGTGTACATCCGTGTTTGAGGGTGCAGGACACGAACGAGGGGACGCCAAGGTGAGGTTGGAGGTGCACAAGTCATAAGTTGGCGAGGGCGTCAATGAAGGGAGGCCATTGATGGTGTCGTTCTGGCGAGGCAGACGCATGGGGGAGACGCACACCGGCATTGGTGGGGACGGCTGTTCTACTCCGCATTGGTTGGAGTGGATGTGTAGCAGCTGGAGATGACGCACAACATGCCCGAAGTCCTGCTATCCTAGCCTATCCAAACCCAGCGATGTCGGCTGAGGCTGGGGCTGGGCATATTGAGATGCAGACGGTTGAGGCGCAGACAGCTGGCGCAGTGCGGGAGGAGGTCTTGGCTGCTGGCAACGACTGTTAGGTGTTGTTTGCACCATCGGACCGATCGGCCGAACAGCGGATGGGCGGTGCTAGAAGCCAGAATATGGATACAGGACGTGTACTACACAGGAGCGGGAGTGCGGTAAGCGTACGATGTATTGATCGGCGCGTTCAGGTGGGTCTGTGACAATCATGTATGTTGCAGATGTGTCTGAACGCGCCAATCACACTCGCCCGCATGTTGACAATGTCGTGTATGGAAGGTTGCGTGGGCGTCTTGAAATATGTGCAGTAAAGTGTAGTGAAGGTGTTGAGTGTTGAGGTATGTGCGGCACAGGAAACAAGAAGCACAGAGGATCCTGAGTAATAAACAGGAGGGGATGCCGCCGCGCTTTGCAACGTCCTGGCCGAAGCCCGACAGAAGACTCCGGCCAGGCAACAATTGCAAGCGAGGCCGTTGAGCGGGGGGACAAGGTGGTGGTTTAAGACCAACCTCGCCAAACTTTGCCCAAACAAACAGCGTGGATTTTATACAGACGCGTCGCGTTGATGCTCACGTGATCGCACAACGCGCCCACGCTCACGTGATTATACAAATGCTTGGAGGATATCTCTCAAAAGTAATTGGATGCAGTAAGGCTGGACGGAAATGCTGCAAGATACAACTGTAGATTAATCAGGAACAGAATGGCTACAGGAAAGTGTGGCAGAGTAAATTGGTGGAAGGTTTGGCTGCAGCTAAAGCGTCCAGGCTACCGCTCAAATGAATCGCTGCAACCAATCCCTAAAGGGAAACCCTGAAGGGAAGTGTGGCAGAGCAAATTGGTGGAAGGTTTGGCTGCAGCTAAAGCATCCAAGCTATCGCTGAAACAAATCACTACGACCAATCCCTAAAGGGAAACCCTGAAGGGAAGTATGGCAGAGCAAATTGGTGGAAGGTTTGGCTGCAGCTAAAGCATCCAAGCTATCGCTGAAACGAATCACTACAACGAATCCCTAAAGGGAAACCCTGAAGCTGTCCGGTTGTCCGGCTGTCCGGCGGACAGTCCGCCATCATACCCATACTTCCATAGCTCTCCTGTGTATGCGGGACTTTTATTTTCAAAACTAGAACCGAAAGCAAAATAGTCTTAGAAAGGCCACCGATACTCGATTCTTAGACGATATATGCTGCGTCAACCCAGCTCGCAAAATCACTCCCCACCGCGCTGGAAATGCTGAAGCTGGATGCCTCAGTTGTAGTAAGGACTGTAGCAAAGCTAGGTCGGGAAGCGCCGCTAGAACCGGTTCCCGTGGTGTTGAATTCTGCGAAAAGGATATTGTCCGTACGCGGGTCGTCCGTGCTCCACACGGACCATAGCGCTTTATTCATTGGCGCCGTCTATGAATGTTTGTGAGTTCTTCGGCCTCTTTCAGGACTCCGAACGTACAATGACGGTATTTTTGAAGATGACCTTGGCAAAATCTCCCCACGGCCGACCCAGGAATATCTTTCCGCTCGTTCCGGAAGCGGCATCTGAAGCAAGAATCACAGTGTTCTGGTTGAATACATCTGGAAAGCCGTCAAAATCCAAGGCCGGAGCGGATTTAGAAGACTTACAACTCCCGGAATCACTCGATTCCCTGCCACTAGCGGTGATACAGCCAGGGCCGCTGACGGCAATCGTATTGCCCCCGAAATACGCCAACCCTTCGCGTCCAAAAATGAAATCGACCGCGCCCTGAAACAATCAGAGTCCGGTTCCGATCTCCGGGCTAAGGTGGACGTACTTCAATATAACCTTTCAAGTACACCTGGGTCCCGGCATTGGCGTATAGAGTGTCCTGATATCCAAAAAAGCCGCAAGCATAAAGCCCGGCGCGGGAGCCATACTGGCTGATAGCTATGGCTTGTGAACCTGGACCGAATGTGTTCTTCACATTGATGTTGTACATCTGGAAGTCATCTTTGTGGATGCGAAGGGTGCCGCTAGCATCGTCTGAGCCTGCGGTACTTGCAGGTACCCCAGCGGTGAGGATTGCTTGGTTGCCAGTGTACGTAGAGGTGTCGGTTGTGTATCCATAAATCTGCAAATGGGGAGAGGATGAACATTCGGATCTTCCTCAAGTTCCAAAGAATTACCGTCAGTGGCCCTGAGCGGGTTATGTCGATTTGCTCGGCGTACGTCCCGGGGAAAATGAATATGGATCGGGCGCTACTGTCGTTGGGCAACGATTTGAGCGCAGCAGTGAGGGTGGCAAATTCGCCGGATGCCGTAGTCCCCTTGCGCACGATGATAGCTCCAGATGGCGGTGTAGTCCTCGATGCCGCTAGAGCATATTGGATGAGGGAGAGACATAAAGTAACAATCAGCAAATGGGTAAACTGGGCCATGGCGGTGAACAGTGGGCAGAGGAACCAGTCCTTCGCCTTTTAAGCTTCTCCACGGTACGGACATAGAGGCATGGTCAAGGCTCACGGGAGAGATCAAGAGATGCCGGGGGAATTTCACCGGGCCGTGCAAATTGATGAACTACTGTGTTATTCCGAAGTTCAAGATATTGCTCCCGAATGTCACGTTCCACGCTACAGTTCGAATCTCCATCAAATGTCTAATGTGCTTTGTAAAGGATTGATGCCCTGGCTCAGCGCCTGAATGTGCTAGCATACCTTCCAGTCCAAAAACCAGAACCTGAAGGACATATTAAAGGCCGGGACAAACATAGTCGAGTGGCGTAAAGTTAACAGCATTTAATCTCCGTTAAGCCAATTGGTACCGAAATGCAAAAGGCTAAATTGACGCCTGTACTTAACATACTACAATATTAACCAAGGAACAGCGGACTGCCGCTTCGGCCTGGGAGTTGCTCCCCGGGTGAAAATTCACTCCCTTCGGCACCGTCCTTATCTGCCGCCGAATTTATGTACACATAGTCCGCGTTGGAAGCGAAATAATAATTATAGGGCGGTGAGCTCCAGAGACTTGCGGCGGGTAATATACCTGGAGCGATGTTATCGGAGCGGTCGCCGCTCGTAAACGCATTGTCATATGTTCGGTCTCGGAGGTTGTAGAAAGCTGTCGTGACGGCGTTTACGAGGCAGAAGCATGATATAGTGGGAAGACGAGAGGTCTGTGGGGTAAATTAGGGCTGTCAGAAGCTGTCATACTTATAAGACTCAGGAAACCTCTACTTCAACTGGGAGTCTACATGTATGTCCGTCTTGGATGGATCAGTGGAAAAGAGGTCGTCCAACCTGACGGAGCTCAACTCCGGACTGGACAGATTGCTTGAACCAAGCGGGGGGTCTACTACACTCGGATTAGAGCGTATTTGCAGTCGTCCAAACAACATCCCTTGGCAAAATTTGAGAAATCTTGGCAATGATTTGGTGCATGCAGTGCAACTCGGCAGAGTTCGGCATGCGCGCGATGATCAGGCTGCCGAGCGGGGTAACGAGGCGCGCCGTAGTGGGGCATCCAAGCAAACTCATCCTGTTCCTGGGGTTGGTTCGGCCAGTGGTAATCCAGAAGAGAGGAAACTCAGGAAAGCTCGCGGCACTGGTGGGTGAAATCACGCAGGATCGTCACATCTGTGAATTCATTCGGCTAAAAACATTTTTGATTTCAGAATTCTGGCGGTCGAATTTGGGCCGTAAAAATACGCTCTATTGTGTCAAACAACGAAAAAGGAATGAGAGGCTTGTGCGGAACAAATTTCTCCGATCGAAGTGGACGATGACCGACATGACGTCCGAAATGGTTCGAACTAGGGGCAGGTTCGGCATCTCGGCTCAAGTCCTGTCGGACTTCAAATTCGAACGGCATGAAGACGGCATGTTCAACCTTTTTACACCCCACGATTGACTGAGGCCAGGCGGGCTATCTATATCATCTTGCGGTCTAGAAAAAAAGACCTTTGGGTTAGTTTGGGAATCAACGGTTTAAAATTCTTTGCCATCCGTGCTGCACAGCGGTTGATCCACTAATGTCCATTGGGGGAATTATTCAAGGATATAGCAACGCAGCAACGCAGTTTTTACTTACAGTGGTTGGCTCCTTGGTCACTGTAAGGTTGTTGGAGGACTCCCTGGTGACGGAATATCCTCGGAGGGACTGCCAACATGGTCTCAGGATGTTCTCTCCGGCATCCCGAATTATTTATCCTTGAGAAACCTCGTGAATTCAGACAGACATTCTTATAACCGTCCACCGAGCTTGCACCGAGCTTTCTTTCTTTCGCACGAACACAGACAAACACCCCCACATTCATGATATCATCTCCATTCAGAACAAGATCCGCGGTGTTCATAAAAAGATCCGCGCGGCAAAGTTCGACGAAGCGTCATGAAGCCCCCGCCATGGGCAGCCAGTCCGCCCGGGCGCCGCCCCACATTACTTTCCGAGTTTACGACGAAGGCTGGAATACTTTGAGGACTTCAGTTACTTATTGCGCGACCACCGCCATCACTGAGACCTACTAGTCCTGGACCTAGTGGATCAATAGTGTATCCGATCGCGATCCTTCAGCCCCGAAGGAAGTAGCGGCGCATGACGGTGGGAGCTAAACACCACAATTTCAAAATTCCACTGATTGCGTCCCACCGAGGTTACTTATTTGAAAAGCTGGTCCATCATTTGCTGGCATTCATTTCCGTAAGCAATACCCTTGCCTCCCCTGCCTCCCGGGCCCCAATGCTGTCGCTCCCCGTCGAGCTTGAGCGGGAGATATTTGAATGGAGCATCCGAACTTCACCGGACAATGCCAGTCTCCGACTGCGGCTCTCATTAGTAGCTTGGCGGGTCTATTCTTGGTGTGTTGTGCATTTCCCAAGAGCTCAAAGATTCTGAATCGAGGGTTGCGCCAGGGTCGAAGCTATCATTCACGAGAATATCGCGCTGCTCACCCCCCGAGATGTGACTCAGACGCTTGGTCTACTGCACTCCAGAGGACCCGGGTTTCTGGCGGCCAATGTCAAAACACTGTGCTTGGGCCCCCGTAGCGCGCCATACACACGCAAGGCGTGCAATGGGACGGAGCCACGGATGCCCGATACTACCGAAGTGCGCAGACTTCTCGCCGAGTGTCGCGGCACGCACAACCTAGCTTGCTGGATAAACTCGTCGTACGACGACCATGAAATACTTGACTTGATCGCCCAGCTTTCGCTTTACACCCTCTCCATCAAATTTCAATACTTTAACACTCTTCGGGAGCGTCACCCACATTCTCCTTGGCTTGCCCATCTCACTCATCTAGAGCTAATATACTGGGGCGACCGTTGGGCGCCGGATGGCCCGCAACACCCGCTCCCTGCGGGTGCGCTATCCCAGTTACCATCCTTGACGCACATTGCGCTCAGCTGGGGTAACGATACGATCGAGGAATCTGCTACTCGGATGTTGAGAGCAGATGTGGCTGACATAGTCTCGACGGCTTCTCATCTTCAGATGCTGGTCGTCATCGTCGGGGATATTGATAACGAGCACCCGCTTTATTCGAGGAGGGCAATTTTCTCCCGCCATGTAGTGGCCCAGCAGGATCCTAGAATTGTGGTGATAATCGCAGCGAGTGGGCACAACCATTGGACCAGTATATGGTCGACAGCCAGGCAAATTGTGGCAAGTCGAAAGGCCACATCGGATGTCTCTGTTGGCAGAGACGAAGACAATACAAGTGTTAGTGTGCTTTCCATGTGCCTACTTATCCAGACTCATCCTTTGCAAGAGTGAAATAGGATGATGTTTCAGACATTCAGAAGAACACTTAAATGGCGATCAGATACAACTAGAAGGGGTGCAGACGATTCGGTGAGCGAATGGAAGGAAGCGGATCGAGAAGGGAAGATCCGCGAAGCCAGACTACAAGAAGCGACTGGGGGTAAATAGAATTCAGCGACGGAGACAATCCCTTCCACGAACTAATTCAATTTTCGGGATGAAATGGCTCGGAAATTCGTAAAATATATACCTACTCAGGAG
Organism: Mycena rosella; assembly: GCA_029378255.1. Lineage (NCBI taxonomy): Eukaryota > Fungi > Basidiomycota > Agaricomycetes > Agaricales > Mycenaceae > Mycena > Mycena rosella. Next base: position 112,570 of record JARKIE010000029.1, on the reverse strand, counting down.
CACTGGGGGGAGTCCACTGGCAACACATAGCCCGCAATTTCGATGTCCGTGTATCCCTGGTTGGAGATGAAGTCGAGTCTCTCCGATTCCGAGGGGGCGCAGAAACTATCCTTTTCAGCCGCATTATACAAGCGGTCCAGCGGAACAGAGGGATGCTGCCGCAGATTTGGGTCGGATAAATATATGTCGCTGGGTCAGTGGTGACCGAGACATATCCATTATTCAAGGCATTATCCCGCTCTGTTGTTGACATAGTGTAGAAGTTGTCTGTCGCATCCGTGTTGTATAGACGATGAAAGGGGGCGGTCGACTCCAGTGTTGCCTTAAGGGGTTAATAAGGTGTCCTTAAGGCCTAAGACCTTAATTTGGCCTTAATATTAAGCGCAAAAAAAAGAAACTTCATCAAGGGCTACGTACCGCCGGTTCTCAGTCCTCATAGTCATAACCCGACCCTTCCTTCTCCCCCGTCGTCTGAACACACTTGATTCAGGCTGAACCCTTAAGCTCACGCTGCAAAAGGTGGTAGAATTCACTATTCCTCACCCCAAAAAATAAATGAAAGGCATGGTGGGTGAATAGCAAGGCCTCAAAGGAGCCATACACCATCGGCACCTGGAACATACATCCAGATTGCCTCCCCATCGTCAGGTTGGAGAAAATGATGGGAACATTAAGGTCTTAATTAAGACCTAAGAGTCGCTCAGATTTTTGTTAAGGGCATATTAAGCCTTAACTTAACTTAAGGCTTAACCCTTAAGGCCAACACTGGGACTCGACTCCTCCGGGATGATGAAGACCAGGCTGGCGACACCCTGCAAGGCGTATAATGTGTTGATAATAGCACCGTTGACCATGGCGACATCGGTGGTGTAAATGATTGACCACAGTGCTTTGTAGCTTCCTTTTTTTTTTTTTTTGGTGGTAGGAAGTAGCATCCGCACAATTAGTAATAGACTAACCTGCAGGGGCACGTAAGTGTAGAGGACGTATGAACTCCGGATGGAGAGAGAGAAAGGGGTTCCACCCCCAGGGAAAATGCCAGTTACACATGTGGCGGGGTGCCACAGTGTGGGGCTCGTGTTCGACGGGAAATATTAGCTATGCCATGCCCTCCGGCTCGTTACCAGAGCGGGGGCGACTGAAGCTGCCATTGAGATATCCACTAAAACCCTGGGTTCTCGCAGTCAGTCGGCTGGTAGTTTGTGTTCATTTTGAAGGGTGTGGCTTCACGTGTGGAGAACCACAGCAGGTGCAACCAGGTTCTTGCCCTGGTCCGAACGGTTGCATGCCTGGAAGCGATCCACCTCTAGGTGGTCGTTCAATGCAAATACCCACTTGTTGCAGATCTCCGTTTCGGATGGGGCCGCGCCGTCCTTGGAGATGACACTGTCGTTCCTTAGTTTCCAGATAAGGAACACAGATTTGGATATAGAAATCCGGTAGAGCCAGTTGATGCCTGACGGCTTCACCTTACTCTCCTTCTCGAATGACACCAGAGCGGATCCAAGGATGTTGCCCATCCAAGGGGCTGGGAGCAGCTTGCCGGTCTTCACGGTCCATAGCATGTCAGCTAGTCGCCACACCTTTTTCTGTCCTGGGCATCTGCACTCAAGCAGGATGTGTTGCATCGATTCAGTCACGTTGCAGTGGGAGCATGTAGCATGATCCTCGAAGCCCGGGATGTGTGCCCAGTAGGCACCAGTGCAGTGAGCACCATGCACACCTTTCCACAGCAAGGATTTAATCTGTCTGGAGATGTCTCTGTGGCAGATTGATTTCCAGATCGCGGAGGCATTGGGGCTGAACCGTTTAGGGCCTTTGCTGCACTCTGGATGAAAGTGAACACAGCCAGAAATATTCTAAAACCTGTGAGGCCCAACACTGAAATCATATTCGAGGATGATACGGTCGCTAAAGGTGGTTCAAACACCGGTTAGTTTGTGAGAACCCATTCAATGCTCCTCAACCATATTCAACCTAGAAGCCACAAAACACCATCAGCTGGGGTCTGTAGCCTCATAATATTACGAGTACTTATAGTAGTCTTTTTTAATCAATTGACATGAGGTTTTTCAGGTGTGGATAAAAATGTCCCAATTTAAGATTGCAATGCAAAATAGTGGCTGTGCTATGTAAAATAGTGGCTGTATTGAATGTAAAATAGTGGCTATCCTTTAAATTTGCTTCATATCCTGTGAAGGATTAGTGGCTGTGTTTGTGATTTGTAATTGGTTCAAATCCTCTGCTGTGTTCAAATCTCGCCAGATGTCTTTCTTTTTCCAATATTTTATTCTTTTTTGTAGATGACAGGAAGTCAGTCGTAGTCCTCAGTCGTACAACAGTGTGTAAGGCTCCTATATTTACCTGTAGACGACAGGAAGTCAGTCATAGTCTACAGAGAGTAAGTAAATATGTAAGTGTGAGTAAGGGAATAGACACACCCTCAGTCATACAACAGTGTATAAGGCTGAGGGTCGTTAAGGGGCTGTAGCAATACGATTGAGAATGAAACGAACTAAACACTACTCGCCATATAAGGAGATTTACTCCTCGACACTCCCCCTGGCGAGAAGCTACTTGCGCCTCCAATCGAGGCCAAGTTGAGAAACACACTTCTCGTGGTTGATCTGCGGCAATGCTTTGGTGAAGATATCAGCGACATTTTCTTTCCTGGGGACTGACGAAACTGCGATCTCGCCAGCGGCCACGTGCTTGTGTCGGCGCTCCGGAGCATATATCAACAATTTCCATCGTCGCTTCTCCAACAAACCCGGACCTGACGTTTAACGTCCCTCTTTCACTCCGCGATCCTCCGATCGACTTCGGAGTTCCTCCGAATTTCAACTTAAAATTCACACAAAAAATCCAAGAAAATAATTGTTGAGTCTCAAGAAAATTATATATACATATGACTCATTGCCTTCACCCTATACCGTCGCAATTAGCGGGATCGAATCCTTGTCCGAGTCGACATCCATATCGGCCTCCCCTTCTGCGTCGGGGTCGGCATCCATTTCTTCTTCCTCCGGGGTTTTCCCGTTCCCCTTCGACTCCAACTTCTCTCCGACCTCCGACTCCTCCGATTTCCTTCCGCCCCCTCGGAGCTCGACGAATACCCAACCAGGACCTCCGGCATGGGTGCCAAGGCCTCCGGTGGGGTCGGCACATCCTCCGGCGTGCTCATCTCGGCCTCCAGCGCTGTCGGTGTCTTCGACTTCAACCGATAGGAGTCTCCGAGACCCCAAGTGTTGTCGTTGTCGAGGTTCTGCGAGCTCAACCTTGCCTGACCTCCTCCGAACTCCTCCGCGTCTTCGACCTCTTCACCAATCTCTTCCTCTTTGGTTCGGGCTCCTCCGAACTCTCAGAGTCCCCACGGATCAGAGCTTTCTTCTTCATCTCCTTCTCTGTGGACTCTCGGTCAAACTCCAAGGCTTGCTTGGCCTCGAAGAGCCACTGGGGCCATTTGGCCCGCGAGGGGAATTGCTCCCTCGCGCCGGTGAACAATCTGTAAGTCTGGCACTTACTTACATTGATTGATGAAACCCGGTCCAATTATTAATAACCATCTTTGATGGATGATCCCAGTATTTAAACCTTTCCCATCAGTTGTACTTCTTTATCTTGTCTTTCACTTACACTACGACAATCTAGGTTACTATTTCTTTTCATGTATTCCTATCTTGTCTTTCACTTACACTGCGACAATCTAGATCACTGTTCCTGTCTTTCTGTCTGAATCAGTGAGGACACATTGCCGGCGTCCTTCCACAATCCTGTCACCGCCCAGTGCATGGCATACAGCCGCTTCTGACTCTGCTCCGCGTCCCTCCGAACATCAACCATTTGACGGTCCATCCTCCGCAAAGATACACGGAGGTCATCAATGCGCGTCGTGCACGTCGGACCTCCGACGGACTCCGGAAGGATCTCCACGTCCGAGTCCTTCAACTCGGCGTAGGATTGCGCTTGGCGGTGATGGATGCGCTGTTTCTTCTTCAGCCGACTTGGGCCTGCGACTCCGATCGCCTCCGAGCTCCGACCCTGCTTGGCGCGACGCTTGTTGGGTCGGGGATTTTGAACCTTGACGACGGAGCACTTGAGCTTGCTCCTCCGACACCCGTTGTAGACGTGATTGGCGCCCGGTTCGATGACGCATGGAATGCGCTTTTCCTGGCACCGTTCGCACACTAAACCACCTCCGGTTAGCAAATTCCACCTCCGATAACTGCAACGCACCTTCACCCTCTGACATTTCCTTGTCACTGTCGTCCTCGTCGTTCGGAGAGCCTACGCTCCCAGTCTTACTCGCGGATTCGCCCTGCTGCGCATCCAGCGCATCCAGCTCGTCGTCTGCCTTCCTCCGATTGAGCTTCGCAGCGGTGGCGAGCCTCGCCGCCGCCTCTGCCAGTTCCGCCTCCGCCACCAATTTCCGCTTCTCCGCCTCCTCCATCATCTCCCTAAGCTCCAAGAGCTCCGCCTCCCTTCGTGCCGCCTGTTGTTGTTGCTGGGGCCGTTACCCTTGCGGTAGTCTCCGGCGAATGGTAGCATATCGGAGTGCGGAGTGCGGAGGTCAGAGGGCGGAGGTGGGGGAGCGGAAGCAAGAGTTGTTGATTGTTGCTGTGGCAAAGTCAACAGCACGTGATTTTTTGATCTGACTGACTCGGAACCGCGGACACACGTCATCACACGTCATCGGACTTCGGCGGATTCCCTCGGCCTTTGGCACATCCGCCGACCCTTATTTGTTGCACATTGGCAGGGCTTAGTGCTGTGCTGAAAAATTTATAGCAGTGCTATGCTATGCTAGAAATACCCGCCTCTCATCCTCCATAGCTAGCAGCTGTTAATAGCAGCTAAATAGCGCACACGCTAGAAACAGCTATTTAAAGCTATAATTCGGTTAATAGCATGCTAGGTACTGCTATCAAAGCTATAAATCAATCGTCGACGTCCCAGTCCTCGTTCTCTACCGGCGCGGTTGGCTGTACAGTCGGAGCAACCTCCGGTGCACTTGGTTTGTCCTTGTTCATGGATGAAATGAGCTTCGCGAGTGCGGGGCTATCCAGTCGGGCATATTCCGAAACTGCCCAATGTGTGGAAGAACGCTGCACCATCGGCTCCCTGGGCGAGTCTGCGGAAATGGCCTGGTCAACACAATCTGTTTTGCCGAGATCATACAGATCAGCCTGATCGAACAGGGATTTTTCGAGTGCTTCGCGGTCCACGCACGCAGCGCGCTCTGGGCTGTCTGCCTTCGTATGCGCTTCAATCACATTGTGCCAGTCCGGAATCGTGTATTCGGCCTGGTCGATGTATGCCGAACGCGCGAGTAACAGTGCTCCGAGAGCTTCTTCTGACAGCGGCATCCCAGAGAGTCGTAATACGTCGGAGTCCGAGGAAGAGGCCGAAGGCCAGACTGGAGAGAAGGGCGCAAATTTGATCTCTCACGATCACGCACTCGGCTCATTGATCCAGGTGAATACTGACTTTTTAAATTATTTTGAGCCCTCTGAGGTGAAGTAAAATGCAGCGGCACCAGTCTAGGAACAATCTGCAATGTCCGAGAGTTTTTAGCAGTAAATAGCATGCGATCTGGGAGGGTCTCTAGCTAGAAATGCTAATAACATGTTAATAACATGCTAGTAATTGATATGTTATTAGCAACCGAGTTTTCAGCACAGCACTAGCAGGGCTCCCTTGTGTTCCTTGAGGGCAAGGAACGCAAGAGGGGGGTACTGTTATATTCGTGCACACAAACTTCGGTCCGTCTCCGACTTCCGGCCTCCGACCTCCGACCTCCGAATGTTTGGAGGTCGGAGACAGAAGATCATCGGGTTTTTACGCAATGAAGGTTTACTGAGCGTTTCCCGTTTATCCGTTTTTCCATTCCTTCTTAACTTCTCGTTTATTGTTTTGCTTGGTCAGCATACTTCTTCACCCAAATTTGGACTCTCGCTTATTGTTATGTTTTGATTTACCATATTTGGGTTAACAATAACGGACTTAGTATAAATACACTTTAATATCCTCATGTACTTCAGTTTGATTATAAATGTTGCTTTGCTCCTTGCTTTGCTTCTGAGTCTTCCTCCGGTGTCCCTTCGGACTCCGTCTTCCTCCGTCTTATCCATCGGCCTAGGATAGTACGCACACCCTGACCTTCTTGTGGTGTTTGCGCTCACCTCCGATAACCTCTGACCTCCGACCTCCGATCTTCCAACCGGAGACCTTCGGTGATAGCCCCTTTTATCGGCACGGGATATAACACTCGGTGACCACACAGGTTACTAGACGGGTTGTTAAACCCCGGGTGGGATTACTATTTGGATGACTCAAGTCGATCCATAGGACAACAAGCCGGGGAAATTGGGGGCGGATGATGTGGAAAGAGTTCATTGTGTATTTTGAATCTCCCTGTATTAATATTCATACCGTTTCAACAGGGTAAATTGCCCTCCCACACAGTAGGGTGCAGACGTTCGAAAAATTAGCTCTAAGCCACGTGTTAATCACGTGATCGCGTTTGTTTGTTTTAATATCACGTACCCGGCAACTGCCGAACTACGTTGTCCGCTCCCCATACCACGTTTTCTGACTTTTGTCGCCTGCTGAATTGCGCTCCATGGCTATGTACAGCAAAATGGAAAAGTGCATACCTCTGCTCCGAAAAACCTGACGACACTGTCCGCATCACAGCGAAGCCTCATCGGGGCCCACCCAGAGTCCAGAGCCACCACTGCATGTCTGTTGAATCTGATACTAGAAGTGGTGCAATGAATAACAGTGTCAGTACACCCCAACCGCCTGCAACACTAGCCAGATCGGAGCCAGATCCCATGCGGACTCGAGGAGCCCCCTCAAACTCGGAGTTGCAACCTTTTCACTGTCTCCTAGCACCTGCTTTTCAACACGGTAGAGCCGAGGATGCCCACATTCGGTTCAGCGAGGTGCAGGGTTCTCGCCACTGGTATTTGATCGGGACGCACTATGTATTAGCTTGTGTTCACCTCTTCGCTGCCTGCACTCATCGTTGATGGAAACTCGCTCAACTATTCGCCTAGCCTTTCTCAGACCAATGCCTCTCCTTTTTCTTCGAACGCACGATCCTCGGGAACACTTTCTTTCCTCTCGCCACATCCCGCAGCCTACTGTACCTCGATTCCTCGCCAGATTCACCTAGTGTGGCCCCTTTTCAGGATGCGAATACTACAGTTAATCGATAGGGGAGATAATTTAACGGAACCCGACTTATGACTTAGATATCTTAACGCTTCCTCTATTCATCCCTGAACACTCGCTCCTGGGATGAAGGTACTCCTCTCAGCCCTCGTCGTCAGTCTCCTTGCGGGACTTATTCAAGGCTTGCCTGTGTGTTCATCTCCGTAAGTAACTCTCGAGTCTCGACTGAAATCGAGTATTCTCCAGGCCAAGCATGGTCGAAAGCATATCCGCTCGAGGTCCTCTAGGAATGTTGTAAGTCTTGTTCGAAAGTCTTGTTCGATTACCGTGCAGACCAAATACAGATAGCTTACTTCGTTCCTTAGTGCGTAAACAATTTGTTGCACAAGCGTGTATCGTGCTCTGACTGGTGCCCTGTTCAGATTCAGACTGCACAAATCTCAATCCGACAAATACATCCATCCCTTCCCTGCTTCCAGTGACGGGCACAGGATACATCGCAATCAGCGCGTCCGCTGGCGGTGCGTTATCAGGCTACGTGGGCAAGACGTATGGAGCGGCCGGGACATACACGTTCACACGCTCTGTGAGCGACGCCCTGCTGGTTGACGTGAGCGCTATGTCTGTGCCCATGAGTATCGCCGCTCTTAACGGCCCCATGGAGGATCATCCGTATCTTGGTGCCTACATGGCAAACGGTGGCGTAAGACTTGCGCCTGGAGAGGACGGGTATGAATATACCACCATCGTAGTTTGCACGGCACAGCTCATTCACTGCATTCCCTGACCACCTACACTTAATTTGCTTAGGTGTGTGTATATCCAGCCTAGGTGAACATAGCTCAGTATAGCTCTGTCTAGTTGAGCTACACAGGGTCTGTATAGGCACCTATGCTCACCTAGGCTGGATATACACAGACCCATCAAACTAAGTGTAGGTAGTCAGGAATGCAGTGATTCGTGGTGGCCCAGTCTCGCACCCTCCCGCTGATCGGTTCACGGTTTCCACAGCAAATCCTGATCACAATGTTTCTGCGCGCGTTACGGGAAGTCAAATCTGGACGGTCGCGACAGTTGCGGGCTGGCTGAGGTGTGCAACGAGGTCAGCTCGCGTTAATCAAATGCTGATGAAGACTGATCGTTGAGCTCCAGCGGAAATGTGAGAAGGAGGGACCCGGAAATTGTGACCTATAGTGCATGGGCTCTGCATTGAAGATTTGAGTGCTAGCTATGCACGCAGACTCCTGCTAAGCAATTAGCGCCAGGGAAAATGTGATATAGTAAGTGGTTGCAAATGCAATGAAGTATTAGCATCAGGTGGTAGGAGCGTCGGGCTGCAAGAGATAACGGGGTTCTCTTTTTTATGCTACACTCCATCTGTACTCCGCGGTCCGTCGGTACTTTCAGATGTACGGCTGGAATTTATCGGGACGCGTATCCATCACATGATCGCGTTTGGGTGATGACAGTCACGACACGAGACCGCGAAGCACAGTCACAAACCGAACTTTGTGTCTGCTCCCGCTACCGCGTTTTCTGGGTTCTCTCGTCTCTCGTCTCTGCTGGACTCCGCGCTCAATGGCGACCGCAAAAGTCAGGATCGCCGCGCGCCTCCGTCCCCGCCTCGCCGGCGAACCCACCGACGACGCCGTCCGCATCGTCCACGGCGAGGCCTCCTGCAGCAACGTCAGCACATCCAACCCTAATACCAGCGGCGCAAACACCTCCGCGGGCAGCGCGAGCGGGAGTGGGACGTTCATCTCTGTTGCGAACCCCCGCGACGCGAGCCAGGTCTTTCGATTTCCGTGCGTCGAGTTCCCCTCTCTCCTTTACGATTTCTTTATCTCGGGTGGTGGCATCTTTTGGGTGTCTGTGTCTGGGGAAGGAGTTTGAGATACCTAGAGGCATCCTCAGGGTTCGATGCTCGTCGTGGTCATCGCCTCGTACCCCTAATCGTGTCGACGACGATTGCTGACTTGTATGCTGTATAGATTCACCAGCTGCTACGATGCCGGCTCGACGCAGGCGGAGCTTTTTGAAGCGGACGTACGTCCGCTCGTCGACGTCGCGCGCGGGGGCGTGGTGCGTGCTCTTTCTTCATTTTCTCTTTCTCCTTCAGGGTTCCTCTCCCCTCGTCCTTGCCCCATACCCCCTTCACCCGCCCCGAATCCCACCCCGAATCCCACCATCGTACCACCCACGTATCCTGCATATGCTCCCCACTTATCCGCTCCGCCCCCTCCTATCCTCACCCGCCTTGACGCTTTACGCTTTACCCCTACCCGCACCCTTTACCTAACCTCATCCTCCTCAATCCCCGCATACTCACCGATGAATTCCTCTCCAGACCGTGACGATCTTCGCGTACGGCGTCACTAGCAGCGGCAAGACCCACACCATGCAGGGCACCCGCGCCGACCCCGGCGTCATCCCCCGCGTCGTCGAGGTGCCGACTCCTCTTGCCTGCGCGCGCTTCCCGCTGACGTAACGGCCCACAGGCCCTCTTCGCCGCCGAGACGGACGAGACGACCGAGGTGACGGTGTCGTATATCGAGATCTACAAGGATGACGTGTTCGACTTGTTGGTCGTCCGGGAGAATGTGCGTTTCGTTTTTTTTTTATCCCTTGAGCTTTCCGTTCTTCGGCGTGGTGCTTGCGAGCTTGCGTGGTACTTACGAGAATGGCGCGGTGCTTTCGAGATTGCCGCGCTGCTTTCTTCCTTTGGAAGGGTCCTTACTTTGGGCAAGGTGTTGTATTTTTGGTGTGGTGCTTGCGGGATTGTGTCCGGCTGTGGGGACGTCTGCGCCGTCCCATTTTGTTACCCGACAGCGGCATTGCGGGGCAGGGCCTGATGTGCTACCCCTATGGGCTTAGCGGACTGCTGCTGCTGTCCGTCGATGCTGCGCGCGATGCGGTGGTGGGCCGAGGAACAATATGTCGTATTCTTGACTTGCACCGAGGCTCGCCGTCGCCTCTGCACGGTCTGCCTCCTCTTTCTTGTCGGCTTCGTCCGCCGCGGCCGTTGGCGCCTCTTCCGCCCTTGGCGGTATAACGACGAGTAGCGGGTTTGCGCGTTTCGGGTTTACGGGGAGTGGCTGCGGCGTACGAGGAAGTCTGCACTGTTCCATTGGCTCGTGCGGGGGTTCCGGGCTTGCATACGCGGGGAAGCGGGGTCTGTGACGGCGGGCTGCGTTGACGCTGAGCGGTGCCCCGATGCGATTGGGGGAAAGGTCCTGACCTGCGCCGTCGTCCTTTCTCCGCTCCTCGTTTTTTTTCTCCGCTTTTCTTGTGGCGCGTTCGCCCCTGCTTGGTGTGAAGACGGGCCTGGGTACGGGTTTGCGCGGGAGAACGGACTTGGACTTGGAGGGGCTGCTTGCGTTTGCGTGCGGACGTCTGCGCTGTCCCCTTGAGGCGCCTCGGTGGACCGGGATTCCGGGGGCACATACGCGGGGAAGTAGGGCCTCCGATGACCCTGTGTACTTTTTGGCGGACTGCTTTGCCTTGCGTTTCTCCGCCCCTGTTCTTTCGGCGCCTAGAGTTCTCGATCTAAAGATATTACGGCGGGAACTACCGGCCTTGCGTCCGCAATCGCTTTTCGCTCTCTTGTTTCTTCGGCGTCCTCGTCTGTGCGACTTTGTTCTATCTCCTTTTCCTCCCCGCCTTCCCACAGACACGAAACCGAGACTAACCCCCGCCCAGGCCCCGAAGCTCCCCGTGCGCGAGAACGACGTGGGCGCAGTGTTCGTCGCGGGGCTGTCCAGCGCGCCGGTGCGGAGTGTGGAGGAGTTTGATAAGGTTTATAGGTGAGTGGCCTGGGTTTCGGTTTCTGTCTGTTGTCTTCCGGGGAAGAGGAGGTGTGCTCGTTCTTGGGTGGCAAGTGGAGGGTTCGTGCCCCTTCTGGTCCTGTTTCGGACTGGCTTCCTGCGTCCTGGTGTCAGGTCTGACTAGCACGAGGGGGGGAAGGAGGGGTGCTGTTTACGGGAGAAGAGGACGAGGAGTAGGTCTTCCGCGGCCTGCATCCTGTGTGTCGGGTGGGTGCTGCTTCTGGCTAGGAAGAGGGGAAGGAAAAAGTCGTTGCACTCGACGTTGCTCCGACAGCAAGGCCCCTCCTCCGCCTCGTCCTTCTAGCCGCTGCCCCTCCCGTCCTTCCATTCATCCTTGGCTTGTCTCCTCCGTGTCCCCATTCCCGGCCATTTCCTATATCCTTCCCTGTGTACACAGAAACTAACACCCCCACAGCACCGCAACCGCCCGCCGCTCTGTCGGCGCGACGCTCCTGAACCGCGCCTCCTCGCGCTCGCACGCGGTGCTCACGCTGTCGCTGCGCGTCACCTCTGGGACGCACGTCCGGGAGGGGAAGATCAACTTGGTGGATTTAGCGGGGTCGGAGAATAACAAGGTGGGTTACACTACATACATGTATGCTTGCACGTCTGCTCGAAGCTAACGCGCGTTTGCAGCTGACGGGGAACGACCCGTCGCGGATGGCGGAGAGCGCGGCGATTAATAAGAGTTTGAGCGTGCTGGGGCAGGTGGTGCATGCGCTGAATACGGGGGCGGTGAGTCATCTGTGGTTCCCGTTCTCGTCTGTGGTTCTCCTTCTATTGCCCGCTTGTCCCTTGCTCTACAAATAGTTTCCCCCTTCATCCGGAGTTCCTCTTCCTTCCACTTCCCCTACTTCCGCTCACTTCATTGATTAAACCATGGCCACTGTTTCGTCGCCCCCTGTTCTTTCTTTACCCTCTCTACTTTACACACTTTTTCTTCTTTCCTCACTCTGGACTTCCTTTGACCGGTTACGACCAACTATCCCCGTCGGCTCATCTTCGTCCGCTGCTTGTTTATTAGCATATCCCCCTCGTAGTGCACTCGTCGTGCCGTTATCGTTGTCCCTCTTCCTCATCGTTTCGTCTTCTCCTTAGTCCTTTGCGCTCGTACTGACCCCACTTCCCCAGCCGCGCATCCCGTACCGCAACGCGAAGCTCACGCGCATCCTACAAGACGCCCTTGGCGGGTCCTCTGTCGGACTGCTCATTTGCAACCTCGCGCCCGGGGCCAAGTTCCGCCAGGACACGCTCAATACGCTCAAGTACGCTATATTAATGCTAAAGTGATACGCACCGCTGACCGCGCTTCTTTAGTTTCGCCGTGCGAACGAAGAACATCGAGAACAAGCCTGTTGTCAACGAGCGGGGTGGGTGTCGTTTCTTTGTGCGCGTGAGTCTCTTCTGACGCTTGCTGCGCAGAGATTCGGGTGCCCCCGCCTGCCCCCGCCCCCGCGCTTGTGCCCCTACCGAAGATCGACCTCGCGGCGAAGCTTGCGGGCCCAACAACTCGCGCTGTCGGGCGTCCGTCGCTCGTCCCGCGGCCCGCTGCGCGCTCGTCCACGTTTGGGCTTGGCGCGGCGCCTTTCGCGAATCGGTTGTCCGTCGTCGGGGTTGGCGCGCTCAAAGAAAAGGAGAAGGAGAAGGACGAGATGCTGCCTGGGCTGAGCGAGGCGGAGATCGATGCGCGGGTGCGTTTCGTTACCTGTTCCTTCAAGTATGGGGTACTGATAGACATATCCAGATTTCGCGTGCGGTGGAGGCAGAGGTGGCGCGGCGGCTGGCGGAGCGGGAGCGGGAGATGGCAATGGAGGCGGGGTCGAGCCGGGGGAAGAGCAAGTCACCGAAGAAGGAGGCGAAGACGCTGCCGCCAGGGCTGTCGCCCCTGCTGAAGCGACACAAGGACCTCGACGACCAGCTGCAGGCGCGTCTGCAGGAGCTCGAGCGCAAATTGTCAGTTCTTCTTCATTCGGGGTTTATCTTGGTGCTGTTGCTGACAGTGACGTTCTTCTCAGCGAGCGGGGAAACAAGGAGGCGGCGCTTGCGGACGTGCTATCGCCCGTATCAAAGAAGAAGACGGGGCGCGCGTATGTCGCTCTCGCGCGTGCGCACTCGGATAAGTGCGTTCTCGCGCCATTGGTTCCTCTGCGGTATACTAATGAATGATCCAGGGGTGACTTGCAGGTGGCGCTGGACCTGTACCGGTAGGTGGTAAACGCACTCAGTCTTGAGGCATGCTGATTCCCTCCATCCCAGACGCGCCGAGGCGTACGTTCCCGATAACGTCAAGCTGAAAGAGAGGTGGATCCTTTTTATCGTACACGTCTTCCTGTGCCGCGTCACGCAGCACGGGGGTGTGCCGGGGCGATAGACGAAGTTCTGACTGCGCGGTAGGATCATTGAGATTGAGTGGGCCGTCAAGAATGGGAAAGCGTTCAAGGCGTCGCCGAAGCGGGCCAAGAAGAAGGAGCGGAAGGGCAAGAAGGTGGCGGAGGTGCTACCTGATATGGACGTCGACGGGCGGGTGGAGGCGGATGGGGGCGCGGGCGAAGGCGAGGGGGAGGGGGAGGCCCACGACTCTGACGATCAGATGGAGGTGGACGAGGTGGAGACGTCGCTCACCGGCCGCGCGGTGTTTGCATTTGGTGCGGAGCTGACGAACACGGGTAGCAAGCGCTCGTTTTCGGTGGCGGATGGGGACGCGGGGATGGAGACGCCGGCTAAACGCCCCAAGCGCGGCGCGGGGAAGCAGCGCGTTGTTGTGATAGAGAGCGATGAGGAGGACGAGTTTGAGCCCGCCGCGGCGCCACGGAAGAGCAGGCGACGGATCGGAGGTCTGGCGTGATTCGAGTGGAGGCTTGTAATCGTGTTGGAGGTTTTGTGGATTTGGTGCACCCTTCACCATCGGCATATTTTTATGTGTATATACAGTGGGTCCGATTCCAATTGAATATCTAAATGTGTTCTGTGTTCTCAGGACTGTCCGAAGCGGTTACAAGCAAGTCTGGTCGCCGATATGACTCTCCCTTATCTAGCATTGTTACTGGGGCGCAGAACAAACGCAGGCCGGTCCTTTCTCGCGGAAATAAGTCGATTTGACTGGGATATATAGGTGACAAAGGACGAAGTCAAAGGCGGAACGATGCATGTTTACTGTCAATCTCGGGGTTCGGAGGCATTCTCGGCCATCCGTACGAACACCTTTCCGTCAAGCGACGGAAGCCATTGCCTGACCAACTTTACAGTAGCCGGATCTATGGAGCCGAATTGGGTCCAAATTCTAATGTGTAGCGTCAGCCCCGCCAATATCCTTTCCCCCGCCTCGGCCAAAAGCTCGTCAACACATCCCATTGCCACTGGTACAGACTGCAAAAGCTCCTGAAGTCGGTGAACAAAGCCAAGTGTAATGTGATCGTTTTCAGTGCCTTGAGATTGCTGAGACTGTCGAAATGGCGTAGGGTATAGCCGGCGTAGTCCACAGACGGGGAGTGAATATAGATGGAACGGAGGGAGCCCAGGGTGCTCCCGGTGATTAAAATGTCTGGTCCAGGATTTTGCTCATGAAAATGCGACGCTAACAGGCTTTTTCAGCAAAGTGTGGTGGTACGATATGTTAGGAACACGCACTGTCCAAGATGCAGAGTTCCTGGAGCGACCGCTCACTTGCACGCAGAAGAATTTGCAGCACCTCGGGTGCTGTCTCATTGCCCAGCCGCAGTCGTTTCAGGCGCGTGAAATCCACCACGGTGCATAGATCCATGATGTCTGCGGGGTCCATGGCGCTGACCGTGAGCGACTTGATCACAGATCGTGGCAGATGGGAACTGGGTACGGTCGGAGTCTTCGGGGACCTCGTTTTAAATGCCACCCGGTAGAGCCTCACATCTTCTAGGCCACTACTATTGTGCAGGACCGAGTCGAGTTCGGTGGCATCGCTAAATTCGTGATCGCCCAGGTCTATGCACCGAAAGGTCGGACGCGCAAACGCGACGAGGAAAGCGTCCTTGAGAAGGGGGTGGTGGTACCGCCAAGGCGCTTGCTCGTGGTACTCCTCGGGGTCGTAATTGACCGCTGAGACCGTCGCGATGCGCTCCAAGTTGGGCAGGGAAGAAAGGATGTGAGCCAAGTGCTCCGCATTGCCGTAGGTATGCTGAAAAGACAACTCTCTGACGTAGGTCGCGATGTGTGGCGACGCTGAGAGAAGCTCGGCGAAGTGGGCGATTAATCCGGCCGGCTCTGGCTCGAGCATGTCCAATTGCACTACGGAGAACAGGTGCATCTGGCTCCGCCGAGAAAAGGCGCGGGCGACAAGTGCGCAGGACCGGAGTGTTCTTAATCTTTTCCTTGGATGGCACAGGTGTCGCCACTTGATATTTTCGACATTGATTTCGTTTAGAATCATGTCGACGAGCTCTTGGGGTAAATTCATCTTAGCACACTGAACGAAAAGAATCAGCCAGGGAATGCATTCAACCAGAGGTGATTACCCAGACCAGTTGCGCAAGTCTAGAGTGGCAACCAAGTGGCAAGCAGATGGATTGGATTATTTTTTGGAACTGGGCAGAATCGATGTGAACGGTGGCCACTAGGGGCTGAGATTTAATTCCTACCTCGCGGGAAGATGCCACAGGATGAGTATTTCAGGAATGGGTGGTTGTCGAAAGCAAAGACTCCCGCGCTTGTTTGTTCCAAGTTCAAACTTCAAAGATTGCCCGATTTGGACGCCCGGACATTCGGTCATTATACAAAAGACAAGACATGCCTTCGCTCCGCTCCGGCTGGGGAGGTGAGGGTGTATGTTATAATCTCTAAGCAAACAAACATATTCTCTACTCGAGAGGGTTGAAATGAATTTAATGGAGAGTCTGGTACATGGTATGAATTATTCAAAAACAACAGCATTTTACCAGGATGACGTTGAATGACAGTCCTTGCAAAAAGTTTTCGACGCTATAGCCGTAAATCTCCAAACGAAGAGTGCCGCGGAATCCTTCGGCGCGAAGGCTGGCGAACCGGCGGCTGCGGAGGCGACAGGAGTATGAGCAGAAGGATATGGGAGATATGGGACTCGAATCTCACCTCCCATATGAATTGATTTTCTGGGCCTGAATTATTATGAAGAGACGTGAACAAGCAAGGTGGCTGAGAACGGTCGAGCTCGGTGAAGGGAGAACGACACCCTGATATGGTGACAGATATGCATGATTGCTGCGCACCCGGGTAGATAATGAATCGCGAGACACGGGAAAGCTGGCAACATCCTGTTGGCACATGAGTGATTTGGGACCTGTGTAGATTCACATATGAAGAACATCGTGGAATAGCTTCCTGTCCTCGTGCTGCGCGACAACTGAGCAGATATAAATCTGCGTAGAAAGAGAAACATCAGTGAAGCGAAGGACGAGCTGAGTTAGTCAAATACCTAGCGCAAATTGACACGCTGCGCAATGCACTTTTCCATCTCGTACGGCCGAGTCGTGCAGCATGCTGCGGAAAAGGAAAACCGACGAACCGCGGCGTATGGAAACTATGATGGACGGAGGGGGTCCGGGGGGAGTACATGAGAAATTGGTGTTGGGGCTTCGGTAGCTTCGGTCGTACATCTTGAACGAATTGAACACTTGAACACCTTGAGTAATCTTGCTGAGAGTTAGACGTCCAGTGTGAGATCTTGAGAGCTTGAAATACTTTGATGAGGTGTTGCCCAGGCGCCGAGAGGTCTTGTCCATCGGTTAAAGTGTTGCGCGGTTGTCGTCTGTGATCCAAATCAACAGTCAGGTAGCGAGTCGAGACTTGAAAGTTTGAAGCGGTGTTTGTCAGATTGGGGTGTTGCCGGAAGTGGCGAGGAAGAGGAAGGGAGAGAAGAAATGTAGCAACTTGATGCTCGCGGTGTCTTCCTGGGCTTCATGCTTCATGCGAGGACAGCCATGAAAAAGAGGCAAAATTACTGCGAGAGGGCGGCAAAGATGATGGGAGGAAAGAAGGATGCAAGATTCGATAGGCCCACCTTTTGAGTGGGTCTTGAGCGCTTGATCGTCCCCCGTCTGAATAAGCCGAACGTCATGCGAACAGCACAGAAAGGCGAAAGTTGAAGTTAATTTGCGATCTTTAAAATTAAATGCGGGAGAAAAGCCTTGAAGCGAACCGAGACAGCGGGACTTTGGAGCAGGGACCCAAGTGGACGGGGGAGAAAATAGACTTGGGAATCAATAGCCAGGAAAAGGAAATTTATCCAGCTGCGAGATGGGAAAGGAATCGCAAACGGGGTGTTGTCGGAACAGCGCAAACAGGACCATCGTGATACGAGGCATCGGCTTAAGATACGTAACACCGAAAGAAAGTGTATCTGTCCGGACTGAAGACTCAGAGTAGTTCGCTTGAACGATGAAGACTCGGATGGTAAAGTAATAACACAATTCATTGACAGGAAGAAACAGGAGCTATTTGCTAATTCGAATTCAGACATCAACCGCCTGAAGGATAAATCAGCGAAAAATATCGCTCGAGAATGGAAAGGAATACGAACCGACATGCGTGCCATTCTTGTCCGTGCACTGGAACCAGACGCCGCACGCCGGGAATATACCGCTGGGCTCGTTGCCCGCATCTTTGAGGAGCAGGGCGACAACGCCGTGGGCCGGGACATCGAGCGCTGTGAAGTTACGAACGGCAGTGCCATTGTCGGTGTGGGTCCACAGGTCCTGGGGTGAAAGTGAGATTGAAATTGCCTCGATGAAATAATCACATACCCGAACAGAGTACTGGCGACCCGCACGGATCCAGGGCGACTCTGTGAGGTTGAAGAACATGGTCGATGGCTCGTTGAGCGTGTTGAGCTTGAAGTCCCGTTAGCTCGGATACTTCGGTCGGAAAACAACGTACAAGCATGAACACAGTCCCGTTTTGTGACGGTCCACTCCAATATTGGGCGGGGAACGAGCTGTTGCTAGTCCAGTCCGGCTATATACTGTGTAAGCGTGGTGTTGAGATATGTGGGCCTTAGCGTTACATTGATACCCCAACGGAACGGCGATATGCTCTGCCCAACCACGGAATCCTGGTTTATTGCAAGAACTTCGGTGTTCTTGAGAATGCCGAGGATATCGGGAGTGATTGCAGAAAGCTGCCAGAAATTTAGTCAAGGCGTTCGCAATGAATGTAGGAACGGACATTCGTTCCAATCTATATTGTTTTGATGTGTTAGCGATTCGTTGAAGCAACCGGAAAAGTTACCAAAAGGGGAGACTTCATCAATGCCCAGGCGGTCCAGTGGGATTTCGCCTCGTCGAACGTTAGACCGCCATTTCCGAGTTGAAGCTAAAACACCAAAATCAGTCAGAGTCTACATCTTACATGGTTAAGAGCACACCATGTCCATGTCATTGTGGCCAAAGAAATCGGTGCCTTGCGTAATGAACGAGTTACTGTTTCCGCATCAACACCAGAGGGATATGACCTGTGTCTGGGATAGACGTACAAATTGATTATCGCTGCCAGTGAGTCCCACTCAGGGGCAATATCGCCAGTAACCTGGGAACAGTGTAATTAATTGGTCGAGCCGCACCTAAAGGCAATGGTTTATTTACCCGCCAGCTGTGGCCAACGTTCTGTCCCCATCTTTGTGAAGGAATCAACGTCACGACGGTGAGTGAGAGGACGAATGGAATACGAACAGCCAGACTTGACTCTGTATTTCAAGGTTAGGAATAGAACTATGATATGTTAAGCGTACGTACCCATCCCCATTCACAGAGAGAAAATATGAAGGGGGGTTGCTTGCTGGTTTCCGCAAGCTCGGCCAACGCATCGGCCATGCGCTGATATTCTATGAAAGAAAGAAATATATATCAAAACCTATCCCGGAACCATGCGGTGGCGAGCTTACTGCCGACAATCCCTTCACGGATAATATCGTCGTAGGGAACTGTGGAAGGCTTCTTAAGACGCGGGGTTCAGAAATCTTTCAAGACCACCTACTAGCACAGTTGTCGTATCTATTTAGCAACGCGTCAAATAAGAAGAAGAGGATGGAAATCGAAGACGGACTTTAGATAGTCAAAGCCCCAGTTTTGGAAGGTGGTAGCATCGCGGAGCTCGTTCTGGAATGAACCAGGATATCCAGCGCACGTAAACCAGCCAGAATCACTGACACGCTGGGTCAGTGGCCTTGGGAGTCGGAAGGGATACAGACATACCTGTACTACAGAAACGTCGGCAGGTTTTAAAGAAGGGAGTATGAGGTCACTCACTATGCCGGTTTTGCTGCGAAGTTTTAAGTCAACCCGGGATGTAATTAGTGAACTCCGAGAACGAGAACGTACAAGCCGAGGGCATGGATCTGATTGGTCAGGGACTTCATGTCCGGGAATCGTATTTTGTCTGGAGCAGTTTTACTACCAAGAAATTTGTCGTGTACCTTCAACGTACCTGCAACTATATCACCGCTCGCGGAACGATTCTTCTCAGCGTAGCAATCGTCGATATTGACAAAATGATAGCCGACGTCCTACGGGCGAGGCTTCATCAATTATGCAAGACGGTAATGAGAGGTAACTGACCAAAAGACCGAGGGATTTCATCAGCTGTGCTGTAGTAAGCATCAAGTCCTGGTCGATGTTGCACTGTTCTTCGGTTACGCCAAAGCTCATGATTAACCAACTCAAAACGCGTACCTGGTAAGCGTTCCAGGCTTCGCAAAATTAGAAGGAATCCTATACAATGCGCTGCAACTTACTGTTATATCCCAACACTTGAGACACGAAGAATAAGGGAGGAGATCCAAACACAAAGTTGTGAAGACTTGCCGGGTAAGCGAGCCACGCCGTTGTTGAGAGCAGCCACGGGGGCCAACAATACTAGGGCGATGCCAGCGGCACCGCCAAGAAATTGGGAGAACGTCATCTTTTCTGCGGTTTAAGCGAGGGGACCAGCGCTCTTTATATGCTCCACCAGTGTTTAGGTCGCATGATCTACTGATTCACCGAGCAATCGCCGGCGGCGATGGATTTACGGCATTAGAACAAGTCACAGTGGTATTCAGGACTTCTTAGACGCACGGCAGAGTTGGAGGGTATCATAAAGGAACAAAAATAGCTAAATTAGGAGCTGTGAGGAGCATGCCTGTCAATGGTAACGTCAATGGGAACGAAGTCGAAGCTCCCTCATCCTCATGAGTGCCACATCCCGTGGTCGAGACGGTCCGGTACTCACATGATGCTGTAGAGATGTCGCTGCCTCGGTGCGGCAAGTTAAGCTGTTATTTATGAACCCAGTGCCAGTGGCAGCAAGAAGAAAGAACAACGGCGGTAATTGCCCGAAATTTGATTATTGTTCAGGGTTCGTGTGGAGAATGGTAGGTGGGGTCGAGCCAGCAATTCAGTGGGAAACGTGTAGAATTACCTTCCGAACCAAATATGGCATCCACTCCGTGAGTTTGTCGTCAGTGTCTCGTGAGGCACAACCGACAAGTCAGGAGGTTGATTGCGTCTGACCTTTAGTTTATGGTCGCTTTCACCTCGACGGTGTTTAACGGGGCGGTGACAAGTCCGCGTCCAAGCGACACCAAACGAGTTCGTCTGTAGTGTGAAGAGTTCTGAGCGTGATCTTTCGCAGCGCCATCAGGCGGGCGAGATTCCCGAAAAAAACGAGCACGACTCGCACCAGAGGTGGATCTTGTCCCCCGATTCGAACCGAGGCGAGTTGGTGGGCTGCAGCCAATATATCCTCCCCTGCCTCGCGGGGATCTATTGCACAGTTAGCATGCAGTTACAATTGGAAAACCAACTGATCCAAGTGTTGGTTCGAATCCGCGTATGTATCAACGTCCTGCAATGTAGAGGCGTTTGCACGCAGGAGGGCTTGTCGCCGCCGCCGCCGCATCCACGAGATTGAGAAAGCGCAACTTTTTAATCTCTATAGAAGTGAAGGCCCGCATCATGGAGTCGATTTCTGCGGGATCCAAGGAGCGCAGACCCAGGAAATCCACGGTGACGGTTGGTGTGCGTGGGGCGGATTCGCACTGGGGATGTCCGAGTTAAAAAATCCGACATATCGCAGGGCGAGTTCCTTCAATCCAAGGGCGTTTCCCAAAGAGCGTGTGCAATTCTGAGGCGTTGGCGAATCTATAGTGGACCAGTCGATGTGACGGATAGTCGGGCACGATAGCGCGGTAAGGAACGCAACTTTCAGAGGCGGAGGATGTGCAACCCAGTTGGAGCTCTCCTATCCATTGGGGTAAAAGACCTCTTCCAGGTTTAACAGGGAAGAAAGAATTTCTGCGAGGGGCTCCGCGTAAGATATATTGTATACAATGTGCAGCTGTTTGACGTAGGAAGATACGTGCGGGGCACACAAGAACAGCTCTAAAAAGCGGGCGCGTGAGGTAGCCTCCCCAACGTTGCGTCCCTCAGTAAGAGAGATCGCAGAAAAAAGCAGCATGAGCGGACGAAATTCGGACGAATGCCGGGGCCAGGGTACACGTTTGAGAAGAACCACCGACTGGGAGCTGTAAGCGTGAATGGATTGTCCTCTGCGGATAAGATCTCCCCCAGAATTGCATCTATGAGCTCTTGTGGAATGGTTCCCATCGACTGTGGCGAGACGATTTCGGTCTCTGTGGGATTGTAAGATCCACGGTAGGTGTAGTCGCTCAACTTGTTAGAGTTCTAAATTGATTTCCTTCGAGCACGGCAGCGTATTGTCGAAACTTATCGAAATCGATGATGAGGGTCCGGAGCAGAGGAAGCTAAGGCGACAACGCGACAATCCCCGAATCTTTCCCACGATGCCACTGCACCGCTCTCTCGCGCGATATCTTTTCCAGTGGGGGGAGGAGAGGATGCGGCCTCCGTGGGCCGTGCGAGCCTAAGGATGCTGCGACCCTGCTCTGATCTCGATCATGCTCATGCAGATGCATCTCCGTTGGTTTGCAAGGTGGACCGATCACTCGCCTCCGATTTGCTACCCTTGTTCTACCCCCAGTGTCCGAATTCGACATGAGTGGCATCGTCTTTAAAAACTAGACAGGCCATTCCAAGTTCTCTAGCCAAGCTGCGGACCAAGGCGTGAACTCGAAAGACTAAACGAGTGAACGCCACACTCGCTCGCGGCCGTATCGATTCTCCGGGTTGGACTACCTCTACGGGTCCCTATTCATCTCACCGGGCTCCCAAACTAGAGTAAGTGGATCTTGGGCAGCTGACGGAGGTCATAGATATCGGATCATTCTGACAATCAAGCAGACGCGCAATTATTCTGTCGCCGGTTTCAAGAAGCAAATGTATCATTGTATGCCTCGCCGCCAAGGGAGGGTACGCTCGTGGACGCGACGCAATTATTTAATCACCGCGCAAGAAGCAAATTCATTCAATGTCTTCAGCAAGCGAACGTGCGATTGTGGGGCCGGATCGTTGCCCTGGTCGACTCACCATCCATCTTCTACTTCTTGCCGGAAGCATTTACACGCCTTCCCTCACAACTAGGCTTATTTCCGATCCCTCTCTGAAAAGCTCCCTTGGGCACTGACAACTGCCACTCTCCGGCCAACAAGACAACGGCTTATAGACTATTAGATCTGAGTCGCTATGTCGATTCTGGACCGCTCCACCGCCAATGTTCATTAACAAACTCCATTTGCTTTATTCAATCTACCGGCGGACGGACTGATATCGGCCGTCCACGGACGTCTGACTGCCTATTCTGTTCACTCGGTGTCTGAAAAGACCGACAGCCTGCGAAGGAATCCGGGGCGACCACTCAACGTCTCAGCTTCGTGGCTTCATTTAAGAAATAATTGACGTGGTTTTTCTTAAACCGTGGACTGGCGTCGCACAAGTTATTACATGGAATTTACTGGCCAACTCAGCCGCCGCCCACGCTAGCACGCTCGTCTTACCTGGAACGGAGTTTGACCCACCTCTTTGGTGTCTCAAAGATCCCAGTGTTAACCCAAAATCGAGAAACGAGTGTTTACGCTGGACGGTTGACTTTGTGGATATCTCATAATTCCGAGACCTAGGTGCACGTCGCCGAGGAAAAATCCCCACCGCCAAGAAAACGTGCACTCGTGGAGCTCCTGGACGCAACGTTGCAATAAATTATTCGCCGCGCAAGAAGCAAGTGTATTCAATGCTCCTTACTTCTCCAGGCGAACGTACGATTGCGGAGC
This sequence comes from Mycena rosella, assembly GCA_029378255.1. NCBI lineage: Eukaryota > Fungi > Basidiomycota > Agaricomycetes > Agaricales > Mycenaceae > Mycena > Mycena rosella. The sequence goes on along the minus strand of JARKIE010000029.1, from coordinate 89,401 downwards.
CGGATCATTCTGCTAGTCAGTTCATGGACCGGACCATTTTGCTTCGTCTGTCCACCGGTGTCTAAAATCACCGCTTCTAATTCAGCTTATTCAATCGCCTGTCCGACTTCTTTCTATTCAGTTCGCTCCTTCCTGCGCACTCAATGGTCCTCGGTTCGCGGGAAAGTTCTCCGTTGTATGCCTTACGTCTTACCGTCCAAATTGTGACACCGGTTTTGGACATCGTGCCATTGCGTCAGTCAACGTATAAAAACCCCGCAGCGAATTCCCGTTCGGCGTGCTTCCCTCCAAGTACAAATCTCACTTCGCTCCCCTCACAATCGTCTCCTCGTCTGTTTTCTATCCACGCACCATCATCTCCTCTCTCACAAAGATGTTCTCTCAAATGTTCTCTCTCGGCCTCTTGGCTCTTTCGGTTGTTAGCGCGGTTCCAACTGGCTCTGAGACCTCCGCCTTCGGTGCCCCAGACTCTAAAGTGGTATATCTACAGGGCTCCTCGAGTATGGCCAGATCGTGACTGTTGCTCAGGCGGCGTCCCCGGCTCGTGCGATGGTCCCTGGGATCTATGTTATTACTCAAACATCTGGCGCCTGCACTGTGGATTCAGAGGTGTTCGCTCCCGAAGGCCATATACATACTATCCCGGCAGGAGATATAACTCTCCCATATCTCAGGACCGTATATCCACCCATCTCTCTGCGGCCGTGCTTTCTCTGGTTTCCCCATTTCCCTCTGCAGTGGCAAGTTGAGCGCATCGGCGCCGATCAGTACAACATTGTCTCTACCAAGTACGGAACGCTCGCTGCGGGCCCACGGGACGTCATTGGATTTCATGTATGTTTTCTACTTTGCCGCCGCCGTATGAACCCAATTTGTGCACGGCCAGACTCACATAACGCTTACCTGCGATGCAAAAACACTTCTCCCCGATGACACCAAGCCGACCATCTGGGCGATCGAGAGTGCAGGTAACGGCGAGTGGATCGTACGTCCTCTCGCTATCCAGCTTATCTTTCTTTTCTCGCTGACGTGCGCCACCGTCTACAGATCAAAGTCCCCAACACAGACACGGTGTGGAAATACAACAATATCCGCCTGGACAACACCGTGCGTCGTATTTTTTGCGGTCGCAAACCAATGCTGATGCTTTATCCAGATTTCACTCTTCCCCACCGACGGCTCCCTCATCGAGTGTTGGGTGTTCACTCGGATTGATCGCGACTGAGGATGCGAACGTTAACTAATTATTGTTTCAATGTCTTGTAGCTATCGTCGTTGTCTGGCTGGGTTCAACACCCGCCATATGCTGAAAATATAAAAGGGTTCAACACCAACATCGTCGTGCGATCAGACAGTACTCATTAAATGTAACTCAATGTTTGAGAGTGATCCTTTTTTCCCCTCGTACTCTTCCCGTTCAATTTGTGCAAGCCAAGCTCGATACGGATGCTCTAACATAAGGTATAATATCCGGGTTATGGTTCGCAGTATGTAGGACACTCTACACGTTCTTAGGCAGACAGAAAGGTCTTCAAAATACGGCTGAGGCCACAACTGATTCGTGAGGATCCCACCCGCGCGTCCTCCTCGGTTGTACTTCGAGCGTCGTGAGCGACAAATAAAGGACAGGTGTTTGCTGGCTCCCCTGCACCGCGGGCGTGCGCAGTTAGAGGCTCGGGGTGTGCGGGAAGGGAGGTTGCGCGGCTACGCAGAATCTTCGAGCGCCCTGCGAGGCTGGCATTAGCCCCATCTTGCGGACACCAAACAAGAGTCCAAACACCGCCATTGCACAGGTGGTCGGAGGCATGGCCCGTCAGAGTACATACCTCCTGTTTTCGCTGGGCCGCCAGAAGGGGATGGAGAAAGGCGCGGTGCGGGGACGCCGGAGAAGAAAAAACCCACTATAATCACCGCGTCCGATACACGCCTGCGTTACGACCATGGAGATGGGAGAAGAGACGGAAGAGACAGCGACCGGGCAAATATACGCTGGAAAATGCGACAGAGATGGCCGGTTCATCCCAGAGATGACAGAGCCAGCAAAGATCACTCTAGCGAATGCGACTGCTATGTTGAGCTCGAATATCAGCACAGATATGGGGACGCTGATCTAGACAACACCCCGGTTAAGTACGAAGACGGCCGGCACGGCTTGGGCATTCCAACGAATACTGAGGGCACATTCCGGCCTTTCAAAGATCTCGCTCTTTCCCCTTGATTCAGCGGCTGCGTTGATCGTGAATTCAGCCAGAATGAACCGTGAGAGGAAATCATCAAGCCGGAATGATCCAGAAAGAATAATTAGCGAGTTAACGTGACCGTGACCTGCCAGTGCCTTCTCTTTTAATCCTACCCTGGCACCACAACATCGCCCCGGGTCCCCATCCGCGATAATGTCCGAAGGATCTTCGGCAAAGAGAAAAAGAACTGAAGATCCACCTGCCGAGCCCGCCGATGCTGCTCCGCTTCGTTCCAAAATCTGGATGCCGTATGGCGACATCATCCTCCAAGCGGAATCCACGCAGTTCCGCGTCAACCGCGACGTTCTAGCCCAGCAGTCGTCCGTATTCAGAGACATGTTTTCCGTGCCCCAGCCTCCGAACGAACCGACGGTGGAAGGCTGTCCAGTCGTGCATGTATCGGCCACAGCGACGGATTGGGAATTGTTGCTTGACGTTCTTTATCATCCGTGAGTTCTAAGCTCCTTCCCGAGTATATGTTCTCAACATTCTCTTCTTATCTAGATTTCATTCCGGCAGCAGGCCATTCAACGTTGTCGCATCCATGCTACGACTGGGCAGGAAATACGATATCCACGACGCCAAGGAGGACGCTGTATCGCGGATCCGCTACGAGTTTCCTTGTGAACTTGAACCTGGGAAGACTCAGATCTAAACATGACGAAGATACAATCCCGCGACGGTATCTACGCCGATCTGCTGAATCTAACCTATGAATGCGACATCCATTCATGCATACCAACCTGGCCATGACTTGTTTGAGTAACGATATCTGGTGAGTATTACATAGTCCACATTTGAGCGCAAACCCTGATGCCATTCAGGAGACACTCCTTTCCGGCGTTCCGCGTAACGATGGCTCACGGGTGAACCTCCCCGACAACATTAAATTAACCTTGGCTATCGCTCTCGAGAGAATTCTCCTTTTTCAGCGGGAGACTTTAAGCTGGCTTGAAGGTGATGATGTCGTTCCGCACGAGTCATGTGATTTGCCGGACGTATGCACTCAAGGAAAATTAGCCATTAACCACACGGTTCATGGAGGGAGAAAGAAAAACTTGACTTAGCCTACACTATCGATGCTTGGGACGAGCAGTGGTCGGGGAAACTTTGTGGGGTCTGTGAAGACGCCGCAAAGGCTTGTTACGAGACGAGTCGCCAGAAGGGTTGGGATTTGCTCCCTAGCTTTTTCGGACTGCCCGGGTGGGAGGATCTGGAAAAAATGATGGAGTAGTGGTGCTTGTGTGCTGGCTGTGCGTATGTTGTTTAGTCTTTCCTATGGTGAACATATTTCAGGGGGTTCGAGAGCTTACCAACTTTGGCTCGATCTGCGTTAATCCAAGAGATTTTTCAGTGCTAGCATCGATCGTAGGTCCTACGATGGGTATCTACCCTTGCCGCAATCCCTTTTCACGACTTCGAGTCCGGATAGAAGGCTTCCCACACCGTTGAACAAACTGGCAAAATCACGAGGACCGACAGGTCGGGTGAGGCGCAGAGTCGCGCACTCGGATACTAGTACAGTCAGTGCTATGTCCGCCGGGAACTGGATTCACGAAATGTGCTCGGACAGCCGTACATAACGAGAAGATCCGAGCGCGAATATCAATTCCCCGGTGCGTTGATGGATAATTCACCAGCAGGGCGGACGGCTTAGTGTCGTATATAGGTAGTTTCCCTATTCCTCCGCATCGACGCTCGCATGGACATTGAACGGGCACATTATAATGGTTCAAACTTGATTTGAACCCCAGCCTCGTGGCCGTTCCCACCGATCTAATTGCGTTGACATTTTGCGGGAAGGTTTAGAATATTTATACACACTGCCTAACCGATTTCCAGCTCTCATTGATTGTTCAAATGACGCTTTAGCCACGACTCGACCCCTTCCACCGCAACATCCTTTTGGAAATTATACGTCCCTTCGATCGGCCAGGAGACGCCCTTCCCCATCCCGAACACCGCCCTGTACTTCTTCATTCCATTCTGGGGGTCGTCTTTGAGTTCCTTCACCAGGCGTTCGACGCTCCACACTTCCCTCTCCACCGTTTTCTCCAGGATTCGCTCGACTGTGTCTGCGAGCGCGCCGTAGGTCAAGGTATCGCCTGCGGTATACACAACGCCGCTGCCGTCCCAGGTCTCCCCCGCAATGCGCGCCGTGAGCATCCCGATATCCTCGGGCGTGGTCACCGTCACCGCCGTCTCCCACCCGCCGAGCGCGCGGCAGACGCCCGCCTCGAGATCGACCACCCCGAAGGAGGGCTCGAACAGGAAACTCGTGAACATCCCCGTGCTCACGATCCTCCACAGGGTGTGTGTCTGCGCGCGCAGCAGGTCGCGCACGCCCAGCTGCTCGTCGAAGAGGTCCTGCGGCGAGCCGCGCCCGATGACGTCGTAGTCGACGCCAAACTGCCAGGGCATGTAGCGGGGGACGCCGGCGGCGAGCACGGCGCGCGCAAGCTTCAGCTGCGTGCCGGGCCCCGCGGCGAAGCCGACACAGCTGATGATGGTCGTGTGGCCGCGGAAGAGGTCGGCGAGGACGTCGACGGAGTCAGTCGCGATGTTGCCGTAGGTTACGAGGACATTGAGGGTATGGAGCTCGGAGAGCAACGCCTGGTGGCCCGGGCTGGTGGACGGGCGGAGGAGGACTTTCAGGACAGAATTCGGGGGAGCATTTGCTGCGAGGGATTTAATGACGGGGATGCCCAGCTCCCCTGCGCCGAGGACGAGAGTCGAGGTTGAGTTGGACATGATGATGTGCGGAGATTCGAAGGTTCGTGATCACGCTCGAATATTTATGGTTCCGGCTGCGAAGTCTTTGTAATCAGCCAAGTGCTTGCTTACTCACCCTGCGGAATTGCAGCGGACCACGCAAAACTGACCTACCGCATCCACGACGGCCAGACTCTATTCCTAGTGTGGTTATCATTTTGATGCTTGCCAATTTTTTTCGGCCCTAGAACCAAGTGTACCGACAAACGAGGTACATGTAATGTAACTACGCATTTTATTGTTGAAACGTTTGGATAAATTACCAGGTCTCGAATCTTGACCAGGTCTGCCATTGCCACTGCCTTAAACGTGTTAAGTACGAGACTCGCTAAGGCAGGATGAGGAAAGTCCGAAGAGCAATCATGATGAAAATCGGATCGCCGCCACGGATGAGAACTTCGGGAAGCACGGGCGAGTTTCCCGAGGCGTTTTCGGTGCATGACCGTGCAACTTGAAGCGTATAGCCTTACCAGGGCCATAATTCTAATAGCTCCCGCTTGAAATTGAAAGCTCAACCTGAGTTCAACCTCATACTTAGAGTCATCCTAGACCTCTTTCTAATTTTGGCCAGAAATTTTGCCGCACCTAGTCGCTAGATTCATTTTTTTTTATGCGGTTCAAATCGTTGAAAAACTTTCGCGCTCCCGTATTTTGGGCTTAGTATTTCAAGAACTCTAAATCCCATCAGTGGCACTGCTGTCCGCCCTTCTCCCGACATCATTCCGCCGCTTCTCAAGCTTCGACCATGGTTCAAAGGTTCATTAATAACAATCACCATTCACCATCCAACACCAAGGTTGAATATCCGTACCAACTTGAAACAGAATTCGGATACAGATGACAGGTTTATCATTACCAACGCCCGCTGACCACCGGATTGATGCGATTAGCGGACCGGCTTAAATAGCGATTACCGGCCGCGGTTGTCTCTTTCGCTCCTCCATCATGGCTCCCCGTATCTATTCCTCAGAGTGGCCTGAGGTCCCCATCCGCAGCACGTCCATCTTCACCCGCCTCTTCGCCTCGCAAGCCCCTGGCGATGTCGGTGGTTTCCCGGCTCCCTGACAGCGTTCATTGACGCGGCGTCTGGGGCATCCATCACCCGCGCGCAGCTGAAGAACCTGCCCTATCGTTCGGGTACGGGCTCCGCGACCATCCTGCCACGCGTGCTTCCGCGAAAAGAGGGGACACCATCATGATCTATTCGCCCAACTCTATTGCGTGGCCTGTCGTACTTCACGGAAGTACGGATCATTACCGGTGCTCGCCATGGACATGACTGACCTTCCTGCTCGTAGGTGTCGCAGCGGGCCTTCGTTGCACGCTTGCGAATAGCGCCTACAATAGCCGCGATTGGCGTATCAGTACACGGACAGCGTGGCCAAGCTAGTCATGACTGCCGAAGAAGGTATCCCCACTGTGAAGGCGATGTTTACGGAGCTGGGCTTGTCCAAGGCGGAAAGCGACAAGAGGATCATCGTCTTGCGCAACGATCTTCACTGGGCCGGTGGGCCGGCTGTCCCAGCTTCCCCCGAGCTGCCGGCCTCGTAACGATGGAGGATTTACTTTCGCGCGGCACATTGGAAAAGGAAGAACAGTTTGAAGGCGCTGCGGCGAACGAACCGTGTACCTGTGCTACAGTTCGGGAACAACAGGCAAGCCCAAGGTGCGCGAATAAATTATGCCCATTGAATGAATCGCTCACGGCACATGGCAGGGAGTCGAGGTTCGCTTTTCGACGGCTCTTTGTAATCTAACCGCCTAACTGTGAGTACCACCAGACAACGCACCAGAACATGACGACCGTCGTGGACATTTCTGTCGATACGTTCCCTCGCCTCCGAGCTGGAGAGCAGCCTATGATTGGCATCTTACCATTATACCATATCTACGGTACGAATGTCCTGCTTGCTCCTACGTAGACGATCTCACCAAACCACCATCAGGTGTATCGAACCTCCTCAACTTCCCGTTGACCGTGGCTTGCCCCGTCGTGGTGCAAACTCGGTTCGAGCCTGTCCAATTCTGTGCCAACATCGCGAAGTACAAAATTGTGTTCGGGTTCATCGTACCGCCGATTCTCGTCGTACTCGCGCGTCACCCCGGTAAGCCCGCTGTCTGCTGTGATTACCTATTCACTCACCCGTGCTCCTACCAGTCGTGGACAGCTACGACCTGTCGAGCCTCGAGTACATGCTCTCTGGCGCCGCCCCCCTCGGCTCCGAGCTCGTAAAAATGGTAACCTCGCGTAGTCGCCTCAAGTCCCGCATAGCCTTAGCCCGCTCCTCCCTCAGGTCAAAAAACGTCTCCTCTCGAAGCGCCCGGCCGGCGCAAAGTGTTTCATCACCCAGGGTATTTATCCACATCACTCGCGCGCTTGTTTGTAATGACCCGCTGGCCAGGGTACGGCCTGACCGAGACGTCGCCCAGCACGCACGTGCTGGGTTTCGCCGACTCGGACCGAAAGATTGGGAGCATCGGGACGCTGATGGCGACCCTCAAGGCGCGGCTCGTCGGCGACGACGACGGTGCGGTCGACGCAGCGGATGGGCAGCCCGGTGAGCTGTGGATCTACGGCAAGACTGTCATGAAGGTCAGTCTATTTACGATGTGCATTTTGAACCCGCCTTGAGTGATGTATATTGCAGGGATACCTCAATAATGTTTCGGCAACGAAAAATGCGATCACGCCGGACGGGTGGTTCAAGACCGGCGATGTCGCCATTCGGGACAGCGAAGGGTTCTATTATATCGTCGATAGACGCAAGGAGCTCATCAAGTACAAGGTGCGCCGCCCTGCACCTTTTTTGAACCAGGACCAACTCTCTCCAGGGATTCCAAGGTCTGTATGCCGTGTGGTAATTGCGACCAATGCTGATAATCATTGTAGTCCCGCCCGCGGAGCTCGAGGCCCTTCTGCTAACCCACCCGGAAATCGCGGACGCCGCCGTTATCGGCGTCGACAGCATCGAGCAAGCCACGGAGCTGCCTAGGTCCTCTCCTCGCCTGCGCTAGTTGAACTGAAACTGATGGAATGAGCTGCAGAGCGTACGTCGTCCCCGCGCGTCCCGATCAGGTTAAAACCCCCGCGGCCAAAGCCGCGTTCGGAGCGAGCATCGCGAAGTGGGTCGAAAGTAGAGTGGCGAAACACAAGTTCCTGCGCGGAGGTGCGTGCCAGTTGCTACCGGTTTTTATTTGTGTTGATCTCGTTCGAAGGGGTTGCCGTCATCGACGTCGTTCCCAAGAGGTAAGCATCCAAGAAATTCAACTTGATGCCCGATTGTAATTGCTGATTGCGCGTCGTGCAGTGCTGCGGGGAAGATTCTGCGCCGCGAGTTGCGCGACCTGGCGAAGGCGGAGGCGGCGCGGGGGGAGATCAACACCGGGTTCAAGGCCCGGTTGTAGGTTCCCCCGGTTTAAGATTATACTTTAATAGTATCTATTCAGCGAAGAATCAGTGTGGATCATTTTACGTTACTCGGCATGAAGACTTGGTTCATTTCGACCTGGACCTGACCGTCACTTCCTTTCTAATGCGTGAACTGATGCTTGCTGCTGACGCTTTGGCCTCCGACGAAGTGGTGGCGTACCTCGTTCGCATCGAGCTTCCTAGGACTGTCCATATGACTGCGCGTCGAGACTCAGCACACTACTGAGCCTGACTTCCTTGAAAAAATGTAAAATATAGACTGTCGACATCCATTATACTCTTTCGCTCTTTTACAGTCGGCATTCTGGAGATCCAAATAGTCGAGCCGTGTTGAGACCAGCCAGTACTTACTACATTAGTTAAGTCAAACTTCGGATCACTTCGGCAGGATGACTCCAGTGGATGACTATGATTCGCCTCTTGCCGTTCCGCTTCGACCCGCACACGACCCGATCCTTTCCACTTGTTTTGCGCGCCGTAATTCGCTTTGGTCCGGGAACCTATAAGAGGGATCCGTCCCCCGAGACTTTCCCACATCAGAGCAGCGAGAATGAGCTTCTGCGACGACTGCTTCAAAGGTGATTTGGTTTCAAATTGCGATGTTCGCGCTGACCGTCGCCCGACCTTCATCTGAAGGGTGACCCACGGGGGAATCCCGGAGGTTTGTGCCAAGCGAGGCTCGAGCTCGGACGCACGTCTCATCCGCATCCACAGGCAAAAGAGAGGAATTGGGGGCGTTGAATGTACATCGCAACGCCCACTGTTGACTACCCAAAGGACAAGGTCGTCTTGTTCCTCACCGCGTCTTCGGCTTGGGGTTGAAGAACAACCTCGTCAGTTGTGCTGTGCCATCATCGTAATTTTGCATTCTTTTTTACCATCTGAACAGCTCTTGGCCGATGATTTTTCTCGTAACGGATTCAGGGTGAGTGGGATTCGGATTCACTGCCGGAATACCCAACCTGAACCTCTTTCTCCAGACGATCGTTCCTGACATGTTCAATGGCGATCCATATCCGGCAGATTATGGGCGTCCCGGGGTACGTTCCCCACATTCGTGAGTTTGCGGCGTTTAACAGAGACAGGCCGCGCCATTCAACCGCGAGAAATGGATGTCAGACCACGGAGCGGCTCAGATCCGCCCCCGCATTGACAGCGTCCTGGCGGCCCTCAAGGCGGAGGGCGTGACTGGCTTTGCTGCGACCGGATACTGTCTTGGCGCCCGCTACGTATTCGACCTCGCCTTCGACGAGCTCATCCGCGCTTCTGCAATCTCCCATCCCGGTCGCCTGCAAGTCCCCGCTGATCTCGAGGTACGCGCTCCCATCCACATAGTCTCTTATGGTTAGACGTAACTTCACGCTACAGAAATACGCCGGGGTCTGCACGGCCCCGCTCCTGATAAACAGCTGCTCCGATGACCGTGCGTTCCCGCTCGAAGCACAGGCACAGGCGGACGAGATCTTTGGCGGCGGCAAGTTCGCGCCCGGTTATAAGCGTGCACATTTCGAGGGCTGCACTCACGGCTTTGCTGTCCGAGGTGATATAAGCGATCCCATGGTCAAGGCCGGGAAAGAAGGGGCGTTCAAGGCTTCTGTAGACTGGTTCATGAAATATTTGTAATATTGTACGTGCCATCCGGCTGACGTGCCAATAACTTTATGGTTAATGCCCACCCAGTGTTTTTATTCCATGAAGATTGGTTGATCCCCTGTGCCCGACAACGACAATTGGTTTCCATCGCCCGACAAAGAGCATCAAAGACTAGACCTTAAGCGGACAAGAACACTTAGTACGTGCGTTGCGCCGTCGTTAGTCCGCTCCATGTGGGGTGGATAGATTTCTGCTTCTTCCCGCCACTACGATGTCGTCCACCTCGCAGGGCACCCCAGAAACTACCACCCCCACTAGAGCTGATGTGGAGCTCACAGACCAAACCAACAGACTGCCGTTCAACAAGGTCGTTCCCATCTTCCTAGGGCTCGCCCTTTGCATCGTCGTCTCCACTCTAGACTCGGTCGTTGTCGCCACTGCACTCCCGACAGTCTCTTCCGCATTCAAGGCAGGATCCGTTGTGTCATGGGTCCCCTCCGCATCTCTCCTAACTTCGACGTGCTTTCTGCCACTATATGGACGGTTTGCGTTCCTTTCACCTGGACACTCGCACGAGTGGTTCACGTCGCCTCCAGATTCTCAGACATTTTCGGCCGGAAGAGTGCACTATGCTTCGCGATGTCACTGTATATGGTTGGAAACCTGATAGCCGGATTCTCCAAGACAATCGTTCAATTAATTGTCTTCCGAGGGTATGTTCTCCCCTTGAGAAAAACCTTGCCTGATCAATATCCAGTTTCGCCGGTGCTGGAGGAGGTGGGTTGATCAGCCTGGCGCAAATCGTGATCTCGGATATTGTAAGCCTCCGTGAGAGGTGTGTAGCTGTATTCGACGAGGCGTGGAGGTGACTCACACCTTGCAGAGGGAAGTATCAGGGAATCATCGGAGGAGGTACGTACCTGCCGCAGAGACCGATCTCGTTATCGATTACGCTTGCAGTCATGGCCCTCGGATATGCGATTGGACCCGTAATGGGCGGCGCTCTAGCTCAGAAAGTCGGGTGGCGCGTGGGTGTTGAGGCCGATAATCTTTGCGTAAATTGACAGGCTACGGTGCAGTGGTGCTTTTGGGTCACCATCCCACTCTCGTTGGTTGCGACCTGCGTGGTTATATTCATATTGCCCTTGAAGCCCGTCGAGGGCAACATTCGCAGGTAATGTACCATGCCGACTGCAGGATCACCCACTTATATCCACCCAGCAAACTTCTCGTGGTCGACTACGCGGGTGCATTGCTCCCCTTGCGGGTTGCACGCTTGTGATGCTCCCACTTATATGGGTATGTTCGTTCTGTAAGGTTGGCCTTGTTCCAATAACCCGTGCAGGGAGGCGTGATTTTCCCATGGAAATCTTCGATCGCCCTCGGGCCGCTGCTGTGCGGGCTCTTCGTGTTCGGGGCGTTCGGTGTGTGGGAATGGAAGGGGGCGCGACTCCCTATTGTGCCGAGTACGTTATTTTCCATTCTGACAGCCCAGAACAGTGATCAATGGACAACAGTGTATATATTCAAACACCAGACGGTGACGGGTATCTTCATAGCGATGTTCATCAAGTGCAGTTGACCCTGGCCCTTGTTCCGCATTAGTTCTGACAACATTCCAGCGGTTTTGTGTTCTTCTCCACATTATATTACCTGCCGCAATTTTTCCAAGTTGCGCTGGGTTATGATCCACTTCATGCCGGTACACTACTCTTTCCCTTTTCAACGCCGTCTTATCGCACCGTAGGGTTTTTCCTTGTCCCCCTTCTTGTCACACAGTGCATTGCGAGCTGGGCTGCGGTGTGTACTTGCATTGCATCCGAATCATCGCTTTTCAACCATGTTTGATTTGGGTTTAGGGCGTGCTTGTGAGCCGTACTGGACGTTATCGGGTGAGGGGTCTTTGCCGCTTTATATCGTGAATCTCAATCAAACCAGACGATCATACAATTGGGCTTTGCAATCTGGTCTATCGCCTGCGGGTGCATGTCCACCATACGCCCTGGTTCGCCCAAGGCTGTCCAGGTAGTGTACATGATGCTCGCCGGAATTGGCGCAGGACAGGTACGCGCCCTATTCCGCTTTCCTTCCTTACTTTCGCGGACTATGCCTAAACCTGTGTGTCCCAGACAATGCGTATGTCGAGCGTGTATTGTAATTTGTCGATGAACCGGCTGACCCCAAAATGTGCAGAGACCACGACGATTGCCGTCCAGGCGAGCGTTTCCCGACGCGACATGTCGGTCGTGACAGCGCTGCGGAACGTAGGCGGTCCTATTTTCTCTGGGCCCTTGCTCTAATCCGCGGGGATTTTAGTTCCTTCGACTACTGGGCGGGACACTTTCCCTCGCCGTCGCATCCACCTTGCTGAACAACAAGCTCCGCACGTCCATGACAGCCCTCGGCGTCGCGCCCGCGGACATCAAACGCATAATCGACGACCCCGCCCTGCTGCACAATCCTACGCAAGCAGGTCTTACACAAGCCACTGCCACGGACATCATGTATCGGGGATACACCAAGGGTTTCAGTTCGCTGTTCGTCATGAACGCGTCCCTGACGGTGTTTGCAACGTTAGTGAGCGTGGTGATGATCAAGCACAAAGAATTGTCGCGCGAGGAGGACGAGATGCTGCGTCAGCGGGCTATCCAGGAAGAAATGGAGAAGAGATGGGTGCGCGCAGTGGAGCGGCGACGCCGAATGTTAACAGCCAGACGCTACTGCCAGGGCCCTTGAGAGCGGACGGCCCGGCGACGATCTGGAGATGGCTAAACTCGAAAAGGATCTGGATAGGGCGTAGCACTAATAAGCTTTGGTGGATCTTTTCTCACGGAGGCCTGTAGCGTATCCTCTTTCAAAATTATGTTCGTTGGTTTCGCCACAAGGTAAAATTAGGGTGAAAATACAACAGATAGGTCAAGTGGGGTCCTCTCGTAGTCGTGCTCACCCCTTAGCCATGCTATATTCAAATGAATATTTAAGAGAGGGCACTCGCAGAAGGAATAATGTTCCCACCGTTTCAATCCGGCGGCATCACCGTTGAAGAGATCTGCGTCCCCCGGATTTGGCCCCTTGTCAGCGTATTGCCAAAATGTGGTGTATCTGTAGCGCAAATTTCCGTCAGCGTCTAAATATAGGAAACGACGTCACCGGACTTACTTCCATCCCGCAGGCAGCGTTCCAATGGACGAAGCGTAGTGCGCAATCCAGAGTGGATTATTGGCAGCAAAATTGGGGCTGTTTCCGGTGCAGGTCTTCCACCAGTCGGTCGTCGTGTAGATAACTAGCATACGTATTCTAATTTCAGAATAATCGAGGCGGGATGCTACATTTACGAACCCGGATATCTGTGAGGGAACTTAGCAGAGGACTCAAAAGGTGGGACTACACTTACCGCTTGGTTGCCGCATGATAAGTGGAAGAAAATTCTGAAATCCAAGACACCATGGCAGAAGCGCTAAGCCCATAGCACTCTTTGCCTTGGGACCGTCTGCATCCCAACGTAATTAGCCGGGATCCGGAAAATTCGAACACAACCTACATTCGATATCGAGGGCCCCGGGAAGAGTAATCCCATCCGCGGTCCAGCCGCCTAATTATAAGGATTTTCTGTCAGAATACATATGCAGGTTTCGTTTAACAACAACCTCCGTGCGCAACGAAGAACTTGGCCTGCGCTGCGCCCGAGCTGGTATCGGGACGCGCGAAATGATACCCGCCGCGAATGAGACCCGCCTTCGTCGCTCCGGTGTACTTGGAGCTGAAAGTAGGATCTTTATACGCTAGACGGAGGGCATTAGACGAGCCCTCGCAATTTGAGATGATAAATACTTGTTCCTTCGGTGGCCTTGATGTATGCAAAGGAAATGCCCTTGGCCTTGACGCCCTTCCAATCGACGGTGGCCTGGTAGTGCGAAACGTCTATGCCGCGTGGTTATTTGTAGCGCGAGACACCACGGCACCACTGACGGCCACGCTGGACCACAGAAGAGGCGCGAAGATTTGAATTGCGGATAGAAGCTTCATGTTGATCCTGAAGTGCGACGGCAAGACTTGCCAAGTGCTCCCCGGTATTTATGCAGTTCAGTTAAATGTTTTAATTCCTTGTATGGAACGCAATAGTGCCATATTCGTGAGACGTGGCTGCGACGCCTGAGCGCGACGTTTGGAAAGAGCAGTGGCTGACATACCCCTGTGTTGAATGAGATGCCAAGCAAAGTTCCATGAAAATACAGACATTAGAATTGGTATGTCGGGATAAAAAAAAACCAAGGACCACTGCACTCGCGAGTAATTAGAATACAGATAGATAAAGATCATAATCGTGTTATCAAAAAGGCCGCCATTAGATGGCTATCGGGGATATGCATCGAAAGCCAGCCGAAACCTGTGTTAACAGTTGCCACTCCTCTTTTAGTCTAATAAAGGTTTCATGTTAGGAGGAGATGAGGAGGATATATACAGACCTTCAACTTGTAAGGAGCCAGCTGAAACAGTGTCGGTCCAATAATCGTTAGCGGCGATATTTGAACCACTCGGCCGCCAATGCAAATCCGGGAGATTCTGCTATATCCCTTCAACTTCCGGGGAATGCATATATGATGTTGGCTTCTTCCGGGAGCTGCCGTGACAATTCGTTTACAGCAATGGTAGGAAAGACGAAAATCCATGGGTTAGTACTAGTACTATTTATTCTGGGGATCGAGAAGACATTCGGACGAGATGGATCACACCTAACAGATGTCCGACATCGCACCTCCGCCGTAATCGAGACCTAGACCTCCTGCTGAAGCGCCAGTGAGTAGCGCGACTTCTCTGATGTACAGAGGGTTCGATCCAAGAGTCTCAGGATGTCGATGTTTCCAACGTGACGACCTTTGTAGGACGTGCTTAGTGCGTAGAGGTCGTCACAAATATTTATAAGTTGGGGCGGACATACTTAGATAGCGAGTCTGGCGAGCGGTAGTCGACACGAGTACGTCCGAATGGTGTATCAAGCCCGGTATGGATAGTGTTTTTGGGACAGTGTTTGGTCCTAACACTGCTATCCGTGGAACCCTGGAGATGTCTGTTGAGGGGGGGGGGGGGGCTGGGGTTCCTAGAGAATAAAGAGCGCGCCGGGGCGCCGAAGCGCCCCGGCACTTCGACCGAGGACGTGGCGCTACGTGGTCGAGCGCCAATCCGCTGATTTCCTGGCGGAGTTCGAAGGCTTCGGACACACGCAATTTTATAAAGAGAGAGATAAGTTAGTGTCTAGGAACATAGTTACCTTAATGCCGGAGCCTCCAGGCTTGCTTGAAGCTCAGAGGCGATGGTAAGAGGTAGTAGAAGACGACTCCAGCACTCGCCCCGATACTACATGACTGATATACAGATCGTGATACGAGGATAACCCAGGCGTCGCTCGCCGGCGGCGCGCCTGCAAAGGAAACGGAAAAGCAAGTAAGACACCGGTTAAATAAAAGAAAAGGAAAGATATAGACCTCCTGCACAGTCAAGAGTGCCCCCATTCCGTCTGCCCATCTATTGAATGAGTAGCTCTCCGCAGGCCATGGTAACCAGCTACCGGGATCAACGTACGGAGCCAAACCCTATTGGGGTTCCATCCGATATCATCCATACGGAACCATGCCACGATGCGGTCTGTCTGCGCCGCAGTGGGAGGAGTGTGCCCGGGGTTGGCGCTGAAGATCCCGCCATGACGACGTAGTTGTCGTCGGCAGCGACCCCGGGCCTGCGCTATAGCGCCAAGTCGCACATCGAACGGGAGCCAGCGCTGTCCCACACCTTCTCCCACCGCGCAACAGGGCCAAGGGCAGGAGCCCTCTTTGAAGATGCTTTTCGTATGAATCGTGTCGTAAGTGTTAGTCGCAATCTGGCCGAGGTAGAATCAGTCCGAAGACCCATCTGACAGCGTGAACATGAGTTTGAGCTCGCTGATGTTCCGTTGCACTTACCCTCACCCCTGAAGTCGATGGGAAGAGCCCAGGACGCCAGGTCGCCGGATGGGACCGATCCCGTGTCGTTGGCCATCTGGCGGGTAAAGTCTGTTATCTGGAAATGCAGGACCGGCTCCGGGTCTTCGTCATCCGTCGGGTAGTCTGTGCGATATGAATACCCGCAAGCAACCGAGGAAAGTAAACAAAAGGCAAAAAGAGGAGTATATCGCATTTTTCAGGCTCTGAATGGATGGTGAGATGGAGGCAGGCTTTTGGGCGGGCCTTGATAGAGGATACGTATGCATTCGGTCAAGGGATGAGTTCCATGGCTGGGGATCAAGAAAGCGCGCCATATTCGGTCAAGGCGCAGTGCACCAGATTCTAACCCGAGCTATGGGCACTGGAAGCCTGTGGGGGCAAGCGAGCGCTCGGCTGCACATGCGGGTGGATGAGCTGTATTCGGAATGGCAAATGCAGGACGTTGCTTCGGTTTGCATAAATACGCTAGAGAGCAATTAGAGAGAGCCGTAAGTAAATTTGGAAGAGCTTGCTGAACATTGCCCTGCAAAAGCGAGGTCGGTTCAATTTGCCTGAGGTAGTCTGAACGAAGGAATGGGACGCCACCCGATTTCGCTGGAACGTGGGCTTCACTTACTCAAGATCGAGAGGGGAGCCGAATGATTTCCTTCGGTTGTCTTCGAGATCCAGCAGCGTCTGGGCCAGTCCAGTAGGCGAGTATCGACAGAAATGATGATGACGGCCGTAGAAGAGGAAGCTTCCGGAAACCGCCGACTCGCTCACTTTCCGCCTCAACGTGACCTCCGAATAAGGCGATTTGATCGCGGCAAGTGTCGGCAATTATCGAGGCCGGCAAATTTCGACAGCGGGGTTTGAGCAAAGTCATTCATTAATTTTATATGTACGAAGATACATTATGCACTCGCTGACTTAACCTCGGCTGCTACATAGAATGTGGTAGTAAGTAGAAAAGTTCACAAAATAAAAAATTTACTAGTACATAGGTGTTGCTCCTGCCATTCCTCGGGACATCTCAAGTCAGCAGGCCGCGCGCATTTCCGGAAATTCCATGGAATTGAAATGAAATGAGGACGGCATGCGAAAGATTCGTTGACGCTCCATACTGCGTCTCGTGGGAGCATTGAGCAGACGGGGCAAAGACTCCGGGACCGACAAAAATAGGCATGCAGCCCGGTTCGAACTCGCTCACCCATTCAAAGCAAGAGCTACTTACCAAAGTGCTCGCGTAACCAGTAAATTACATTTAAACGTTTTATCAGAGGGTTCACCACTCCTCACTGACGTTACGCTACCCTGCTAAGTACTTGCAAGCAAAACCTCGATCAGGAGTTGATGGCCGTCTTTTGCCGCGATCAAAATCGCCTTATTGGGGTGCCACGTTGAGGCGGAAACTCAGGAGTGAAACCGCCGACTTCAATCGGCCACGGGCATCAAAGAGTCAGCAGCGGCAAACAAGCGGCAAACTGCTCTTGTCCACCAACCGCCACAACGACGGCAATGAACCCGGAACTGCCTTAAACCCGCTCTGGCCTTGTCTTCAATTAAATCTTGATCGTTCGTCTGTCGGCGAATTATTGTTATAACCTCTTGTTACTCCAGGCTTGTTATGCCGCGCTTATCAGCGCTTATTGTACTGGACTACAACGTTGCCTTCAAACCTATCTTCGTTGTGGGCGCTTGTAATATGGCGTATATTAAATGTCCTGCTTTTCTACCGGGATCCTCAATGTACCCCTCCGACGAATCCCAGACGATTACAACACCGCCATGCCTCACATGGGACACCCGTTCAAATGTTGCCTCCCTACGCGCCTCCTCCTCCCGCCCATCCCTTGAAATCGACTCTCTCATACGACTATCTCTCCGGTGCCGACGAGATATGCATAAAGCGATGGCTGTCCAACCGCCTGCGTGACCCGCGAAGCGGACTGCCGCATATGCCCGGGGGCTTCCCGTTCCACTACTCCGTCGACGGGCGCGGACGGGGCAGCCTTTCCTACGAACCGTACGAATTCTGCGAAGAAATTCCCTCGAGTGTGCTGCACTGGGCGGACCTCCCCGGCGTACTGGGTTACTTTCGCGTTTACCAACCACACGCAGCCCGTCAAACACGGCGCGTCATCCTTCACAACAACAGTCAAGCCCTATATGAGCTGGCGCGCATATGTTGCTGTTCGAGACATGTCAGACTATCGAAGCGATCTACGTATGTCCCTTACTCTCGCCTGATTTAACCCAAATTTAACCATGCATCCAGTAAATCTGCCCTTGTTGCATGTCGAGCTTGACCCGACAGTTCTCAACACCTCGTATGGCCACTTGCTCAAAAACGACCCTACTGTAGTCCTGCGTGCTATGGGCGTCTCGCTGGACAAAGGCCTTCCCATTACCATCAAACTTGCGGAATATTCACATCCCAAACAAATACTGTTTTTCGGGACAGACCAGACGCGGAAACGACACCTGCTGCATAGGATCAAACTGGAATGTTGATTAATAAAAGGTGCGTGTTCAAGCTGGTTCGAAGGTTGCTGCTAACTCCAACTGTTCTCTCTGTAGCGTCTATCTGCCCCATCTACTCTCAACTCTTTGCTCATCATTTCACAGCCTGTATATTAACAACCACCTGTACTTATACGACTCTGCATACATTACTAGTACAACTCACGCACTATATTTCTTCAACTCCTCGCGTAGTAATTGCAAATACGAACGAAGATGCATTTTTGAGAAAGACGCGTTTGGTCACTTCCCGCGAGTCACGACTCACGGCTGATTCCAGAATGAGGTTCGAACTCCAGGCAGTACCATGGGATGGAACGGCATGGTAATGTGTGAGTTAGCAAATATGATCCAAAGAAACGGTGGTAGGTAGGTAACTAGGTAGGATTACACGGTACGGTGTGGAATTGGAATTTACGTTGCCGTCCGAATTTCGTGTTAGAGATAATCGGGTGGACGTGTATCCAAATTTGTATGCTGGAGGGATAGTCGCAGCCTGTGTTGGGACCGACCGCTGACATCACTGCCACGATAACTGAAAGCCCTAAATTTCCTGGACTTCCCTGCGTTCGCGAGGTCTCGCTCGATTTAGAGGGATCCGAGCGGACGTGGTTCAAATTCAACGCGGTATGTATATTGCGAGCCACAATGTTATGGCGCTCTAGAATCTTTGTAACAATGTTTAAACTACTAGTGTTTTACGCCCGCTCTGTCGACAGCGATTTTCGTAAATTCGTCCAGATCTTCCTTCGGCAACCCGAGAATTTCGTTGTGCAACCCGTGTCTCACCTCATAGTCACCGCATCCGTCCGGATAGAAAACTCTGCTATAGAGCTGCTTTATGAATCCATGCCTATCTCCTCCTTTCATTTGCGCCACTCCCGCGGCGTATCGCGCCTCGTGCGCTTCATGTTCAATCTTCCAATCGCTCTCCTTCGTCCCCGTAACCCGCAACACGGATTCCAACATATCCTTCTGGCTGAGCAAAAAGGATGAGACGTAGAGGACTTTGTCGCGGAACTGAGACAAGGTGGCGCTTTTGTCGTTGGCATCGTCCGGAAGCACTTTGAGGCTTAGAAGACGCGCGACAGCGAGTGCGGTCTGGGGCCAGGTGCTCGTGTTGATCTTCGTAGTACCGTCGTCGATGAAAGTCACGGAACGGTTCTCGAAGTCGAAACCATACGCGGCGGGACCAACACTGAGGCTGTATTCGTACCAGAAGCTGCAAGTGATGCCGATCCAGGAGCTCCTCCCGAGCTTCTCGATCAGGTCGCGGTCGGCTTGTTTGTGAGGGCCAATCATTATGTCCTCCTGCATCTTTGTTTCTGTGGGATCGGTGCTGTATTCATTGGGCAAGACCCAGGGAACATTGGCGGCGGCGGCAGCCTCGATGAGCTTGGCGGACTGGCCCGGGGGAGACATGATGCTCATGGTGATGATGAGGGCATCCTGGCCGCGAAGGGCTTCGACCAGCGATGCAGGATCCTCGTAGTCGACTTTCTTGACTTCGACGCCGGCGGCAATCTCGGCGGTGCTGTCGGCGCGGGTTATGGCGGTGATGTGGTGTTTTCCGGTCTTGAGCAACGCCTCGACAATGAAGGTGCCCATTTGACCGCCTGCCTAAGGAGGAATTTCAGTCACTAGGTTTTTGAACCAGGAGATTTGAACTTACGCCGACGATAGCGACTTTCTCGATGTAGTTCTTGCGTGTGCTGGCGGACATGGTGGGTCTAGCGCAACTTATGTTTATGTTAGTGTTAGGAAGCAATCAAAACTGGGACGCACCGTTGGATATGAAAAGGTGGTTGAAGTTTTGTTTCAAGGCCAGAGCAGCACGCTTTGTAGCTTTCCAAGTTGCCGTTTATCCGCTGCGTCAGACTACCTGCCGGCTGACGCGGTTCGGCATTACCCCGGCGAACACTAGATCGCCGTGATTCTTGATGATAAATCTCTGCAGACTGAGGTAGCACGTCATCGGAAAGAATATTTCCGACGGAAGAGTATCCGAGCAGTCAGGGGCAATTTGTACACGGCTGTGGTTTCCTGACTAACCGTACGAGTATGGGTGGTAGATGTGGATGGGTCATGGTTGAAGCTGATGGCACGAAGGTTTGACGAAGGTTCGGAAGAAAGAGAGACGCCGGCGAGCGCTGATCACGCTGACGGCACATCACGGATGGATCGGCTGAATTCGGCACGGTGCCAGCCTTTGCTCGTCTACTTTCATACACTCCCAGCTCAGACTGGCGCCTATCGAGTCGAGAAATCAACAGCGCACATAACTCCAAACCGGTTGAATATCTCCGTGGAATTCCCTAGGCTCTTCTTCAATCCACTCCCTTCTTCGAGAGTCGAGACTCCTCCTCCGAGTCGTCGAATTCGAGCGGCAAACAGGTAAGATCAGCTGGGACATATTGTCTGTGCCATCTGGAGTACATCTGTAGGGCTTTAATCGCCTCATGTCCGTCACGGAACTCCAAGCGCGCATCGACAAGATCTCGGCCAATATCATCCGGCAGAAGGAGGTACTCACGAATCTGGAGCCCAGCAGAAGTGCTGCGCAGCGTCAGCTCAACGCCATCCACGATCCAGTGGCACAACTGCCACTCGAGATCTCGTCTAAGACCTTCATCCATTGTGTGCCTTCCGATCCGCAGCCCGACGCTCGCGACGCTCCCCTATTGTTTCTGAATATCTCCAATACGTGGACTGATATCGCACTCGCTAAAAATGAACCCTGGGCTTCCATTAATTTAAATGGGAGCGACCGGAGGCCTGAGAAAGTGACCCTAGGCCTCCTGGACGCGTGGCTTAAGCGAGCGAGCAGTCGAACATGTCCATCTCTACCCTCACTCGCGATATTTCTGCCATCATTGGACGGCATGCGCACTGATTGCAGGACTTGATCGCTTGATCATTCAACATGACGACGATGACATTGCCCTTGTAGCGGCTGCAGGACCGTTCCCCCTCTCAAAACATTGATGATGTTCGGCGTACTATACACGGCCGAATCTTCATCCAGCCCTGATACAACTATAATCATGCTGCGTGTCTGTCCCAACCTCATAGAATGCACCTTGGACCATGTGTACCACACCACTCGTATCAGCTGCAAGTCAGGTGGAATACTGGTGCTTCCCCACGTGCGACACCTCAACTTAGGAAAACACCAATACCGAGCGATGATTCCAGTTTTCAACATATCTCCTTGCCCCGTCTCCAAATCCTCTTCCTTTATTTCCGCAAAATCGAAATCCTCGATCTCGTACAGTTTTTGAGGCGTTCTTCGCCTCCGTTGCAGAAAATCATCGTGGGTGAATCGAGGCCGGTTGAGTGGAGCCTCCAGAAAATGGAAGAATGCCCTTCTTTTCTACACATGCTCATGTATTTCGAGTGGCTCGGACCTCAGGGGACGGAGCCCGGAACTATTTCCTCGCCATTCTAACCAGTTCGCCGCATTTACTCCCAAATCTCTCCTCTGTCACTTTCCGTGATTATGACCCACTTGGGCCGTGGTATTAGAAACTGTGCAATACGTTCTTGACTCGTCGCAAACAACTGCGGGTCGTACGGGTTATATAGGATGAGGAAGATTCAGACAGCTTTCCGGAGGACATAGCTGTTCAACTTCGCCAGCCTGCGGTGGACGGAATGTCGATACACGTCGGACCAGAGGAGCAGAATTGTGTCTGAGGTACATACTCTGCTCCCTTTGCGCTCTTTCCCATCGAACTCACCGGTACCCAAATATCCTAGATTTTCATATTATTTTATTTACAGCTGGTGACACGATCTCGCAGTCAATTGGTTGATCCAATATTGCAAAGCGACGCAATTGAAAGCTGGCCAAGAGGCAAGTGTTTTGTACCCCTGAATGAGGCTGAGCTGCATGCACCCAACGAGGATAGTGATTCGACAAGCTCACGCACGACCAAAACAACGGCCATCAATGGAACAATTGAAATATATGTACTGGCGTCGCTCCTGGGAAAGCGCCAATACTGTTTCTGAATGTCTCCAATGCTAGCAACTGAGCGCTAGGCTTTAAACTGAACGTCGACCTAGCGAGTCTTCTGGGTGCGTGGGTTTTGACCATCTCCGTTCCCCGCGACGTTGTTACGGGTGGAATTACCCAACCGTCGCGCACGTAGATTACAGAACTTGATAATGTGCCACCAATACAGCGACAATTTTACTCGACGCCAGACCTCGAACTATATTACATGTAATCACTTGCATTTGTACGATCCTGTATAAATTATTTGCGCAACTAGACGCTACATGTCTTCATCAACGTCCGACGCAGCAAGTCCAGATACAAACAAACTTACCCGCAAAGCCATATGCATGTGCTAATTCATGTCCTTCAAATCTTCCCACCCGGGCAGTCCGAAGAAACTGGGCAGCGCTTCCCAAGTCATCTTGCGGCTAATAGTGAACGCCTTCTGGCCTGCGCTATCGCACAAATCACATAGCTTCGTCGACCAGTCATGATCCCACTCTTCGAGACCGTAGCACCGAGCCACTGGCCACCCGTCATCCGCAGATATCAGACTCTCGTGGATCCTGTGCCGCTGCATCGTGCAACCACTTTTCGATTTGCACAATTGGTTCGGAATGATGGTGGCATCCTCAAGCCATCGAAAGCACTTGTGCTGGGAAACCAAGATCCGCTCGAGCGCAATGGCCAGCGTCAACTTGACGTGATCGGGAAGTGGGCGTGTTAACGGTGAGCCGTCGTCGCTTTTAAATCCCGTCAGAAGTAACTCCTAGGCAAGTAGATAAGCAGTGAGTTAGTTATACGGCGCAAAGAACGTCTACCAGCGTATTATCACGTAGACAACAAAACGCTATCGTCGGATACTCGTCGTAACCCCCAATTCATATACGACGTTTAAAAGATCGACCAATCCGTGGGGCCTCTGTTTGATGAGCTTCATGACGCGGTCACACCACTCCAGTCGTCTAATTCTGTAGGAAATTCAACATGGATGCGCCAGAGGGCATTGTCTTTGGCCATGGAGATGTCGTATTTTTTTCCCAGGCGCAGAAGGGCTGAAAGAATATCGAGCGACATTCCGGTTTCGTAGTGAAATCTCGAAAATAATTAGATTACAGTGTTGATGGGAGGTGCAAGCCAGTTGCAAACTCACGGATCATAAAGCATCTTCAGAAGCAGTTCCCAGTCCTTCGCCGTGTCGGACACAAGTACAATCGGGCAGCCCTCCACAGTCGGCTCGTTCGGCGGCTGCGGCACGGAAAACATGTCGCTGAAGACTTTAGACTGCTTGGCTAGGACGTCTCGGTTCACTCGGAATTGCGTGGCTTCCACTTGAAGGACGATGTCGCCGTACGGCATCCAGATCTTGGAGCGAACGGGAGTGGCATCGGTGGATTCAGGTGCAGTTTCCGTTCTTTTCCTCTTTGCTGAAGGCGGCGGGTCGGCCATTCTCGAGGGCGCTGAGTGACAGGCGGTGGCAAGACAAGGAAGAAAGAAAGGGAAGCAAGCAAAATTGGGTCACGCCCGTCAGCCGATGTGACGAGACGCGAGAGAGTCACGTATCTGAATGTAGTACTTTTGATCGCGGAGAGAGAAGGGTGCAGTGGGCAGATTCACTTCAAGCAATCTTTACCAAGCGGGTAATAGATGACAGCCAGCGTAAGAAGAAAAGAAAAAAAGAACGCTTCATCTCAACTTCAACTTGACAACAGTTGAAACACGGTCCACAACCAGACGCGACCGAGTCTTCCCTCTCTCCCTTCTTCGATGTTTCTGACTATGAGCACCCATCCAGTGGAACCAGCGTTCTGTCATCGGAGGTCGATATTACCTTGCTGCGGTTCAGTGTTCACCAAGCAGCGGTTATGATCTCTACATTCTCGGACGAGTCCGAAGTTCTACCGGTTATTATACGTACGTAGTGATCTATCTGGAATCACACATCCTACTCTCGCTTGAACAGGAGCCTGCCGCCCGTCAGCGGCTGGCCTGATGATGAGAAAACGCGGCTCACAGCGGTATGGAGGTACACAAGTAAGATATCCGTATGCTCCGACGTCGCCGTACAGCCGCGAACACCCGAGAACCTGGGCCTCAAACCACGGAAGCGTCAACAGCGTTGCTGCAGGAAACGCGCGCAGGCTCGCGCGAATCTCCGTCTTCACCTGGCCTGGAAAGAAGTGCATCAGGTCGTGGTTGAACGTGTAGTGGTACGAAAGGCCCGCAAGGGAGAAGTAGAGCAGGTGGATGCCGAGCATGGTGAGTGCACACAGAGATATAAGCTCGCGCGGCATGTACTCGCGCGGCCAGGCTGACATCGCAGGAGCAGACGCGGAGGGCGCGACGTCGAGCGGGAGTTGTGGAGGTGACAGTAGGCGACCAGGTGGAACCATGCCAGTGTCGGTGAATCTTGCGGGATGGACGACGTTTTGGGCGACGAATGCCGAGAGCGGTACCAGTTTTGCCTATACCGAATCTAAGAGGTAAGTGTCGCACACATCAAGGACAAATCCATGAGGGCTAGACGAAAGGAATTCAGTCTTCATGCAGCTAGGGCAGTACTACAAAGATATCCACCTAGACAACTGCAACTGCGTAGGAGTTAGCGTACATGCTATGTAAGAAAGAATCGCTCATCCTGAGTCGTGCACACAAGCAATACAAAGTCTGGGGGAAGCTTGAGCATATATGATCTGCACGAACGGTGGAACTAAACCATAAACAAGATGGTAGAGGTCCAAGATATTGGCTCGCCCATCGAGTCGGATCGTCTGACGAATAAACAGCAAACCAAACCCCTCACGGTTAGACAAAGGTGGACTGTGGATTGGCTCCGCGACTCCCCCTCAAGCCGAGCGAGGACCAGAGGCGGAAGCGAGTGGTCGACGGTCAAGTCGTGTCAACCATATTCTCGCTAGAATGATAAAAAGAGGGAGAAAGCGCCCTGCTGGGAACCCATCGGATGAAAAGGAAACCCAAAGTATATGTCCTTGGTATGAGCATGGTACTGGCGGTCTATGCGGGCACAGTTTGAAAGAGGGTAGAATCGGGGACGGGGGCGAAGAGCTGCGCGAACATGGATCAAATTCGCATCCTGTGGTAGCTTATGTGAACAGGGTACTCGCTGGCGGAGGCAGAAAAATTATGTTTCTAACTAAGACCGCCGCTCAGTGCTCGGTGCGTACAAGTGCCATTAGGGGAAGTCAAAGCGAGAATCGAATGGCGATTCTCGCCGATTCTGATGGCGATTCTTGATCGATTCTCGCGGGAGAATCGATCAAGAATCCACATCAACTTGACCCCCCCGTTTCTGAGCTCGATTCTCGGAGGATTCAGCGTAGAGAATTAAATTTGAATATCTTTTCTGGGTGCCAAGCGTGACATCAAAACTTAATTTATACCACGACAGCATGCCCCGGCTCTCTTCGCACCAGTGTCGGGCGCGCGACGTGCTCAAGATGTTCATCCATCACCACACAACACGTGTTAAGACCGCCTTGCGCCGCCTTTTTCTTGGCTGGTTTTGCCTTTGTGATCGGGGTCTTGATTCGGTTAGAGGGTTTCTTCTTGACGGCGGCGGCTTTTCCCGTGGTGGAGGCTCTGACCATGGTAATTATTGATGAACGGGCGTCGGGATGTACGAAGGGTAGCCGAATATAATTGATTTGTAATTTAATTCTGTGACAAGGCATCGCGCCGGACTCAGCATGTTTAGGGCAAGTTCGATTCTCGAGCTCGAGAATCGCGATTCTGATGTCAAGAATCGGTGTTCCTCCTCCCGAGCAGGAACATCGATTCTGGTCGATTCTGGAAAAAGATCGATTCTCGGTCGATTCTCGAGCAAGAATCGATCCGAGAATCGATATCAGAATCGGCCGAGAATCGTCCTTCGATTCTCGCTTTGACTTCCCCTATTAAGCTCACTTGCTGCTGTTCCTCGTCTCCGACCGTAATATCTAAGCGGGATATCAGAATCAGGTCCTGTACGTTGCAGGAACAGTTTCAAGCACGACCGAGGACACAGAGCGAAGGGTAGCCTGGTAAGCCAGAATTCATAGACGTGAAGTTGTATCATTACCGTGACCCGCCTCCGAATCCGATCATAATAATATTCCCACATGAGTCCACGATCACATGATCGCACACGAACCTTTTTGTCTCCTGCCACCACAGTCCCATAGCTATAGGCCCAGTCTAGTTCCTTTCTTGGTTCTTTGCGCCAATGGCAGGCGCTCTCAGCGGGCACATAGTAGACTCGTACGAGGCCTCCGTCTCGAACCAGTCCATCTACACCGACGGCCTCATCTCCTTCAATCCCGGAATGCACGGCTCCTTCAGCCCAAACATGCACAGCACCCAGCAGCAGCACTCGTTTGACGCAAGCACCCTCTCCCATGCGTCCACCAGCATGTCCGAGTCCGCATACGACCGCGTCAGCCGGCTGCAGGCCAAGCTCAACCAGAAGCTCGGGCCCGAGTTCATCTCGCAGCGCCCCGGGCCCGGCGGGGGGCCCAAGCTGACGTACGCGGAGGGCTGGAAGGTCATCAACGTCGCGAACGAGGTGTTTGGGTTCGAGGGCTGGAGCTCGAATATCGTCAGCCTCACGACGGACTACATGGATTACAACGAGGAGACGAGACGGTACAACGTCGGCGTCGCTGCGGTGATGCGCGTGACGCTCAAGGAGGGCGTTTTCCACGAGGACGTGGGGTACGGGATGATCGAGAACGCAAAGTCTAAAGGCATGGCGCTGGATAAGGTGCGTCGTGCGCTGCACTCCTACCACATTGTCTAATTTTTCGGGCAGTGCAAAAAAGAGGCAGTGACGGACGGCCTGAAGCGCACCCTGCGTACGTTCGGGAACGTCATGGGCAACTGCCTCTACGACAAGCAGTACACGGCCGAGATCGTCAAGATCAAGGTGCCACCCGTGCGTAGCTCTCGCTCTACCTTCATTTCAGGGACTGACGCCCAGCAGACGAAGCTCGAAAAGGGGGAGCTCTACCGCCTGCCGGAGTTCTCCGACAAGCCGCCCGTGACGGGGGCGTCGACATCGGCGTCGCGGCCGGCGAACGCGACCTCGACTCCCATCCGCCCTGCCCTGCGCCGCAGCAGCAGCGGTGGCAGCCCCAGGCCCAGCAGCCCCAGCCCCCCAAGCCCATCTCCTCCATCCCGCGCCACCTCCAGCAGCCCCATGGCCTCCAGACGCCCATCACCACCCCCTCCCACGCGCCCCCCGAGCGCAAAGTCGCCTTCGCGCCCGCCCCTGCCCCGAAAGCGCAGGTGAAGCCCGAGCCCGCCCCGCAGCAGCCCCCTGTTCCGCAGCGCGCACAAGCACAAGCACCCTCGAAGCCACCGCGCCCCCACAAGACGACCCGGACGCGGCCGACGACTCCTTCTCCTTCTCCGACGACGACGCGTTCCTCGCGTGCGTCGACATGGGCGAGGGCGACCTGGGCAGCCGATCGATTTCGAGGAGGGGCGGGGGTGGGGGAGCAGCGCCGTGTCGAGCACGGCGTCTGGGGCGGGGCGGGGGATGAGCGGGCGGACGCGAAGCGGGCGTTCGGACGCGCGCAGGGGGGCGCGATGCCGCCTCCGCCTCCGCCGAACCCGCCCCAGCCCCAGCAGAGGGCGTACGCCGGGAACGCCGCTTCTACCTCCAGTCGAGTCGGAGGCGGGGCGGGGGCGGAGGCGGAGGGGGCCGCCGCTGCAGCAGCAGCAGCAGCAGAAGCCGATATCGGGCGGCTCCGCTGGCTCCTCGTCATCTGCGGGCCCGTCCTGGCGCCCCAGCGACGCCAGCTCCTCCGCGCGCGCACCGACGACCGCCGCTCCGACTGCCGCCACCGCCACCGCCAGCCGGGGCCACGCCGGGCCGTCGACGGCCGCGAATCCCACGACGAACCAGAACCAGCTCCCGAATCCGAATCCAAAACCGCCGTCAGGCGGGCATGGCCAGCCTGCCTCCAGTACCAGCAGTAGTACCAGCGGCCCCCGCAGCCCGCAAAGCGCCCGCCCACGCCCTCGGTCGGCGGGTTCCACTTCCCGCCTGGCATGCCCGTGCGTCCCGTCTCTTTCTCTCTCTCGTTTACTCGTCTTCCTGGGATAAGCTGATTCGGCGACAGAACCCTCTCCTGCAAAACACGACGGGTAGCAGCAGGCCGCCGCTGCAGGGCGTGAAACGCGGGCGGACGCGATGATGTGCGTTTTATTCTCTTTTCTTATTTTTCTTTTTCTTTTTCTTTTTCTTTTTCCCGCCTTTTATTTTATTGCGGTGCTGACGGGCGTGCAGGGGCTCGTCGGTGCGCTCGGGCGCCGGGATGGGCTTGAGCGGCGCGGGCGCGGGTGCGGGTGCGGGGAGGCAGCCGCTGGGACGCTCGCGCTGGACAGTGGTCAGCAGCAGCAGCAGCAGTATCCGGATGCGAAGCGGGTTCGGCGGTGACGAGGAGGTGGACTTTGCTTTGAGTCAGCTCGGTTTTCAAGGCTTTACTTTAGGAAGGAAGTACAGTTGTACTATGACATTGTATCACTAGACGCACGCATTTCGGCCTTGTCCGTGAAGAGTGCGCATGCTCCAGCGACCTACACAGACGTAAAGCTTCAAACCGCGTACTCGGCAATTAAATCGTGCCGGACCCGGAAGATGCCGCATTCAGCAGCCCCTATTGGCAGTGCTTGTCGCTGCTAGCGATAACACTTCACTTATCCGAGGCATAACAGTGGCTCCATTGCCTCAGACTCCTAGTACTAAATGAGGTCATTACTACTCTACCCCCTGGGCCCCACCCTCACCACTTACCAATGTAAGTTACTCACCTACCGCGGAATGGTGGATCACCTTTCAGTTAATCTAGCCCCGAAAGATGCTGCGGGTCGTTCTGATATATGGTCTACCGCACCACACGAGAGATCAGCCTCTGCAACGGAACGAGCGGAACGCGCACACCATGACCATGCCCATCCCGACACCCGCGAGAACGCCCTCGCCCCAGTTTCCCACGCGGAAAACGAGCCCGTGGCCGCGCGCGGTGAGCCACAGGCTCTCGAGGGCCTTGGGAACGACATACATCGCGAGTTACGCGCGGCGGCGCCGGTCCTCGACGAGTAGCGACAGACCAGAGGAGAGACCGCATATCCACCATGTGCCAGGGTGAATGAGCATGTTGATTAGGGGCTAGGGGAGGAGCTTGCGAAGGGGAGACGACGCGGGCGCAGCCATGAGGGACTCGTAGAGCCCGTGCTTGAGACAGAGGACGGCTGGGAAGTCGGGTCAGCATGTTATGTGAAGGTTCGTTAACCGGGGCGTACCCTGCCATAAGGCCCCAGTGGCGCCGAGGAAGGCCGAGCTGCGCATGGTCCCCACGGTGGCGCGCCGTCCGCGCAGAAAATGGGCCAGCGGAAGAAAATGCTCCGCACGAAGTGTAGTACCGAGTAGGTCGGGAGAATCCAGCAGGAAACGTTGAGGAATTCGTCCAGGGCCGCCACCTGGCAACTTGTTACGCCCGGGTGCAGGCCATGACAAGGTAGATAATATGGGAGGCCAGGCACCCCGGCGAGAGCACGTTCGCGCAGGGAGAGAAGGGACGAGAGATTTGTCGACGTCACATCGGATCTCGCGATAAGTCGGTCGAGCGCGGGAATGTCGACGACGTGCTCCTGGACAGCCTTGATGTTAAACCTGAACGATTCTGCGGGGATTTGAATGAATTTACGTAGCCTGAGAACTCAGAGAGAGGGTCAGTCGAGGGCGGTCGGAGAGTGTTGAAACAGACGCGCCAGTTGACGTATAATCGTAGAAGCGTATCAGGGCGAAGAAAGCACGCGTATGTGATTTGGGCACATCTTGCGCTGGATCAGAACTCGACGGCGCTCGGAAGCGAATGCAAGCGCACGACAGGGAAAACACGATTACAGCGCCGTATGGAATGCTGATGCCCCATTTTTCCGAATAATTATTGTATGTGCCATGCAGTCCTCTGGATCGCGGGGTAAGTTGTGGAATCGGTATGAATGAAATCAAAGCCGACTTCACGAAGACTTGCTGAGCAATATCCCACCTCCGGCTCCGCTTCTCCCAGAAAACGCCAAGACCACCTGAGATCGTCCCCGCCAGTGCCGAGTGCCAGCGGCACGTACGCTTGCGGGAGTCCTCCTCCTTGTGGAATGCAGACGGCAGGCCGGGTTCAGTAGCAGGAACAAGGAGAGGAAGCGCATTGAGTAGAAATTTGTGAAGTGCAGTAAACGTCCCTGGGCCGCGTAAGCATCCAAGGATTTGACGAAGGGAGGTCCCCACCGACCATAGCCCCGAACCTGAAAGAGTCAGAGCCAAAGAGAGCATGCCTTAGTAAAGCCAGTCATTGGGCTCTGGAACGTTAATCAGCTTACAGCTGCGACTGTGATGTCCACCACTCAAACCTGGGGATCCTGCGCATCTTTATAAGCGCCAACAAGAGATTAAAGGAAGCCCGAATATTGAAAGCAATCGTAGCAGATCCTGGATCCGGTCAAGCACATGAACTGCGAGGAAAGTGTTCTACGCACTGAAGCCTCCGGTGGCCGCATGCTCTAGGCAGTCCCTCAGCGTAGGGAGGTCGGCTTCAGGCTGACCCTTGTCGCGCCAGACAACGTTTCGAGCGTCTTGGATTCGGTTTTGGAAATTTGCGAGTGCAACATGATTCTTGAAAGAGACCATCGGCTTGGGCTCATCCGCTGGGCCAGTTTTGAGGCACTGGTCCATTTATACGCAGGCCTTGATCTCAAGTACGAAAGGCCGCCTCGATATAGTAGCATCTTCGGCTTAATTCCGCGGCTCCGCGTCCGAATAGCTTGCTATCTCGAATCCTGAATGCGAAACCGCCGAAGCTCCAGCGCTACAGCTTGCTCCGTCCAGAGAGGAGAGCGTCAGAGCCCGGATGAGAATAACGCGAGCCTGCTGAACCCAAAGTAGCCTCGCGTCGGCGAGTAGACGACACCATACTGGCATGCCGCCTGTGCTCGGGAGATGCGCGCGTTCCGCCTTCAATCTGACGCGGGGCAGTTGGATCCAGGATCGATGAAGTTAGCCGTCGAGAATGTTGACCGCGACGTTCCGCGAAGACCGCGAAATGCAATGGATCTTTGCCCCGGTCCCCTTTCAAGAACAATTCAAGAATCAAGATGCTGGATCGCCACTGCCCAGTTGACAGCGCTGAAGTGCCCAGAGCAGCTGCGCTGAGTTAGTGCTGCCGTCGATGTGAGCTGACACCGTGCTGGAGCTCGGCTCGACCAAGGCTCGACCATCGAGTCGATGAACATCTTGTAAAGAGAGCGGTCCGGCATCCATCATCCGACGTACCCTGGATTTATCCGGATCAAAGCGGCAAATGACAAGTTCCATACCCTTGAGCAAAGCCATGAACATTTAGCCTGCATTGTCCTACATAGTATTTAGTAGACTGGCTGTTCCAATTTCTGGACGTGAGCATAATAAACCTCCTCCTCCTTCACGGCATTATTTAAAGGAAACATAATTGAACCCAAATTGAACCAGGGATCAGGAGTAACGGTAACACAGCGAGTCCGTAAACCGAGATGAGCCTCGACGTCCCACGCCCATCGGCATATCGTGTGCGAAGCTCCACTCTGATCCGCCTGAGATATATTTATTCTCTAGTCATCGCTAAATTCCCACCTCTCTTGCCGGATTTCAATGTTTTCCAATGGACTTCCAAGTTCACTGGAAGGCTCCTACTTCCGCTAATGGTACTTATCGGGACACACGTCTTCATTGAAACTTTTGTGAACATCTTAATCAATATTCAAACAAATGTGATAGTCCCACTCTGGCGACAATTCTCCCAATCCTTTACTCGTGCTCCCTGGCGCATCCACACCGAATTCTCGTCTTCCAAAAACACCAGACCGGTCATGCCGTTCCCTCCCACTACAGATGCTTCTGGCATAGCAAAGAACACACGGGCTTTCCCCTCACATGCCCCAGAGAAATCCATTTCCCCGAAGCGCCCCTTGAGCACGTTCGACTGAACTGTGAATTCGGTGCCCGGGGAGAAGGGAACGAGTTTCTTCCCCGGGTTCGAGCAGATCCAACGCAGGTCTGTGGCGATCCCATCGAGGTCCGCATTGTATGTCTTGATGGCGCGGCGAATGCGCAGCGCGAGCTCAGCGAGAGACTCTGTGCGGAAAGCGTTGGCCGGTACCAGTATTGGGATCGTCCACGTCGCATTGTGGATGTACGGTGTGGTGAGGGTGGAAGAGCCGGGAAATAGACGGTCACGCAGATCCACATGCACATGGATGTGTACCGGTATGGCCTCGTCAATGCTGCGCAGGCCGTATACCGTCTAAATAACGGGGTCATTGAATCAACGGCAAAAGCTAATGGCATATAGCCGAACCTTGAACCACCATGCCATAAGCACGTCGTTACTCGCCACCCACTCCTTCGAGCCTTGAAGTGCAAGATTATTGTTTATTTCGCGCTTGGACTGGTCCAAAAAAACTTTGGGCACGCGCACCATGCGCATAGCATTCGGCGTAGCCTTTTTTGGGCTCCACAAAAGCCGCATCAAAGAGTCCACGACGCGCTGCAATTGACTGGACCGAGGGGGTTCGAACCAGCCACGCAAGGTCGTCACGGCAGTCGGTTGCGTAAATGCCTCGAATGGCGCCGCGTCCCATGCCATGCCGGGGATAGTATCCATCGCGTCCCCGCTGAGCACACGCGTCCAAGCGTAGGTCAGCGTCCAAAAACCGAGGCCATCAAGAAGGATGTGCGAAAACGTCAACCCGATGAAGGTAAAATCGTCGAACACCGCGATGTGGACGTGGAGGAGGGGGGTGTTCGGTATCAGGAACCCATCAAGCGACGTCGGACATTTTCTGCTTCTGAAATACACCTCCAACCCTGGCATTGGATGGATGGATGGCTGTATATGCCCTTGCGAGTCTAGAAGATTAGTCGGGAGCTCAGGACGAGTTGCAGACCGGTAAGGCTCAGGATGATCCTCCACAGTGAACGCGATGGGCGGGGTCTCTGCATCGAAAGTGCGGGGAATCTGGAACTCGTACACCTTGCCCAATGCTCAGTGTGGACCCTCGGGGGAAACGGTCTATGTAACCTACCCCATTTCTGCGAGCAAGCCTTGCCCCCGCTCGAGGAAACTTGTTTTCGACGAGTGTCCAAAGACTCTGCTCCAGTATTTTGGGATCCAATCGCGCATCGATGATAAAGCCGTTGGTGATGATAGATCCCGGGCTCCAAAGGTCAAGTGCCGTGCATGGAACGCTGCGCATCCCAGCTGGCGGTAGACTCGGAGTCGATACTTGAGGTGAAAACCACGACAAGATGCGCTGGGCGAACGCGAGCGCCATAACTGCTAGGGACGGGCGACGTGGGGATCTAGCAAGTTGGACTTTTAAGGAGTTACTGAAGCCGGTCCCAGCGTCGCACATGCGTGTCAGGTATTGAGCTACGGGGACCCGAACGTGATAGGTATCTCGAATGCCACGGTCATTATGCGAGCTACGATCGGGAGCCTGGCGTTAGGTTACTTAGGTAGACTAAGGTCACTCCCACCAGTGCGCCGGCACACCACACAGTCGAGTGCTTCATCAGAAAGCTTGCCAGATTAGAGGAAGCGTAGTACATTTGACGGATTTCGCGGTTCCCCACTGCATCCGACAGCAGCGAAGTGCTAGCAGTTGGCTAGTAGTTGAGTAGAGCAAGAGTAAGTATGTCAAGCCTGAGGCTCGGCCTTGATGGAGGCTGGCAGGTTTGGTTCGGCAATCAGCGATCATGATGCGGTAAGCCGCATTCGGTAATTCAACCCCTATTGCAGGCTGTTTTGCAAGGCACTGTACTTCACTGACTCCATTGCATCGAAATCCCGGTAAGTGAGTGAATTCACTTCCAGGTGGCTGCGACCTGGTCCCAACCTCACCGCTGAAGCGCTATCTCGATGTAAGGTATCTCCCGATGCGTTACTCGTTTCCGGAGCGGTATTATTTTTGTGCTAGTCTGCGATTCAACCCGCAATACGTTCTAATATCATGGTAGTGCTGTACGGCACGGGAAATATTAATATACGGCGGGAATTAGCGGGAGCGAGCGAGAGTATTTCGCAGAACCGCGGCGTCCGAATACATCCTTGCTGTCGACGCAGAATGGCGCGTCTCAGTGATGAGATAAATTTGAATCACGGAGCATGGTAGGATCGAATTGGCGGGGGGCTTCGAAGCCAGCGAGAACCTTGCTCCAGGAATATAGGCCTGACACGCAGAGCGTTCAGACGTTAGTAATCTGGACTAGGAATAAAATATGAAACAATACTGGCAGCCTTCAGACAATCAGAAGAGTATGGTTGCATACAGTGTACAGTGACGGCGACGCGCAGTGATCACGAAACATGAGGATACTAAGTATTAGATGCAATCCATAACTATTACAAGTCGTTACAAAAATGCATTATGCACTTCAGTACCTCGCCCGCTCAATTGGGCCCAAGGAATTGGTACAATATCTTGCGGACCAGCCCCGACAGATGATGGGGGTCGTTCTGGTATATGGTCTGCAGCACCACATGAGAGATCAGCCTCTGCAACGGAGCGAACGGGACGCGCGAACCATGACCATGCCCATCCCGACACCCGCGAGGACGCCCTCGCCCCAGTTTCCCGTGCGGAAAATGAGCCCGTGGCCACGGGCGATGAGCCAGAGACTCTCGATGGCCTTGGGCAGGCAATACACCGCGAGCTCCTCGTAGCGGCGCCGGTCCTCGATGAGCAGCGGCAGACCCGTGGAGAGGCCGCATAATAACCATGTGGTTGGGTGAATGAGCATGTCGATTAGGGGCTGGGGGAGGAGCTTGCGGAGGGGCGAAGACGCGGGCGCAGCCATGAGGTGCTCGTAGAGTCCGTGCTTGATGCAGAGGACGGCTGGGACTCAAGGTCAACATGACACGTTGGTTACACAAGTAACGGCCGGGCGTACCCTGCCACAAGGCCCCAGATACGCCGAGGAAGGCCGAGCTGCGCATGGTCGCCACGGTAGCGCGCCCCAGCACGCCTGCAGGGTCCGCGCAAACAATGGTCCAGCGGAAGAAAATGCTCCGCACGAAGTATAATGCCGAGTAGGTCGGGAGCATCCAGCGGAATCCCTGGACGAATTTCTCCAAGGCCGCCGCCCGGCAACTCGTTACACCCGGGTGTAGGCCATGACAGGGTAAATAACGCGGGAGATCAGGCGTGCCGGAGAGAGCGCGTTCGCGCAGGGAGAGGAGGGACGAAAGATTCGTCGGCGTCACGTCAGATCTCGCGATAAGTCGGTCGAGCGCGGGAATGTCGACGACGTGCTCCTGGACAGCCTTGATGTTGAACTTGAACGATTCTGGGGGGATTTGGATGGCTTGACGTAGCCTGACAAACGGTCAGTCGAGGGCGGTCGAAGGGTGCTGAAACAGTGGCACCAGCTGACGTATGATCGTGGAAGCGTATCGGGACGGAGAAAGCACGCGTACGCGATTTGTGCGCATCTGGAGCTCCATCAGAACTCGATGGTACGAAGCGAATGGAACGCACGATAGGGAAAACACGATTACAGCGCCGTATGGAATGTTGATGCCCCATTTTTCCGAATAATTATTGTATGTGCCATGCAGTCCTCTAGATCGCGGAGTGAATGGTGGAATTGATATGAAATAAATGTAGCCGACCTCACGAAGATTTGCTGAGCAATGTCCGACCTCCGGCTCCGCTTCTCCCAGAGAACGGCAAGACCACCTGAGATCGTCCCCGCCAGTGCCGAGTGCCAGCGACGCGTACGTTTGCGGGATGCAGACGAGAGGCCATGCGGGGAGGTTTGAGTAGCAGGAATAAGGAGGGGAAGCGCATTGAGTAGGATTTTGTAAAGTGCAGTAAACGTCCCTGGGCCGCGTAAGCATCCAAGAGATTTGACGGAGGGGAGGTGCCCACCGAACATAGCCCCGAACCTGAAAGAGTCAGAGCCAAAGAGGGCATGCCTTAGTAAAGCCAGCCATTGGGCTCTGGAATGTTGTTCAGCTTACAGCTGCGAATTTGATGTACACCACTCGAACCTGGGGACCTTGCGCATCTTTATAAGCGCCAACAAGAGATTGAAGGAAGACCGAATATTGAAAGCAAGCGCAGCAGATCCTGGATACGGTCAAGCACATTAACTGCGAGGAGGTGTATACGCACTGAAGCCTCCGGTGGCCGCATGCTCTAGGCAGTCCCTCAGCGTAGGGAGGTCGACTTCACCTGACCCTTGTCGCGCCAGACAATATTTCGAGTGTCTTGGATTCGCTTTTGGAAATTTGCGAGTGCAACATAATTCTTGAAAGAGACCATCGGCTTGGGCTTATCCGCTGGGTCGCTTTGAGGGGACTGGCCCGTTCATAAACAGAGGCCTTGATCCCAAGTACGAAAAGCAGCCTCCAGATAGCGTCTCCGTCTTGATTCCGCTCCGCGCCCGAATAGCTTGGGGCAGCAGAAAGTGGACGCGAATGCGAGCACGGCGAACCGAAAAAATAGCCTCCCGTCGGCGAGTAGACGACACTAGTCCTGGCATGGTGCCTGTACAGTTCTTGCTCGGGAGGAGGCGCGTCTTCGGTGCACCAATGCGCCCCTTGAATCTGCGGGCGGGCGGCTGTTGTTGGATCTATGAAGCAGTGCGGTCAGTTGGCCGTAGAGAATGTTAACTGCGACATGCGTGCCACTCGCGATTTACAGCGCCGGAGCAGAGCCGAGGACGCTGATCAGTGGCGATTGCACCAGCGGCATTCACCGGGCGGAGTTCCCACGACTCTTCCTATCTAATCTAATCTCCCTCCAACCCTGTAGCTGCTTCAAGATGTTTATCCTTGCAGACTTCTTGCGCATTGTGACTGCATAATCGCGTTTCTCATGAACGTCACCTTGATCTGCCCAACAAGCTGCTAACGTTTCGGGCACGTTGGTGCTTGGTCGCATGATACCCTTCCTCCCAGGCGCCAGTCATTTACGAG
Organism: Mycena rosella; assembly: GCA_029378255.1. Taxonomy (NCBI): domain Eukaryota; kingdom Fungi; phylum Basidiomycota; class Agaricomycetes; order Agaricales; family Mycenaceae; genus Mycena; species Mycena rosella. The sequence goes on along the minus strand of JARKIE010000029.1, from coordinate 51,866 downwards.
TCGCAACGCTCCACCGATGAGCTCTTCTCGCGACTGACTGATTGACACTCAGTGCGCATGGACGCTGACAGTGAATGAAGCGCTAAATATACTCACCGCTTAGGGCTTGCATAAATACCAGCAGTCGTACTGCAGTCATCTATCAGGACCTCGTGGCTCAAGATAAAACCCCACATGAAGCTCCTCGCCACTCTATCTTTCGTACTAGCAAGCACTGCTTTTTGCAGTGGCACAGCGCTCGTTTTCCGCCACACCTCAAAGCGCGCGCAGCCGCAAGGAATTGACGTCTCGGACTTCCAACCGAACATGAACTGGGACCGTCAAGGCCAACGGCGTGACGTTCGCGTATATCAAAGCGACCGAAGGGATCAGTACGCATTGCGTTTCCACCAGGAGATACACGATTTGACTTTCATTTCCGCTGGTAGCCTTTGAGAGCCCGAGCTTCTCGGCGCAGTACACTGGCGCGACAGAGGCCGGGCTAATCCGCGGCGCCTATCATTTTGCGCACCCGGATAGCAGCTCGGGTGCGACGCAGGCCAAGTTTTTCCTCGCCCACGGAGGTTAGTTTCCACTGGCCAACTGTTTCATGCCGCATGTTGTGTCAACACGTCCTCCTCAGGTGGCTGGAGCTCCGACGGAATAACTCTTCCTGGAGCACTCGACATTGAGTGTACGATTTTTCTGCTTTCATCTGCCGCAGTGTAAGCTCATATCTTGCAATTCAGACATCCAAGTGGGGCAGAGTGCTACGGCCTAAGTGCCTCTGCTATGGTCTCCTGGATTTCCGACTTCTCCTCGACCTATCACGCAGAACCTCCCGGTGAGCAGTGAGAGTCGGTTCCCTGCCACGTTTTCATATTTTTTCTTCCAGATATCCAGGTGAGTCCCCTCACGATCTCTTATCCTTTATTTTATTTTTATCTGAGCATTCGGTGGCACTAGTGATATACACCACCACTGATTGGTGGTCGACCTGCACCGAGAACAGTGCCGCATTCGGCTCGAACAATCCGCTCTGGATCGCGCACTATTCTTCCAGTATTGGAGCCTTGCCGGCTGGGTGGAGGTAAATTCAGGTTACACCGCCGTCGTCCAAGATGCTCACTGGAATGTAGCTTCACTACATTTTGGCAGTACGCGGACTCGGGACCCAATCCCGGCGACGCGGACCTATTCAACGGCGATGCGGTTGGATTGACACGGTAATAATTTTAGTCTTGACAATGTCTTTTCTAATTTATCGGGCAGGATAGCCACAGGTTAATTGTGTCTGTACCATTACTATCCCACATTGTTTTGTTTTCTTATTCAAGCCAGTGTGAACCCCTGAATTATTGAAACGCGCACATGCCTCCCTCGGTGATTTCCGACAAACTAGGCCCGGGGCTCCGGGGTTGCTCCGGGGTTGCGTTCATCGATGCATTCAATGTCATCCTGCGCGGTCGGCGAACGTCAATGAGGATTGCCGGATTGCTTCACCCGACCCGCATCAACGTGTAACATGATCCATGACATTGTTAGTGTATTCTTGAATAGCCCCTATCTATCCGGTACTCGGACCGGCGGGCCGGGACCCACAGTCGGCCCGGTCATTTAGCGACATAAGAAGAGATTCCTCCGAGATTTGCCCCACACCTCCGCCTTTCTTCCCTTTTCCACAACTTGCAATCTCCCCTTCAAAATGGTCAAGATCACTGGCTATGAGATCCATGGTTCGTAAATGCTAGAAGTGGAGAGTCTCCCCTCACCTAACGCGCTGTAGACGTCCGGTTCCCCACTTCCCTGACGGGAGACGGCACAGACGCCATGTATATCGACTTCCTGTGGATATTTCCTTCCTCTGAATGATTTACAGGAATACCGAATGCGACTACTCTTCCGCGTACATCTCATTCCTCACTGACTCGGATCTTGTGGGCCACGGGATGACTTTCACCATCGGACGCGGAAACGACATTGTATGCATATCTGCGTCTGAATTTCAAAGAGATTTCTCATGTCTGCACAGGTCTGCATCGCGATCAAGGAAGTCGCAAATCGCCTTGTCGGGAAGGAGACGGAGGAGTTGTTCGCCAACATGGGGAAGACTTGGGACTTTATGATGGCCGATCCGCAACTGCGATGGTCCGTACTGCTCCATTCCCTCGGGCAAGAATATCCACGCGATTTCCTAGGATTGGGCCCGAAAAGGGCGTTATTCATATTGCGTCTGGCGCAGTGAACAACGCCCTCTGGGATATGTACGCGCGGTCAAGGAGCAAGCCCCTGTGGAAGCTGATTGTGGATTCACGCCGGTACGCACCATCCATTATTATCATAGTGTCGCTGACACTGTACACAGGAGGAGCTGGTCAACTCAGCAGCGTTCCGCTATATCTCGGACGCCATCACGAAGGAGGAGGCGCTGGCGACGCTTAAAGAAAAAGAGGCCGAGAAGAAGGAGCGCGAAGAGAAGGTTCGCGAACTTGGGTACGTCGCCGTCTTTTTGTGATCGAGACGGATGCTTATTCTCTGCAGATACCCTGCCTATGTTACCTCTGCCGGGTGGCTTGGTATGTTCTTCAATGCTTTTCCAATATATTTCCTGACATGTAACAGGGTACTCGGACGAGAAGGTTGCGCGTCTTACCAAAGAGGCAGTGACCGCCGCTTCAACCACTTCAAGATGAAGGTCGGCGCGGACCAGGCAAATGACCTGCGACGCGGCCTAATCATCCGCTCCATCATCGACGATCCTCAGCACCTTCCTGCCGGACAAGCACCACGCGACCTGAACAGCGAGGCGCTGCGCGGAAAAAATGCCGGACCGACTGGGGCCGTCCTCATGATTGACGCGAATCAGGTGTGGGACGTCCAGCAGGCCATCGACTATGTCAAAGGACTGGAGGCAATCAAACCTTGGTACGCGCCGGCTGTCTTGTGCTGGTGGTTCTTTCTCTAACGAGCTGTCTTAGGTTCATTGAGGAACCGACCGCGCCGGACGATATTCTTGGACACGCCGCTATCCGCAAGGGCCTCAAACCGTACGGGATCGGTGTCGCCACGGGCGAGCACGCGCACAACCGTATGGTGTTCAAGCAGCTACTCCAGGCAGAGGCGATCGACGTCGTCCAGATTGACTCCTGCCGTCTTGCCGGCGTGAGCGAGGTCCTTAGTGTTCTTCTCATGGCCGCAAAGTAAGTGCGAATAATCGCGTACTCGAATGTAAACTTACTTGCGCTCATAGGTTTGGAGTTCCCGTGTGTCCTCATGCAGGGGGCGTCGGCTTGTGCGAGTATGTGATCCATCTCAGGTGTGCCCAACTTTGGAAGTCTTCCTATTTGCGCTGTTTTAATTGAGCATGAACGCTAGCCTCATCGACTACATCGCCGTGTCCGGCAGCATGGAGCGCAACGTCCTCGAGTTTGTTGACCATCTGCACGAGCACTTCGTTACGCCGTGTTCCATCAACAAGAACGGGCGCTATAACGTGCCAACGAACCCCAACGAGGGATACAGGTGCGTTCTCTCGATCCTTCTCCCTTCATATTATCTCCATTTCGCTGACTTGATATTTTTTTCAACCTGCAGCATCGAGATGCACAAAGCTAGCATCGCTGAATTCGAGTGGCCGCACGGGTCGTATTGGGTTGGCGTGAAGGCGAAAAAGTAGCCCTTGTTTTTGCGCAATAAATTTGAAAGTGTTGTACTAAGTTGCCCTTGTTTTTTTTTACTTTATATCCTATTTCGTCCGTTCGTTTGTCAACCAAGCGAGGTGGCGCTTGTTCGCAAGCGGATCTCGAGTAACTGGGTGAAGGACGTGATGGAGGACGTGATGCTTGAAAGGTTAATAAATAATGTGATTGGAAAGGTTTTCCTGTAACCGACTAGGGAAACAGGTTTATCCTCCAAAATTGCCGGCGGCAACCGGTTCCGTTTATGGTTTGATGATCTCATCTACGTCCGGCCACCCGAGATCATCCGATGGCCCGGTCCAGACTCCTTCCTTTCCTGGGACCCTAAAAAGCTCTATCCATTTCGCCTCTGATGGAGCGGCTTCTCCCGAGATCATAGACCGTGGTCTAGGCACTTTCCTTTCCGGGCACCCTGAAAAGCGCTATCCATTTCGTTTTTGATGGGAGCGGCTTTTCCCGAGATCATAGACCGTGCTCTAGACACTTTCCTTTCCAGGCACGCGCTATCCGGGAGCGGCATCTCCGACATCAAACACTCGTTCTAGACTCTTTACTTTGTTCAACTTGTGTTGGCCTCGTGCAGAATCTTTAATGAAGTCAAGGTGAATTAAAATGAAGGGGAGTTGGAGTCAGGCTCAGTTGAACAGTTAATTATTTAATAATACTAGTGATCACCCACCTATGCCAGTGATGCACATATGCAAAGTTTCACTGTACTGAGCTCAATTCTACGTCAATTCACTTGAAATAAGAATGGGAGATCTGTTGAGGATCCACATGTAGGCTATTACATTTACAAGTGTACAGTCCTTAACCATGAAGCGAAACGGCACATGGAAGCGAAACACGTGCCATTCACCACCTTAAAGGTTGCCAGCAAGCCCAAATTTTTGCGACAGTGCTTTCCTCCCTCTGAAACTCCCATTCACAAAAGGATTTTTGAAAAGAGCCTCTGTAACGCCCGATCTATTCAGGTTTCTTTCCGAATGTTTCCACCGTCATTTTCCTGGTTTCAACCCGCACAATAAACACACACCCCATGCACCACTTTGAGGTGGCTCGACATATGCTGGGGGTTTTCGAGGTCGTAGATTACGAATATGAACATTTTGTATGCCAAAGGTGCACGAATGAGCTCGATTCTTGTGTTTTTTGGTGTTTCGCTTCCACATTATTTGCGCAAATTTGGGCTCCCGGGAAGATTCCATTCGTTCTCCACTATACCAACACCGATCCTCATGAACCTTATACTGTCGGGTAGCCAGGAAGCTGCTGCACATTTCTACAACAGAAAGTACATTCATTTGATCAATATTGGGCTCACAATAGCCGACGCCGCCAGAGTGTTTCGCTTCACGGTTAAAGACTGTATGGGGAGGATTTGAGTCCAGTAGAAAATGAACAGTCCCATTTTGATCACTTTGCATATGCGTGTCATTTCTCGATCAAAAAATGCACTTCGGTAACTCTACTGCACTTCCAATTGAGCCTAAAAAATTAAGCCACTTGGTGATGTTCAGTTTACTATGCTGGAAATGCTTGCTGCAAAACCCGATAGAAACCGGGCCTCTACTGAAGCCAGAAGTGCCATCAAAAAAAATTACATATATATGGGTGAGTAGAAGGGACCAATGGATTACGGAAACAGATGAGTCATGAGATAAGAGTGCAGTGAAGGGAGGTTACAGGTATGCCCGGAGGGCCATTTGAGTGCTAGTTACAATGATTTTTCATGAGTTGGACCGTGCCGTGTAATGCTACCTACCTATCTACCTACCTGGTCAGCGGGAGGTCGCCACTGACGCGCTGCATTAAGCAGAATATCAATGGTGGAGACTGCATCTTTACGCCTCCTTACGTTGAGAGGAAGTAAGTTGGAGAGATCGGGCAACATCTCGCCGCTCGGCAGATCCTGAGCTGCTGTTCCGATATGTGCTGATCTGTGCCGACCTTCGTAGAGCCGACGGCACCAATCTCGGCGGTATCTGCCGGACTGCCGGCCTGGCTGAAAAGTTCAATCAAATTACATTCGAAAAGGCAACGCAGGGGGATGTAGCAACTAATCATACTCCCTTGCATCTCAGTATTTATTTTTTGAGGTTCGACGCATTTGAGAGAGCCTAGGACCAACTTTCCGCACCCCGCGATCGGCAGCCGAAAAATAAATCAAAGTGATGAGCGGCAAGGCGCGTTTGGCGCCGGCCAGACAGGAATAGCCATACCGTTGAATCTGGTCTCAGTTCATTTAGACCTGAGATTCCGCCGGTGGGTGACGAAGGGGAGTTTAGGTGCCGGCGTGCCCGCGGTAAAATCTCTCCTGTTTCAACTGCACTTAAATATACATGTAACGGATAATCATGATCAAGGGAGGATGAACAAGGAGGAAGTTGTGCGGGCAGAATGTGATATACTTACAATTGTGTTGTCCTTAAGCCCGCGGGGAACAAGGATGTGGTGACAATTAGACAAGTGTTTGGTAACAGCCTGCGAACCAAGCAGATCATTCCATCAAACACCTTGTTTTCGACCTTCATGTGGCAACCGTCATTTTCCTCTTCCGGCACAAAAAAGGTCGAGATTTTTGAATGTCGCCAAGCGCGGGGTGCTAAGGCGATTGACTGCCGCCTCCCTTGTTGTTTTTCTTGTCCTACACAAATGCTGGCTTTTGTGTTCACTTTACAAGGTAGCCGCTGCGGCCAGCTGCTGTCGGTCGCCTCCCTACAGACTCTTGTTTCTTCTTGTCTTCTCTGGCAACTCGGTGTCACAGGGATGGCCTTATAAAACGGGGGGCACGAGGCGCAGATGAATACAGGCCACCCCAGCGGTTGTTGAAGCTCTCATGCAATACTACCACGCACGCCGTAATCTCGACTTTTCCTCGCCTTCGTCTTCTCCTCTGGAGTCACCGGTCTACGGTGTCGTATCTCCGGGCGAGCAGCTGGATACGAAGGTGCAGCTGCGAAATCGGCTCAATAGCGGCCGGCTATCGAACATGCCCGTCGGCTTTCCCTTTCGGCACATCATGGACGGCCGAGGGACACCACATATCGCCTATGACTCGTACGAATTCCGAGAGGAGCTAAATTCCAGTTCTCGATGCACCGGAACTCTTTCGGCTCATGTTTCATTCACGACTGAAAGCGCGGACGTTCGCTCAAAAAAAGAATACCTATCCTGGACTGCACATCTGCCGAAGCTGGACTTGCGACCGTCTTCCCGTGGCCCCCCTCGTGAGTCTCCACACGTTCAATCTCATTGAAATCATGCTCAATCCATCGTGACTGCAGCAAAAGTCCCCGTTGCTCATGTGCGCGTCGCCACGGCGGTCATGAACACGGTGTATGGAAAATACATCGAAAGGGATCCGCGGATAGTTCTTCGTGCTCTCTCGGTATCCCTGGAGCTTGGGCTGCTTGTCACTATCACCATTGAAGACTACGGGGACTGCCCGGACCAGTTTTCGAACGTTGTCTATATTGGAACGGCCAACAACGGTCACAAAAGTCTATTGTTCAGTGCTGGTTCATTCGGACAGCGTTAGGTGCGTGCCATTTTCTTAATTTAATCTATGAAGCTGACCAGTTATCCCCTCAGCTGGCATTCATGAACACAGCGACGACCTTGACGACTGCCTCAGCGGCGAAAACGACTGATTTATAATTATTTATCGCCACGAACTTCAACCCATTCACCTAGATTCACGACACAACGCATTCATGTACAATACAACAGTTGCACGGCATTTCAAGAGATAAACGAAAGACACTGTACTTTATAAACCTGTGTATTATATTATAACTTCACCATGTGATAAAATAAACGATTATAACGCATCAGTGGCGGTGTCACTTTTCTCTTCCTTCTTCCGGTCTCACATTCTCCTGGGACCAGTGCAGAACTTGCTTCCGAATGCATCCGAATATATTGGGCGCTCCAAATGTAAGGGGTAGGACAGGAGCCTAAAGGGAGTGCTGCGATCGTCGGATATCCCTCTTGTCTCACTCATATGCAGCTACATATAGCCGCATCGGAGGTATCGCATCCATATTCCCTCCTCTCCTCACTCCTCCTCCCCACCCTCCCCTCATGTCTCCCCGCATCTATACCTCCGCATACCCTTCTGCACCCATTCTCAACACCTCCATCTTCACGAGGGTCTTCGCTCCCCATGGTCCCGAACTCGTTGGGGCATTCCCCAGATCCATGAAGGCCTTCATCGACTCAGAATCGGGTACTTTCATCACTCGCGGACAGCTGCATCTTCTGGCACTCTCATTCGCTTATGGGCTGCGCGAGCATCCCACCACCCAACCATATGCGCGGCGAGGGGACACTGCGCTAATTCTTGCCGCGAACTCGCTCGCTTGGCCCGTCATTCTCCACGGATGTGAGACAGCTCTCCTACCCTTTTCCCTTGCATTATTAACCGTCGCATCCAGGTGTCGCCGCCGGCCTTCGGTGTACATTCGCGAACAGGGGCTTCTCCTTCCGGGAGCTTGCATACCAATATCTCGACAGTGGGTCCAAATTATTAATCGCCGATGCAGAATGCATCGACACTGTACGCTCGATGTTTTCTGAGATCGGCCTTTCGCGCGAGGAAGGCGATAGGAGGACGATCATCTTGGACCGGGACCTTCGTTGGGCCGGTGGATCGGGGGCCTCGCGTAACCTTGCCGCGCATGGACTGCGCACCTTCCAGGACATGCTCTCGCGAGGTACCATGGACCGAGAGGAGCAATTCGAGGGCTCTACAGCGCACGAGACAGTCTTCCTTTGCTACTCATCGGGGACAACGGGCAAGCCAAAAGGGGTCGAGACTACGCATCAGAATATGACTACAGCACTGGACGTCGTCGCCTCTGGATTCGCTCCGCTCCGACCCGGCGAAGACAAGGTCCTCGGGTGCCTCCCATTTTACCACATCGTCGGCGGGTATCTTTTAGCTCGATTTTGCGCGCATGAAGTTGATCCTTCTGCAGGAGCTGTCCAACTTCTTCACCTTCCTTTAACTTTGGGCTCTCCCGTTGTCATCCAATCTCGATTCGAACCCTTCCAATCTTGCGCCAATATTGAAAAATATAAAATCGTGTTCGCATACATCGTCCCCCCCATTCTGGTTACTCTTGCTCGCCACGCTGGTATGTCTTGCGTTGCTTCAAATCTGCATCTTGTACTCATGACCCCAGCCGTCGATACATTTGATCTGTCCAGCTTGCGGTATCTCCGCGTGTCCGCTGCGCCCGCCGGAAGTGATTTGATCAAACATGTGCGTTCGTTCAAGTCGGACCCCTTCACCGTGCTGATGCGGATTCGATAGGTCAAGAACAGACTAGCTAGGCGAGGCGGAAATTGTACAATCTATCAAGGTATTTCGAGCTCAAAATATCTTTTAAATCTTAACCAACGCTGACGCCTTTTCAGGATACGGCCAGACCGAGACGTCTACCGGCGTCTTCAACCTGCCAGTCGATGAGGCGGAACGGAAGATGGGTAGCGTGGGGACGTTGTCTGCCAACCTTGAGGTCCGCATCGTACTCGACGAAGAGGGCAAGCATGATGCCGAGACTGGGCAACGGGGGGAGCTGTGGGTGCGCGGGAAGACGGTAATGAAGGTGTGTTTTTCTCGCCTCATAGTGAGGCCCGTCTCTCACTGTTCGGAGGGTAGGGGTACCTCAACAATCCCAGAGCTACCAGCGAGTCTATCACTGCGGACGGCTGGTACAAGACGGGGGATATCGTGGTCCGGGATCCCGAGGGCTTTTATTGCATCGTGGACCGAATCAAAGAGCTCATCAAGTACAAGGTGCGCAGCATTTCTCGGTTCATCTTTTCGTTTCTCACTCTTGATTCATTCAGGGCTCCCAAGTCGCTCCCGCGGAACTCGAGGGCGTACTGCTCACGCACCCTGACATCGCGGACGCCGCGGTGATAGGGGTGGAGAGCATCGAGCAAGCTACCGAGTTGCCGAGGTTAGTGCTGTTCGACGTCGCTCAAAAGCCTCTCTCATCGGGACATCTTCTGCAGAGCATATATTGTCCACGCGTATCCTGAACGCGTCCGGACGGACGCGCAAAAAATGGCCTTCGCGCGCATCATCCAGAAATGGATGGAAACCAAAGTCTCCAGAATCAAGTTTCTCCGGGGCGGTCAGTTGATTCGTGTTGCGCCCCGTTCCGGTGCTGACTGCATCTGTTACCTCTCACAGGCGTTTCCATAGTCGACACGTTACCCAAGAGGTAAGCAGCTTCAACACGGCTGAGTTCTGAGTGTTGCCTGACGCGCTCGCAGTGCTGCCGGTAAAATCCTCCGGCGAGAGCTCCGGGATCTGGCTAAGCTACAGCTGGCACGAGGAGAGATATTCGAGCTGGCTCCTGTTACTGCGCGACTCTAGACATATTTTCGACTTTCTCTTCGAGGGCTTTGGGGCTATTACCATCTTTCACGGACGATCTTTAAACTGACGTACATTCACTCACTAACTAGAATAATTTTAGTTCTCACTTCATGTATCAATAATAATAAAATCCACTTGAACTTTGCCCAGCGACGTATGGGAGGCAATGCCGGCCACATCTTCTCCATGGGCGTAGATACACAACGACTCTGGCAGCGTGCAGCCTGCCTACGGCAGACTGGGAGTCCAGTGATCGTGATCTGCTCTTCTCTTCCTTCGACGCAACAGCCAACAGCGCAAGCGTAAACATCCGCTACAAGGTGCGCAACACCTTGAGCAAAGAGAAAGACTCAGGATAATATACAAGTGATCCACCATTTCCGGCGATGCTCTACTAGCAGTTCGTTCCAAGATTTGGATGCCATTGGCCCACACGAGCAGATGGTGGAGGGCTGTCAAATCGTGCACTGTGTCGAACGGCGAAGGACTGGGAGCTGCTTCTTGAGGATCCGTGAGGTGAATCTCCTTTGTTAGTTTTGTGAACAACGTAACCAACCACTCTGGAGCCTACAAACGTATGACAGTATTTATCTTCATTTATTCAGAGTCAGTAGTCCTGGTTCTTGGTCTCAACTCCTCACTTTTTCTGGTTGTACCCTGCAGACCTGGATTTATAACCAATACTCTGTGGTCTACACGCTGTTGATCCAACTTGCATGAGCTACCCCATGGTCTCCACTTCGCAGTGCTGAGCACCATCGACCATGGGGAGGTTCGGGTGCTGTTTCTCCACGGTCGACCTAGTCTCTTATAAACAGACGCTATAACATTCTCAACTCGTACCTCGTTTGTTATAGTCTGTCAGTAAGGTTGATCGAGTGATCGGTCGCGCCGCTATTATATAATCATCACAATTTTCGAAACTCAAACACGTCTTGGGGGCATGTTTTCTTTAGATTTGAGGCTTGGGTCCCACTTAGACAGATGAAAAGTTCAACTTGTTCAGCGAGCGTGTGGTAGCAGAATTCCAGAAGCTTGATGCCGAATTTGATGGCCCGGCAAGTGGAAAAGCCCGAGAAAGTGATTTGGGCGGAGGTGGGCTCGGATTCACAGTTCTTGAGATACAGTTCTCTTGGGAATGAGAATTAAAGAGACCTTCTCTCTTATTGTTTGTACCCAGAGCTACCTGAAAGGCAGAGTGGTTGCATATTAAATTGAAACTCCGACGATTATATAATAACGGCGCGACCTATACGCGGTGGCGCGGTTAACAACAGACTACGGTCGACCCATTTTGGGCAACATCAGCACTTGATCAGCACAGCCATCAACTCACTGTGGGGAGGGTGTGTGAAGGCACGTCGACAGGCCACCTCCAATAACTGAGCTATGGGTGCCCATTGGAGTCCCTCTCCTCCTTCTGTTTTTGCAGCGACAAATAAGACACTGGAAATGGGTTTTCAATCATAGGGAAAAAAACCCCAGGAAATCTGCTGTGAAAACTATGCTACAGTCATAGAGGGAAAATGGAGCACTAGCCCGGAATCTCATCGATAATCAGGTACTTCCTCAAGACTGTTTTTGGAGTTACGATCCTCAATGGGTCAGCCGATCGCCCATCAATGATCGTAACCGCTACAGCTCCCCATTGGCTCCCCACAGTTTACACATGGCTTCCCCATGGTATAAGCATTCTGGAAACCAGATATATATAAATATGACTTGTATATTGGGTATGGAAGCCAGAGAGCCAGACCAAAGTACTAAGCCTTGGGACTACGAACTAAGAACTACAACTTACCGTTTTGGGTATAGATCACGTGACTGAATCCTAGAACTACGAACCTCGAACCGCGGACATGCCGAAAACCCAGGTCTCAGCCTTCGGAGTAGCCAGAAACTGTGGAGTGCTGACTGATGACTACCCGAATCTGCAGAGTGTGACTATGGACTATGAATAAACGGCGAAAAGAGATCTCATACAAACGGCTTTGTGCGGACGAATGTACAATTCGAAGGATTTAACACCTGGCTAGTTCTAGTCTACTACTCTTTTCAATTTTCCACATCGACTGTCTTGCGGCACAAGTGCCACGACCCATCCTTCGGGATCAACGTTCCGCTGTTCTGTCAACCATCTCAGCACCGTCATCAAATTATATACGGGAAACCCACAGTGTACTCGCAGAACGTTGAGATTGGCTTCGGATACGGACGTCTGAATGACTGTCCGTGGTATCTAAACATGGAAGCCTGAGCGGACCGCCCACACCCGGACTAAATGCACCAGGCTTACCCGCAGAACATAACATTCTCATCCACCTCGCTATGAAACACGAGACTCCAGCCGATCTCGGAAACACCGGGGAGGAGTGTGTCCGGGCAGACGGCACAGTTTTCCGCGACGGTGGCAGAAACGGCGGCGAGCACGTAAATGGGGAGGGTAAAGCGCATGGTTCGATTTCTTTGGTGAGTGATTGGTAGTGCACGCAAATTCCAGGCACCTTTATAGCCTGCGCCAGTTTTTCAGGCAAGGCAGAATCGAGTGCAGACGTAACCCCCGAAACTCGATCCCAAGCTAGATAACTAACGTGAGGCGGAATCGAACCCTAGAAGCGCGGGAGAGCGCATGTTACAGTACACACGGGAAGGATGCCTTGGGCGCAAAGCCCTCGGCCAAACCCAAGCTGCCTTTTTTACACCACCTGGCTTTCATCCGAGAGTGGGACTGGAAATCGAAAGCCTAGAAGCGCGGGGAAAAGGTAAAACTGGAGACACGAATTCGGCCGGGTAGTGTAAACGCCGACGTGTGCTGGCACCTTCCGGGTCATTCGATGGTCATCTTTGAGGTTACCAGAACACTCGGAAGTCTTCCTCTACGGAACAGCGAACGGAGAATCTTCTCCAGGAAGTGCACGCACATTCCAGGGCCCAGGCGGCCTTGATGCGAGGCGAAATCGAAGGTATGCACTAGAAGGTCTGCCGGGTTGGATACTCGATCGGATGGCGCCTCGCGGAAGGGTCTGTATAGGATGAAAATGTACAAAGGAACATGCTCATATACGTTTTTCGTTACGACGCACAGTTGAGGATCCAAGCAGGAAGGCAACGCGTTGAGACTGCTGGATTGAAACGGTGGGAAAACTTGAATAAGCATTCCCTACCTACCTACCTACCTGCCCTTATAGCACCGCGGCCAATTTGATTTTCCAGAACTTATTGATATGGCGAAGGATGGCCTGAATATCGGGGAACGGGAACCTTTACCATTATAATTCAAGCTGGGAAGTTGGATATCTATTAAAAAACGAGCAAGTTATCATCAAATTAGCAATTCCGGGGCACATACAGCATCACAGATATTTGATAAACCAGTCTACAGAAGCCTTGAACGCCCTTTCTTTTCCCGCTTTGACCACAGGATCGCTCATATCACCTCTGACTGCAAAGCCATGGGTGCAGCCCTCGAAATATTCGCGCTTATACCCGGGCGCGAACTTGCCGCTGCCAAGGATCGCATCCGCTTGGGTCTGCGCCTCCAGCGGGAAGGCACGATCGATTTCGCAGCTGTTGATCAGCAGCGGGGCCGTGCAAACAGCGGCGTATTTCTGTGGCGCGAGGTTAGCTATATATATGTACACCATACAACGCGTACCTCGAGATCTGCGGGACTTCCAGACCACTGGGATGGGAGAGGGCAGAGGCGCGAACGAGGCCGTCGAAGGCGAGGTCTACTACGTAGCGCGCGCCGAAACAATAGCCGGTCGCGCCAAAGCCAGTCACCCCATCCGTCTTCAGGGAAGCCATAACGCTGTCGATGTGGGGGCGTGTCTGAGCCGCGCCGTGAGCTGAAAGCCATCTCTCGCGATCGAATGGAGGGCCTGGCTCTGTGTGTTGAACAGCGGATGCAAACGCGCAAGGATGAGAGACGCACCCCTGGATCGAGCGCACTTTCCCCGACAGGATCGCCGTTGAACAGGTCAGGAACAATTGTCTGCAGAACAGGGTCTGTGTATTGTATTCGAGCCATCAAATAAACGCACCTTGAATCCGTTGCGGGCAAAATCATCGGCCAACAACTGTCCGGATGTAAGTAAGTAACTAAAAAAAATAGAAAGACGGCAAAACTGACGAGGTTGTTTTGCAGCGCCAGGCCGAAGGCGTCTGTCAGGAATAGGACGACCTTGTCCTTTGAATAGTCGACAGTGGGCGTTGCAATATAGCATTCAACGCCCCCAAGCTTCTCCATTTTGCCTGTGGATGCGAATGAGACCGCTTGAGACGTCCAGTGTCCATGTTCGAAGCACCTTCCGGAGTCCCCTCGTGCGTTACCCCTTCATTTGAAAGCTGATCAGTTCGAATTACCATCTAGCTTGTTGAAAACGAATCACCCTTGAAGCAGTTGTCGCAAAAGCTCATTCTCGATGGGGAGAGTATTGGGGTGGACACGGTCAGATCGTACTTATACCTTCTCATAATTGTCTCGTACGCCTCATTACGAGCGCAGACGGAGAGCACCCGCCACATGCGCTGCCAGCACTCACATTGGACTGAGTTGGGTCCGGGTTTGATCCGGGTGCCAGTCATTCTGGCTGAGTTGGTTAAATCTATTTTGCTTGGGGTCTACCGTAACCGAAATAAACAGTTTTTCGAGGCCGTGTCGTGCCAGTGCGAGGTGGAACACGCGCGAAGTTGTTAAAAATGAACATCATTTTGAAAAAGGATGTATACAGACCTCTATGGGAAACGATCTAACCAAACCGTAATATTGCTACACCGCGTCGGCGTTATCCAGCTTCTTTTCGAGTTTAGCCATCTCCAGATCGTCGCCCGGTCGCCCACTCTCCAGGGCCCTCGGAGTAGCAGTCCCGCTATCAACGTTCGGGGTCGCCGCCCCGCTGCGCGCACCCATCTTCTTCTCCAGGCCCTCCTGGATCGCCCGCTGGCGCAGCATCTCGTCCTCGCCGCGCGACAGTTCCTTATGCTTGATCATCACCACGCTCACCAGTGTCGCGAATACCGTCAGGGCCGCGTTCATGATGAACAGCGAGCTGAAGCCCTTGGTGTATCCCCGGTACAGGATGTCCGTGGCGGTGGCCTGCGAGAGGCCTGCTTGCGCGGGATCGTGCAGCAGCGCGGGGTCGTCTATGATGCGTTTAATGTCCGCCGGCGCGATGCCGAGGGCGGTCATGGACGTGCGGAGCTTGTTGTTCAGCAGCGTTGATGCGACGGCGAGGGAAAGTGTCCCGCCCAGTAGCCGAAGGAACTAAAATTGCCGCGAATTAGAGCAAGAGGCGCGAGATACGGAGCACCGCCTACGTTGCGCATTGCTGTGACGACCGACATGTCGCGTCGGGCCACGCTCGCCTGGACGGCAACCGTCGTGGTTTCTGCGCATTTTGACGGTCAGCTGGTTCATCGAAAATGGAGGCTCGCCTTACGCATTGTCTAGGGAAAGCAGGTTCAGGCACATTCTGAAAAGTAAGGAAATAAAGTTTGATAGAGCGCGTACCTGTCCTGCGCCGACGCCGGCCAATATCATGTACACCACCTGGACAGCCTTGGACGAACCGGGGCGAATGGTGGATATGCACCCGCAGGCGATAGACCAGATTGCGAATCCCATGTGTATGATCGTCTGCAAATATTTTAAGGCCCAGCAATGCAATGCGACAGAGAAAAGCTCACTCGGTAACGTCCAGTACGGCTCACAAGCATGCCCTAAAATCGAAGATGGTTCAACCGCGATAATTCAAGTACAATGCAGGTACATACCGCAACCCAGCTCGCAATGATCTGGGTGACAAGAAGAGGGACGAGGAACAATCCTACGATGCGATAAGACGATGCCGTTGAGGGAAAAGGAACACCATTTCGAGTAGCGTACCGGCGTGAAGTGGGTCATAACCCAGTGCGACTTGGAAAAATTGCGGCAGGTAATATAATGTGGAGAAGAAGACGAAACCGCTGCAAATGATGTCAGAAATAAAGCGGAATGAAGGCAATGGTCAAATTCACTTGATGAACATCGCTATGAAGACACCCGTAACGGTCTGGTGCTTGAATATATACACTGTTCACCGCTGGTTATTTTGAGTTGCTCAGAATCGGGGAATAACGTACTCGGCACGATGGGGAGTCGCGCCCCCTTCCATTCCCACATGCCGAACATGCCGAACACGAGGAACGCACATAACAGCGGCCCGAGGACAATCGAAGATTTCCATGGGAAAGTGACGCCTCCCTGTAGGGGATTAATTATAGGATGACGAAATGAGGAAAGAACGAACATACCCATATAAGTGGGAGTATCAACAACGTGCAACCCGTAAGAGTTAGCAATGTACCCACGTAGTCGACGGCGAGGAGTTTGCTGCGTGGCCGTAAGTGAGTGATCTCGCAGTTAGGTGAGGGATATTACCTGCGAATGTTGCCCTCGACGGGCTTCAGCGGCAATATGAATACAACCACGCAAGTCGCAACGAACGAGACTGGGATAGTAACCCAGAAGCACCACTGCAGGGTGATGTCAATGCATACAAATATTACGAGCTTGAACACCCACGTGCCACCCGACTTTCTGAGCCAGAGCGCCGCCGATTACAGGGCCAATCGCATATCCGACGGCGACAACTGTAAGCGAATCGATAACAAAGTTAATTGCGGCAGTAGGTACGTACCTCCTCCGATGATCCCCTGATACTTCCCTCTGGAATTGTATGGGTTAATCTCTATGTTACTGCGGGGGATGAAGCCACGAACCTCTCACGGAGGCTGACAAGATCTGAGACCACTATTTGCATCATGCTCACCAATCCGCCCCCGCCAGCACCGGCAAGACTTGGTTATTCGTCAGACATGGGTCTTTCATGAAGGGAGAACATACCCTCGGAAGACAATTAATTGAATGATCGTTTTGGAGAATCCAGCTATCAGATTTCCAACCATAAACAGCGTCATGGCGAGGCACAGTGCGCTCTTCCGGCCGAAAATGTCCGAGAATCTACACGCTACATAAGCAATTGGCGCATTTCCAGATTGAAGCAACGCAAACCGTCCATATAGTGGCTGAAAGCACGTTGAAGTCAAGAGATACGCGGAGGGGACCCATGATACAACCGATCCTGCATTGAAGGCGGAAGAGATTGTCGGAAGTGCCGTGGCGACAATGACCGAGTCTAGAGTGGAGACGACGACACAAAGCGCTAGCCCCAAGAAAATGGGAAGCAGCTTCTTGAAGGGCAATCTGTTGGTTTGGTCTGTGAGCTCCACGGCAGCTCTAGTTCTGGGGGTGGCGGTTCCTGAGGTGCCCTGCGGGTTCGAGACCGGGGAGGACGACATGGACCTCGTGGTAACGGGGAGAAGTGCAGAAACATGTGGAGAGACTGCTCGCAAGATCGGTCGAAAACCCGAAGCAAACCGCGGCCGGCAGAATGAAAACGCGATGATAGATATTCTTATCTTCTTTTTATCGGCATTCGGTCCGTGATACTCAGGTTGCCATTTTCGGCCGTTTAAAAGCCAACATCGGCCGAAAGCTACAATCCCGCCGAGACTGGGCGTACCTTTGACTGAGGGAGTGGATGCAACGGAGAATTGGAAAAATTGACGAGCCTATTTTTGTATTATTCTGGTATCATCGTATTTTTAGCCGAACCTTAAACAGCGTCACGTAGCAGAACGGAAAGAACAATTGTCGCCATCCAGATGTCCCATCCCTTTTGAGTTTCCGCGGCGGCATTACTCGGCATTGAGGGGCCGTCGTGCTCGACCCCACTGTCTGGGATGTGCCTGGGCTGCTCGGGGTGGGAGAGACCCCGCCCGGCGTTGTCGGCGTGGCGGGTACCGATGCCGCGGCGTTGAGAGTGTACCACGGGAGCACCGGACCCGAGTACGTCGATGTGAGCGTCGAGGCGCCGCCGGAATCGACGAATTCATTCACGCACGCGCCGTTCCCATCTGCGCCAAATGTGCACGACTCGAACAGGCCTCTGCCCGTTGTGCCGATCCTCCATCGAGACGCGTCCTCCACGAACGTCGCTGTCCGGTGGCTGCCCGTCAGTATTAGGAGGCGCGGAACAGCATAACGGACGCACCGGTGAAAGATAACGGCGTAGAAAGCAAGGTCCGTGTCACGGTACCGGAAATCTCGACGGCAAGTGTCTCCGCGCCGACTTCCACATATGTAGTCATCCCATCTGCGCCCACACCCAGCTCGGAAATAGAGAGAGGAGTGTCGCTTGCGAGGGCGGTAACGGAGCCTGTCTGGATGGGAGAGACGAGCTGTAGTGTTTGCCCGTGAACTGAAACCCGCGGCGTAAGTACTAATTTAGAAGAATTGGTGCGGCCGTTGCAGCAACTTACCCATGCTTGCAAACCCGACGCAGAGCAAGAAACGTGCCATAGGATGGTGCATGTCGGAGAAGGCCAGATAAAAGATCTAAAAGTGAAAGACTGAAAACTTGAAGCTCTTTCGTCTACAACGGGCCGCCCAAGCTGACATTGTATGAGGGCGCCTACTTACCACCATCTACCGCCATCCTCCAATCGTACATGAGCGTCAGGTAGTAACCATAGCAGCGTAGCGGCTGTTTTTTTAGCGAAGTGCAGGAGATACATGTGAAGCTGTCAATTGTGTGAGCAAAAATTGAGCGCCGAAGTGAGTCACCTGAACCGAGTCTATTACACGCTCACGGGGAAATTTTGAGTTGTGGTAGTACGGACATCGGCACCCACTGCCCTTCCGCTGTCACTCCACTTCGTTGAGCCATCGGAATTTTGCGCTGAGAGATCAGATGCGACCATGTCTTGAAGTTGTCCACCATGGCCCTCATCAGATTGCTGTCTGAACGAAGGTATCAATGGTTCAATTATAACACTTTTGCTTCTAGATGTCATCTGGGTTCTACAACGCGACAGGAGACTGGGGTGTGTGAGCTCGGCTTGGGAGATATCTAGAGGTCGGGGACGATGGTGTACATAAACTGCTTGTAGTACACCGGGATACTTCCTGAAACCGGTGTTCCTAAGCGGGACCATGCCGTGTAATGCTACCTACCTACCTACCTACCAAAACAGTGTGCAATGCCGGCTGAGTGTTCAAGAATTGTGCGGCTTGTTGCCAGGGGGGACTTGGAACTCGAGTCTCCGGCAAGCCCAGGCAGCATATGCTCGGACTTGCTCGCACTCTGGCAGGCTGGCAGCTGTGGTCTGTAAGATATGTCGGGACCGTCGATTATTGACGCGAGTTGAGCCTTAGCTACTTAGCTCATAGCTGAGATCTGAGGCCGAACGACTCGGAGTTCGTCGTGCGAGGTTTGTACGAGGTAGGAAGATGATCAGATCGGATCGGCAAACAACTCGGTATGATCCGGATGGGGTTGGATTGGTGAGCGCTCAACTGAACGATTAGACTCAAGTGCCCGCTCGGTCTAATGTAATGGGGAAAATCTTGGGGAAGGGAACCATTGGGCGGAGTCCAAACCCCAGCCAACTTTGGAGCGTTCAACAGCATTGCATATCGATACTCCATCCAAAATGCAATGGTCCTCTTCCATTTATCTACGTATTTCTGTTAGGCTAGTACAGGGAGGGTGAACTTTGTGGTCAACGAATGGGATCAGATTTTGGGTTGAGATGTAGAGGTCTCGCTCGAGTAATTGCCCTGACAGTGAGTCGACTGAGGAACTAGGGACTCAAAAATTGGCCGGCCTCATACCTCGTCTGACTCTCTTTCTGTGCGTTTGTCGATGCGGATAGCGATGGGGCTCTCACTCGAAAGTACCTGCAGAACCAAAAGCTGTATCAGGCACATGAGAGGAAATGTTGTGCGACTCACCCTTCCTGCGGGAGAAATTATATCCGTCCTGCGGAATCCAAATCCGCTGTCCATATAGATGGCTTCGTCATTTCCCCTTGATCGCATGTAGTCTCGGGCATTCAAAGTTACCAGGAGTGAGTTCGTATACACTGGCAAAGATAATATATCCATGAACCACCTTGAAAATGATGCTGCAAGATACGCACAGCTGCTAACTGAACCACAGGAATATTAGGCAAATTTAAATGGAGTTCAAGCACCACCTACGCAATAAGAAGAAGAAGATGTAGACCATGGTGTCTGGCGAAGCAGCAGCCTGTGTCAGAAAAGCTTCAGAATTGCATCAATTGGAATTTGATCACTCACTGATATCGCGGAAGCTACCGCAAATATGCTGGTTGGTATACCTAAGTAATCTATGAGTTTAAAAAGGGGAAGGATGAGATTTATGATTTGACCGGCAGCAAAGGTAGAGATGATCTCAGGGGGAGTCAGATTCATGGCGCATTTTGAATATAAAGGCTCCTACCAGGCGATTCAGCAAATCAGTAGTCTTCTTATTACCTCCCTTCTGTCTATGTAGCAGAATCATCATGACAACTGAGGCTTGTCATGACTCTGCTTGCCAAGTTGGGAAGAATTCGCACCGGAAATGAAGGCATCGACTCCGGCCCCAACAGCGTCCACTGCGATTGAAATCTCCTGCCAGAAACCCAAAGGTCAGTAGCTAGTATAAGTAGAGAATTGCATTGCATGTAACCGTAATTCCCAGAAGTTTGTCAATAGTTTCGAACCGCACGCTAAGATGGGTACTTCAGTGCGGTCCGACTCAACATTGGTGGTATTTACGCTGTGTTCGTATAGTCTGTGGAAGAAAAATGGATATTATGATGGGCAATGGGCGGTAATGTTACGTACAGAGGAGGGAAGCTGAAATGGCGAGGGTGGGTCCCAGGATTTACGCTTTGTATCTGAATCATACGTACCAAAGGATCCGAGGCTGAGAAGTGACTAGCAAACGCTGAAAATCGGCTAAAATAGGGCTAAAAAAGACAGGACTGACGACAAATCCTGCGAGCATCCAACTGTGCTTCGACACTTGGGAAAAATGGCCCAAAGTTTACTAAATGGCGCAAATTTGGAGCACTAGCATGCCAATGCTTACATCGGTAGATCCGATATGCGTAGAAGCTTCACAATGTGAAGGAATCAGCCAAAAGAGGTTTGGGAGTCTGGATCGATAACGTACTTGCGCACCATGAGTGCTAGGAGTGCAGTCGGGTAGATTTCGATAATAAAAGTCCTTGGAAATGGTTTAACATCTGACGAAGAAAAGAGATGGAAAACCACACTTGACCAGACGGTTGAACGAAAGTGGATCCAAATGCCCCGTCACGAGGTATATATATACTGCGTATGTGGTTAGGCACGACTGGATTTCCTGACGAAGAGCTTGCCGGCTTCTAAAGAAACTCGACAGTCAGTTCAAATTCTCCCGGTCTCGACGCCAATTAATATACCTGACAGGAGCACATGTTGGCATGTGTCGCATAAGAGAACGAGCGCCACCTTGCACGGGCATGAGTGCCAATGTCCTAGAAAGCTGCTGCACATACCAGAAGCTTAGTTGTCGTTGGATCTCTGCGAAAGTACTTTTGATAATAGAACCATCCCTGCACAATTCCAGCTTGACTTCCATATTGATTTGCTCCCGGACGTGAAGCACTAACACATACCCCCATAGAGCCTGTGGAACAGAAGTACTCAGCTCGGTCTGTCACAACGATACTGCCTCAGCCACGTACGCTGAAGAAATGACGACCACGTCGTACAGGAGACCAAACCTGAAAGTCCAATATGTTGAGAGAGTCGTTGTACAATGTTTGGCTGAAGAGCACTTGCGTGTTGTGGACGGTAGCCATTGCGCCAGAGGATGCAGAGCTTCGAAACTAGCGGGGACTTCCAACAGGACTTCGACCACGGCTGAAGACTATTTAAACTCTTGCACGCGCCGCTCGGCCGCGTACCGTTGCCCTCCGTCACCGCTGCGGACGGAGGTAGGATCAAATGCGCGCGATGTCTACAGTTTACCGACTGGTTTCTGCAACGGGGAAGCTCCGCTTGGGAAAATAGAGGTCAGGGTTGATGGTGTACATAATCAACTTACACCGGGAGACTTCCTAAAGCCGGTTTCGTAAGCCAAACTGTCCCGGGTTGATACCTGCCTCCCTACCCGTGTGTTCGTCTGATCTGATGAGGTGGAGAACGGAAAGGAGTAATAGTCAAGAATAAATGCACTGTTCAACCAGCTGAAAAGCTAGTAGTTTCGAACAACAGAAATTGGCGCCGTTTTCGTGGTATAGTGCGGGCAGAGTATGGAGTACACTGGCAGGAGACGCCGTCGTCATCCAAGTGGGACCCAGCGACATGGGTTGATAGGCGGTTCAGCGCGGCCGTTAAGTTCTGCAGAATCGCGGAACAAAACCTAACGGGACTAACAAAACCCTCGGTTAGTTAGTGGAGTATGGCGGGGACAGACGGGGACCGCGTCACCGCGGAGTCTTGGGCCGAGGTAACACGTTGCCATAAGTAAATGGGTATGGATTTTTGCTCGCGGTTGGCGAGACTGCCAGCGGCTGGGTTGGAAAGGGAGGCACATGGGTTGATTTGGGCCCACTGCAAAAGTACGATTAGTAGAGATCTGGTACAGAGTTTAGTCTAACTCACTGCGACTGTTATAGTATGCGAGTCATTATTCACCTGGTACAGAGTTTAGTCTAACTAAGTACGAAGTCGCTCGCTAGGTAGAGATTGACTTACTGCGACTGTTGTAGTATGCGAGTGAGGGTATAGTAGTTGATGTGCACATCACGCTGTTAGCAACACGCGTGATGTGATACTCACAGTATAGTACTATTAGTAGCTCCATGGAAAACCTCGATTCTCAGCACTCGGCCATAGGCATTGACGACGGGCCGACGCATCGGTTCGCACGCTAACACTAAATTGATCGGCGAACTGTCAATGCCTGTGAACTTAAAGCTTTGAGCCTTTATTATATTGCGCATGTTACCCAGTCATCCAAATCCAAGGATTCGGAGGACAAGGAATTTCAACGGAAAGTGATTGCCTACTCCTTTCCTACCTTCCTTTCCCTCCAAACATCGAACTTCGATTCCAGCGGTTTGACGAATCCGATTCGTTAGATTTTGCTGAATATTGGGATATTAGCCATGCTTAAGCTCCGCTCAGTAGGATTTTCCCCTTTGTTGGATTTAAGTATCATTTTTGTGGTCAGACCAAGTGCGACACATTCTGACGCATTGTGGTCAGGAAAAACTGAAGGCGTCTGTGTTTGTCTCCGGCTTCTGATGTGGATACGAGTCTCGTACAGACGCTTAATATTAATCTGCGGCTGAGTCAAATCTTCAACCGTGGGAATCGGATCAATCCGGAAAAATTAGTCACGGCGTCACTTGGGCGTCGATCCTACCCAAATCCTACCTTCACACTCGGTAAGCCCATTTTGCTCACGATAGACCGCTTTCCACCGCTACTAAATTGGGCGGTTGAATCCAAGAGGATTTGATAGCAATTTGATTCAAATGAGCGGACCTCCCCCCAAGGATTTCGCACTGTCCCTGCGAACGTACACTGCAGGCGACGAGCGAACAGGAAATATAGCACCGCCCCTGCCTTCAGTGCATTATGATTCCAGGATAAAAAATATTCGAATGAGAGCAGCACAGGCTCTGGAACGTGCTGAGCGACGCAAGGATGGACCCCCCGAACCAGGCGGAGTACTGGCGCTCGGGGGGCGCGACGATCGTGACCTCCGTGCCGCGGGGCGAGAGGTCAGCTCTTGCTGTATGCGTTCGGGGAGCCCAGGTAACATGTTCGTGCCGCCGGAGAGGACGACGTTGCGGTAGAGGGCGCGCTGGATGTTTGGCTCGCACTTTGAGATCGAGGTGTAGCTGTGTCAGTCAGCGCAATACTGGAGTTGGCGCGCGGGCGGGGACTACTCAAATCGCGCGGTGGATACCGTCCGCTTCGAGGGCAAACAAGGCGGGCTGGAAGAGGGCTTCCGGCGCACGGAAGCGCTCGGTACCGATGTGGATGACCTCTCCGTCCGGGAGCGCGTAGTTTATCTCTTCAGTAGCCAGGAGCTCCTGATCAGCATCGAGCGCAACATAGCATGGCTTCTCCTTGATGTCCCGGCCGATTTCGCGGTCGGCTGGGGTGAACGCGTAGCCACCCTCGGCCATGAGCAAGCTGGTGATATTGCGGCCCGCAAGATCGAGGCGCCGGATGGCGTCGGTGCACGGGGACCCGTCGTATATGGGCACGGCGTGGATGACGTCGTCACCCGAGTCGAGCACGATGCCAGTCACCCGGCCGGTGGTGCTGAGGGAGAGAACGGCCTACACGGCGAGGTAGAGGGCTGGCGTGTCGAAATACTCGAACATGGTCTGCATCGTCCACTCGCGGTTAGCTTTGGGGTTGAGGGGCGGCTCGGTGAGGAGGATGGGGTGCAATTCCGAGGGTACACGCAGTTCGTTTTGGAACGTATGCTGCCAGATCTTCCGCATATCTTCCCAGTGGTTGACGATCCCGTGCTCAATGGGGTATGTCAGGTCGAGCATACCGCGCTTCGAGGGCGCCCGGACCTCGTCAATGGGATAGTATTAAGCCGTAGGCGGGAATGGAGATTGATAAACAGAACTAACATAGAATCCTTCCCTAATTCCGGCCACAAGATTTCTGTGGTGAAGCCGCCCGACGACGGATCTGGGCCGGTAGGTAAACGATTAGATAGGTTGAGAAGGCCGAGGGACATACGGAAAGACCGCAGAAGGGCCCTCATCGTCTAGTATCTATGAGTATCAGAGTAGCAAATACACCTAGGAACTCGCCAGCAACTGGGACACAGTTTTTAGCAATATTCAGGCAGAAATTTGAGGAGACCACGTACAGCCAGCCTTGCACAAGCCGGAACCATTGTCGATGACCTAGGCTCCCATAAGTCGCCTGAAAGCGTTGGTAACATGGAGAGCATACTGCGACCGCCATAGTAGATTATTTGTCCAAGTAGCGGAGTACGAGACACCAATCCCAGAGTGAGGACTCGGATTTTCGGATCCAGTTTTAAACGAGAAAGGAAATGAGCAGGCCATCAAGCTTGGTTTTTGATCAGTGCTACCCTGTTCGGAACCATTAACCGGATTCCTTGGGATGCTCAATCCGGCCCATAATCGATTAAGTTACTAGTAGTAGTAAACGAGGGTAGCCAATTTTGCCTTTGCCTAGGCGAAAAGCGAAGTCAACCCCCCACGTCGAGCTCCTGAAGAAGAATGGTTCTTTGCCTCCGTGACTCCGTAGCTCTGATGCGCCAAAAGAAAGCAAGTGGCCAGAATCTGCGATGATTTCGAACAACGAGATGATGCAAGACGTCGGAGAATGAAATAGGCATCAGCCGAGAGGCTGCCGAGACTCACGTAAAGCTTCCCTCTTTTCATGCTTCTGCGTCCATGTCGAGACCTTTTTCTAACAAAACCCCATCGACTGGCATGGTACACTCGGGGACTCCAGCGAAACTTCCGGTCCACTGCCCTTCAAAATCAGTTCAAAATTCTCTTCCTCGGCCGTGACGAGTTTTCGTGCTCTATATTCCAAGAACTGTACGCTTCGCAAGGTCGGCCCTCGCATTGTCGACGAAAAATGCGTAAATAACATCGCCGTAGATGTCTGGGAAAGCATTTTTGTAGCGACCAATCCCGATACTCGACTGGGTCACTGTGCGAGGTCGATTCTCATTTTTTCTCGTTTCAATGCTCATTTTTTCCGTCCTTAGCACCTTTACGAGCTCTGGCAGATTCACTGAACGTACCGGTTGACTTTATACCGGCGGAGAAGCCCGACTTCAAGCACTGGGAGCCGCCACCGCCGTTCTCTCCGGCCAGCGCGCCCCCGCCGCTCAATCACATCCTCATTACCGCGTCGTTCGGGCGCATCCTTACCCCCGCGCAGCTCGATCTGTTCGCCCCTGCGCGCCGCCTAAACGTGCACGGCTCGGTGCTCCCAGCATACCGCGGCCCTGCACCGATCCAGCACGCCATCCTGGACCACGCCGCAGAGACAGGTGTCTCCGTCGCGCAGATGTTCAAGCGCGGCATCGACAAGGGGCCCGTGTGGGCCTCGCACCAGATAGTGTGCTCCCCCCCGTCGTCCCCCGAACCGCGCAGTGCTCATCGCCCCTCCTAGCCCATCGCGCGCGACGCCACCTTCCTGTCCCTACGCGCCGAGCTAGCAGACCGCGGCGGCCGCCTGCTCGTCCGCGTCCTGCGCGACATGCTCGCCGGCACGGTCAGCCCCTTCCCCTTCTCCGCGTTCCCACGCGCCTCGCTCACACGCGTCCCCAGGCGAAATGCACGCCGCAGCCGCCCGAGTCCCCGACGGCGCACGCGCGCAGCATCACCATCGCGGACGCCGTACTCGACTTCGACACGATGCGCGCCGCGGACATCGTCGCGCGTCACCGCGCAATCGGGCACCAGGTGCGCCTTCCACCCCTTCGTTGCCGCCAAAAAGACTCACGCCCACGCCAGCGTGCGCTGACGACGTGGATGCCCTCCGGCGTGCGGCTGCAGCTGCACGACCCCGCCGTGGCGCACGCGCCGCCGCCCACGCTCTCGCCGGTGCCGGGCGCGTTCCTGTATTACAAGCCCGAGCGGACGCTGGTCGTGCGGTGCGCGGGGGGCACGGCGCTCGCGGTCCCGCGCGTGAAGAAGGAGTGGCGCAGCATGCTTGAGGCGCGCGAGTTTTGGAACGGCGTCGTCCCGCATGCGAAGCTCCGCGTCGACGGCGAGTTCCGGCTGGTGGGGCTGGAGGACGGGAGCACGCCTACGCCGGCGGCATGATGTGCTTCACCGTCCAAGTTTATTTTACGAGGTGTGTCGCCTCGTCCTTGAAGGCGGTTCCAGAGCGGATTTTTACCGGCTCCTCGGAC
Organism: Mycena rosella; assembly: GCA_029378255.1. Lineage (NCBI taxonomy): Eukaryota > Fungi > Basidiomycota > Agaricomycetes > Agaricales > Mycenaceae > Mycena > Mycena rosella. The sequence goes on along the minus strand of JARKIE010000029.1, from coordinate 24,966 downwards.
AATGTAGCTCATATATTTCGAGAAGACGGAACGCTTCGCCGGTCTGGAATCATGTTTCCACCCCAGCTCAACAGTAAATTTAGGCATCCCTCAACATCCGGCGTTGCTTCTGATTTGTACGGGATTATCTTTTTGAATCACTTTTCGCTACGGGATTGGTGCGCATCAATCCATAACTGATGGCGCATCAAATATACCCGCGATCATTGACTGTCATCAAATCACCACCATCATTAGCGGGCATTGACTGGAAGGACAAGTGCAACTGCCATACCTTTCCCCGGACGCCAATAGCTGCCCGACTTGACTTGACTGACAGCCGTTGAGCCAAGGAATCGGGTGCTACGGCCTTGACAGCGGGTAAGTAGTTGACAGGGACCCAAAGTATCCTCGCTACAGGCTGAAGTCGCCTCTCGGTTTTTCACTGGAAGCACGCTGGAAGCCCGAACAAAGTCACTGCCACCAATATCCTTCCTTGCGATTATCGAACTAGCAGTCTAAGTATTCCAGCGGCCGCGTTCAGTTCTCGACGCCAAGCAGACGCTCACCGACTTGAATGATGGATTTGAAACCTAACAAACGATTCGGATCCTCGGGACCGATTCCAACACGCGAAAAAAAAAGATTACTGTGGTTCTAGAACCTATATTTTCGTCGAATCCTGGTTACCAGACGAACGAGAATCCTGGTTACCAGACGAAAGAGATTTCATTGACAACCGCAGCCCGCCCACCTTCCGAGGTGAATTATTGTCCTTGCCGATTCTCGTCCGCGGCGATCATTCCTGACACAGTTTCCTAAAACAACGCTACACCTTCCCAACTGTTTCCACTGGTAGCTATCTCCTACCTAGGACCGTTCATTCAATTCAGCAACCGTACCATCCCGTCCACATCGGGCACCCCTCTATCTCCTGCGGTTTGGTCGACCTCTGTGTATCCGTGCTCAGCCGCGATTGCTATCCTGGATTCCCTCCCATCCTGCGGCTGATGCGGAGCGACTCGCCTTTGCAGCTTACTTACTTATAGCACAACTCTTTACTTAGCCAGTGGGTTCAATCTTGTTGATCATCCCGCATCTCCAACATTCCACGATGTCCCGTTAACAACGCCTCAAAAATATGAATGCCTGTACAACTCAGGCTCGGGGTGTTCTGGTTTATTTATTGGCCAATTCCGGTGAAATGTAGCGTAACCTGCCGGTCGCCGGCTGTGCACCGGAGTTTTATGGCCGCTCTTTTGCCGTACTTTAGGGAAATAAATACCCATGCCCTCCGGCTGCTCCGTACTTACGCGTGTGCCGCGTGTGAGGTTTGTGTGAGGTATAAAAGTTGTAGTCGGTGGTGGTCAATGTTCATAAAATGCTATCCTCGAAAACGGTAATTACGCGTCGCTGATCGTCGGGACGTAATCGAAAGCTCTAATACTGAATCAACCTCCCTTCTTCTCTTCTCTTGGTTCATACCTGTTCATACCACATTTTTTTCTGGGACTGCTCGGTGAAGATCTTTGTCCGGGAGCTTTTTGGATCCGGTGACCTTCCGTTTCGGGCTGTTTCGATCTCGGGTCACTTGCCGGCAAAGGGCATTTCTGGCCGTGCCCTATTGCTTGTTTGTTGCTTTCTTTCTCTCCGCCTCAAATCCTCGCGCAGTCCTGGACCCTGGCGCACCTCCTGCGACCCCCTCAGCAGGAAATAGCAAGACCGCGGGATTGGACCAGATAGGGGAACCTGGCCATGTGGTCCCGACAGGCTAAAGGAAAGGGCAGGGCAGCAGCCGTGCCCTTCGATGCTCCCATACCACCAAGAACCTTACGGGGGCGGGATTTAGAGGGCGCTGGGGGGTCGGACGGCATCGTTCTGCCGTTGGAGTATGTCGCCGATGGACCATACGACATGTGAGTAATTTCCCCGCATTTTGGACTGCGGGGTGCAGTCAGATATTGGCGCACCTCTGCAGCTTGCCCAGCGCCTCCGCACCTCCAACGCGCTTCCCCGTGCGGGGGTGGCTGTGGAAAAGTCTAAATGTCTAGCGCGCATCATTCTTCTTTCCGCCGTTTGCCGCTGGAATTCTGGAATTAGTGTTGATTTTGTTCTTTTTTTTCCAGTTCGTATGCTCTGCCAATTCTCGTAGGGGGCGGATCATCTCCCCAGAACCTATCTCTGCAAATCGACACAGGCTCTTCAGACCTCGTTCGTCTCTATTCATCCATCCCCTGGAACGGCGACTCACTTGCAGTAGTGGATTGCGTCGTCCTCATGCCACTCGTCTGTATGTGACCAAGCGCCGCGCTATGACCCCTCCGGGGCGGTCGCGACCAACCGCGATTTCGACATACAATATCTGGTGGGCGACGTCTTTGGCCCCATTTATTGGGACACGGTCACCGTGGGCGGATACAGCGTGAGCAATCAAGCTCTTGGTGCGTTTTTTCTGCCCCCACCGCCTGTATACTACTAACGGACAGTCGCACTGAATAGCTGCTGCGGACGTTATCGACTCGGAACCCCTGGCCGCGCAATTCTCAGGCGTGCTCGGCCTCGCGCTCCCTGCCAACTCAAAAATTGCCGAGGAAATTACGCCCCAGGTTGGCGACACCCCCGACGGGGCCGTTTGGATGTCCAATCTCTTCTCCATCACACCCGTCTCCTCCGCGCCGTCCGCGCGCTTCCTCTCCATAGCGCTCGGGCGCCCGGGGAGTGACACCGTGCCGTCCGTGCTCGGTATTGGGCGACATCCTGCGGCGCTGGTCCCGGACCCGTCGCAAGTGGGATATGACACGCTCTACCAGCCCTCCAACATCGGCCCGATGTTTTGGAAGACGGCAGTGCGCCACATCACGGTGTACACGGCCACCTCACGCATGGACATCCCGCTGCCCCGCTCGGCGAGCGGGGGCGTGTTCCCGAGCGCGGTGCTCGACACCGGCGTGCCTGTGATCCTCACGACCAAGGTCGTCGCAGACGCCATCTACGGCGCGATTGGGGTGCAGGCGGCCTCGGACAATATGTGTACGCTCCCTTTCAGGTGGTTATTCTAGCATATTTACAGAGCCGTTGTCCACAGACTACCTCCCATGTACAACCCCGCTGAACATGACCTTCTCGCTGGACATGCGAGACGAGATCGCGCTGCACCCGCTGGACATGACGACCCAGCCGCCGTCGACCTCCCCGATGCCAAACAGCTGCGTCGGGATCATCCAGACGACCGCTGACGCAACGCTCAGTTCCCCGACCTCGGGCATCGGGGACATGATCCTCGGCGTGCCGTTCCTGCGCAACGTGTACACCGTCCTCGCGTACGACACACCCGCCGCGAACGGCACCTTCCCGCTCCCCCCCGCGCTCCCGACCACCACCGGGCCCACCACGCCCCTGTCCACGGAGATCCGCCCGAACCTCGGGCTCATGGGCCTCACGGACCCGACGGTCGCGCTCGACGAGTTCCACCGCGTGCGCGTGCTGAACCAGCCGCTCGGCGACGCGAGCGGCCCGCCCGCGCCCACCAGCGGGTCGCCCAAGCCGAACGTCGGCATCGACGTGCTCATCGGGCTCGCGAGCTTCGTCGGCTTGTGCGTGCTGCTCTTCGGCCTGCGTTGGGTGCTCGCGCGCCGCAGCCTGCGCCGCGGCGCGGACGGCGAGCTCAGCGCGCGCGACGCCAAGTCCTCGCGGGAGCTCGCGCTCGCGCTCGGGGGGTACCAGCTCGCGCGCCGAGGCGGCGGCGACGCGGACGACGGGCTACCGTCCGAGGACACGCTCCGCGCGCGGCGGTACGAGGCGTACCGCCAGTCGCTGCACACGGTCAGCACGGACCGCACGCAGGTCGAGCCGAGTGGTGATGACGGCGGCGGGCACGGGTATGTTAAGGAGGGGTACACCAAGGAAGGGCCCGCGCAGGAGCCGCTGCAGTACGATCTGATGCCCAGGTCGCCGCGGGACGACGCGGCGCTGCTCCCGGAGCACTCGCCCGAGCGCGCGCGGCACAGCCGCGTGCTCAGCGTCAACCTCCCGCTGCTCCCGGACGCGGCGGTGGCGGAGGACGAGCCCCCGCCGACGTCCATGGCGGGCGTCGGGACCGCGCGCCACAGCGCGGCCTTCGTCCCGCCAGCTCGCGAGCGGCCGCCCCTCGGTGCTGCATCGTGACACGATTCGTCCCGCGCGTTTTTTGTATGTACTTCTCCCGCTCTGCATGGACTTGTTGTATCTCTACCTACACCTATTCGCACCGCCCTACGCGTGCTCGGACCGTACTTATCTGCTTAGTACTTACTTATCCCCGCACTCGGATTTCCTGTTGTACAACTAGCTATGCATTTTTTTAGGAATCAGTACATAATCCCCGACCATGGCACCCGTTTTCCGCTCCTTGCGAACACCTTAAAATTCTATGAGAAATACACCGTGGATCCATTTCCGTCCGTTATCATTAGTCTTCAGTATTCTTCGTCTATGTGCTACGCCTCCCCGATCCACGCCTCGTGCCGCCGGAGGAGCTCGGCGACGATGTCCTCCTCGATCTCCTTCACGTGGATCGCGGCGGACGGCGCGGGCGCGATGCGGAGCCACGACTCGACGAAGGTCATGCTCTCCGCGTCCGCGCCGTGCGCGGGAGGGGTTGTCGCGGCTTTCGGGGGCGGGGGCGGGGGCGGGGCGGTTTGTGACGCGATGTCGGCAGGGGCGTCTGCTGGTGCGGAGTCCGCGGGTGGCTCCGCCGGACTTGCCGCGGTCGCGGCTTCTGCTTCTGCTTCAGCGGCGGCGGGGGAAGTCTCTGGAGCCAGGGGTGTAGGCTCGTCCGTGCCGTCCCCCGCCGTCATCGACGTCTCCGGGTCGGACGCCCGCTCCGCGCCCGGCGGCAGCGGCGGCAACGGCTTCCGCTTCCGCTCGACAAAGACGACCTGCACCTTGCGCGAGTGCAGCTCATTCCCGATGACGACCTGGTGCCCGTACCGCTCGAGCGCCGCGCGCGCCTTGGGGATGAGCAGGCGCTGGTCCGTCTCGAGCTGTCGTGCATGCACGCGTTAATAGCCGCAGACTGCGGGGGAGGACGCGCGGCGGCACCTTGAACGACACAATGTACCCGTCCCGCGTCCACTCCTCCACCATGGGCTTGAGCACCTTGGGCACCTGGTCCATCTCGATGTGCAGGCTTCCCTTGCCGGACTGGATCTTGTGCTCCGACTGCGGGTGTGCGTCAGCCCGGGCCCCACGACGAGGCAACAGCGCGACGCACCATCTTCTGCCGCGGGAGGAAAAAGTCGCTCACGGCGGCGGCGAGGTAGTACATCGCGCGGCGCCGCAGGACGGAAAGCTCCTGGGAGACGGCGCGCAGGAGCCAGAGGTAGTCATCCACGGTGACGAACGTGAGCGTGTGCAACGTGCCCGCGGTCTGCACGCGCTTGTACGCGGTCAGCACCGCCAGGAGATCCTCGTCGGCGCGCTTGGCGGCCGTGATGCCCACCGTGTCCGCCCCGGGACCGTCGCCCTCGAGGGCCAGGAAGTCGAGGAAGGGGTTGGTGGAGTGCGAATAGTGCCGGCTGAAGGGCTGCAGGCTGAACTGCCGGTGCATGAAGATGACGGCGTATCCGGCCTTGAGGAAGTATTCTGCAGAGGTTGCACCGCGCGTTCCTGGCGAGGTAGTGAGATTCAGCGATAAATGGGAACTGTCGTTTCTGCTCACCGGCACTGAAGTTGTCCAGGAAGCGCACGCTGTAGGAGCGCAGCGTGAGCTCGATGCGGAACGCGCAAGGGTAACGCTCTCACACATTGAGTTCCAATGGCACCGTCGTCCCGCCGCTCTGCGCCGCATGAGATTACGCCTGATATTTTGAATACGACTCACGGTAACTAGCACAACATTTCGATTCTGTGCAGCTTGACGAGCCACGAACTCCTTGACGCCGGCAATTTCCTGAGCGAGCAATTGCGGCGCCGGCTGAGTCGCGAAATACGCCTCGGCAGAAAAAGATGCGGATTCAGACATTGAGTGAGTAGACCGGGTATCCAAATCGCCTGGCGATAAGTGTGGTCCGATGTAGAACGGATTTTGTCGTTGTGTTATCGGAGGTACACTAGACCAAAACTGGACCGTCTAAAAGCCACTGAAGCAACCGATTGGACTGGGCTCGGAATAAACGCGAATGAATGTCGCGACGCGCGCTAGCGGTCGATTTGCCCAGTTTCAAGATTCTCTTGAGGCTCTTCCGTGTCGTGGTGGTTCTCTGCAAGTCCGTGATTAGCATCAACAACTTACTGATGCCGGCCGCAATGGATCTCTTCCTATCTCTTCTCGTCTACTTACAAGTTACAACGGGTCTCCGTTTGCCTTCCACCACGGAGCTGCCCATCCTTCTGCTCACGACGTTTTGTGCCGCCGGATTCGGAAAGTTTTAGTTCGCAACGCGTGGGATGCTTCTGCAGTGAAAGCGACTCATAATACTGATTTTGGGCAGACGTTGGGGCTGAAGATTTCTTTCATCCGTGCTTGACGACCGACACTTTGCAATCAAGACAGTTGCTTCGTCGAGCTAGAGAAACGAGCGTGTTTAGTCTGTCTAGAGAGACTATCGTTAAGCCGCAAGGTGGTAACATCGGATGGCAGTCTTCAACAAGTTTTCAGCATGACGTGGTCAAAGATCAACAGAGGATGGATTCAAAATGGGACGGAAACTATTGAGATAGTGCGTGGTCAATACGTGGTACAATAGACGGCCGATATTCAAGGAAGTTAGGCAGACTGTAGTCCAAAAAATCATTCTGTAGGCTGATCAGCTCCCGCAGAAAACTTTTGCAGTGGCCTCAATGTACATCAAGCACCTTCCACATTATACGTCGTACATCGCCGCGAACGAAGGATCGAATAGCATGTTCACTTTGCAGATCTTGTTGCCGACGAGTTCGTATTCAGCGGTGAAGGGGGACTCTCCAGAAATAGCCTCCGCTGAAGCGTCCACTCTCATACACATGGCGCCATAAATATGGGACTAGGGAAAATCTCGCGTGCCTACCCAGATATCTGTTCTAACTTCGTCTTCGTCTTCGCCTAGGATTGGTGGTGAGTCGACACGGTTTAGGACGAGAAAATTGACGACAGCTTGCTTTGACGATCACCGTCCCCGGACTCTCCTCGATGCCCTGTATAATTATCTAAGAACAAGCGAATGTGAGTGTTTTCGAAGGAAGGACGAGTAATAAGCTAACCTCGAAACCTCGGAATTTCTCGAAGATTTTGCGTGGAAAGCCTTGAGCTGGACTTTGCCGGGATCGGACAATGCCTCGAAGCCTGCAGCGCTGGGCTTGGGCTCAATGTTATACGAAAAGTCGTCCGTGACGTGCTTGAAGGCGCCATCGACGGCGCCCTTAGTCATCTTCTCGACGAACCCGAGAACAGCGACGACTTGCAGAGACAGAGTCATGGCGGGGGCAAGGTGAGGAAGGTGAGATTGGGCTGAGGTTAGCTGATCAGTTCAGCTCACTGTTTATATGGGGGCCCAGCTAAAGTTGTGATTCTCCAGCTTTCCGGCCTGGATTTATTCAGCTTGGAGTTCGTGCAACGTGGAAGCTCGATGGGCTCAGCTATGTTGCTCCGGACTTGCGCCAGTAATATCGCGCCCAAGTCCCTGTCCGACGTGGTCGGTCACGGTTCAAACGCGTGAAACAAGTGCCCAGTGTGGTTTAAGCGGGTCGTCGAAACCAAAATGGCTTCACCGTTGAAGGTGAGGCGGTCTTGCTCCGAGTTCTACTAAAAGGTCCAACGTGGAGGTCCAACGTGGAGGCCAGAAATTCTAATATCGAAGAGCTTACTGGTGGCTGGTCATGAGGTATCCCGCCTCAAAAAGGTCTGTCGTTTAAGCTTGAACCGTCCAGAGCTGGAAAAGGTGTATGTGTAAAATCGGTAGAAATCGGTGCCGTCATTTTCGTTACTTTTTCGTAGAACTGATATATTGCAGGCGGGAAGCTCCGGATCGGCAGGTAGACTCGTTGCAGTCGCGCCTATACTTATTTTCTCCGTCAAAATCTCCATTCAGACTACCGGAAGGTGCTGGGGACGTATCATTGTGGATGCGGATCGTTCCACAGACGTTTGATTGTACCTCTCTCCTGTGGCGGGCTGTCTGAGCAGCCACCGCCGCCGACAATACTAGTACTTCAAGATAGCGCACCAGGACGCAGAACGCAGGGAACGCGCACTGCCGCATTGGCCATGGGCGGCCACGGTCCACATCAACCTTATTCTTCGTCTCACTCTTCTTACGTCCATATTTCCCTCCTGTTAGTAAAGCCCATATCCATGTTTATGGCACCGGTCGTAGCAGGAACTACGCCCGTTGCCCGAGGAGATATCCCCGGGGTCGACTTAGCTGTCGATTGAACGCGACATTCCTTAAGGAAGAGGAGGAGGATATATACTGTAGCGATCTGTATGGTAGCAACGTAACGCGTAACGCGGCACCCAAAATGTTGCCTAAATTGCCGCGTAACGCTCAAATTCTCGACTTTTCCCGCCCAATTTGGGAAATTTTCGGCCTTGCGGGCCATCATCTCACCTTTTTCGGTAATTCCGGTTCCAAATAAGGCAACCGGTTGCTACACTGCAACCTGATTTTTGCGTAACGCACCTCGGACGGTTGCCTCCATACAGATCGGTACAGTATATAAGTGAAGCTGATGTTCCAAAGTTTCGGGACTGATAAATAACGTTCCTGGCGGAGTTATTTTGGGACCCATCTAATGGCGCAGTACTAACGGATGAATGTTTCGACCTGCCAGAACCCACCATGATCACCCTCTTCGCCCTGCTCTGTTTTGCTTGGCTGGTGGTCCGCAGCGCTAAAACATATCTCACCGCGTCCCGTTCATTTGGGTGAGCAACAGAAGGCGCCACTACTTACAGCGACGGTCTCCAACCAATCCTTTTTCTCAGCGCCTCCCCACAAGCCGGTATCGTCCTACGCCCTCTTTCCCCACTTTCTAGTGTGCTTGGACGGTGGTTTCCGCTCCAGCATCAGACCGGCTCTTATTTCGCCAAATTCTCTTGTTTGTACTCCTCTTGATTTCGGTTGCCAATTCTTGATTTCAATCTGCAGCCTATGTAAAGTATGGAAGCACCTGCATCGGCACCGTGACGCTGTGGGGTATGATTCCTACTCTGTGGCTGTCGGACGCGCAGACGATCAAGACTGTCGCTGCTGAGTCCCGTGTCTTTCGAAAGGACGTTGAACAGGTGAGGCCTAATCAATACTCTGTTTAGTTCCCTTGATTCAGGCGATGCAGTACGAGACGTTGAATATCTATGGACCGAATTTGTTGGGCACAGAAGGTGCCGACTGGAAGAGGCACAGAAGGGTGGCGAATCCTGCTTTCGACGAGGTGAATTTAACAAGTCATGTACTTCATTCCTTCCATTGCTGAGGGGCGGGGCATAGGCGACCAACGCCTTCGTCTGGATGGAGACTGTTCGCGTGGTCAACGAGTGGTTTGCAGAGCTAGACTCAAAGGCCGGCTCAGATTCTACTATCACCATAGACGTCCTGGAGGATCTCGTCCAGGTGGGTATTTATTTCTTCACCTTGAGGAACTTTCCTAAAAAGCGAAGGTCACCCTTTTTGTGCTTTTATCCGCGGGCTTCGGGCGTCGCGTATCGTGGCACGAGGATTCCTCCACAGAGCCTCCTTCTGGACACAAACTCGCATTCCGCGCGGCTGTGACTACAACGATATCACACCTCCTCACCAGAGCACTCACTCCCAACTGGATTTACGCTCTTTCTGCACGCGTGCGTCTTCCACTTATTGGCCCCATCCTCGCCGAAACGAGAGAGTCGTTCGACGCGCTGCGGCTGCATATGTTGGATCTTATATCGCTGTCCCGTGCATGGATGGTGGGCGGGAAGGTATCCAACATGGACGCGGGTCTCCTTCGGAGCCTGGTAGAGGCGAATATGACCGAGGCGAATGACGTCCATCACAAGAGGCTCACCGACGAGGAGCTGCTTTCAGACATTTTCGTAGGCCATCTTTTCCGTAGTGTTTCACACTATTCTGACATTTGCTCTGGAGACTTTCCTTGTGGCTGGACGTGGTTGGTTTCGCTTCAACTATTTACATGACCAAATAAACTGATTATTGCTGCAGAAACCTCCGCACATTCACTTAGTTTTGCTATGGCACTGCTTGCGCTGTATCCGGCCGTCCAACAGAAGATATATGAAGAGACACTCAGAATATGGCCCGATGACTGTCCTTCCACCGCCTCCTCTTCGGTCTGTAGTCTCAGGACTTGAATTCATTCGCATATTTTTATTTTTATTTTTATTGTTTCCTAGTCTCACAAGGAATTTATGCCCCAACTGGTACATCCATATCTGATTCAAGCTTGGCACTGACCTGGAAGATATTTTTCACAGCATACACCCTAGCAGTGTTTCAGGAAACCATTCGGCTCTTCCCGCCCCTTACACGGCTGAGTAAAATCGCCCAAGCAGACACTACTTTGACCGCCCATCGCTCCATCCCGAGCTCCAGTGGCGAAATCCAAGGCATCACGCCGTTTTCAGTTCCAGTCCGTCGAGGGAGTATCGTGGCCATAGATATTATGGCGCTACATATGAACCGTGCGTTTCCCACGTACTATGCGTCCTGTCTTCACTAACAAGTAGCCCATAAGCGATGTACTGGGGCCAGGACGCAGAAGAATTCAAGCCGGAGCGCTTCATCGACACCGAAACATATCGGTGGCCGCGGGACGCCTGTCAGTCTGTTCCATTTACCTACAAAATTCCCGCCCTCACTCCCGACCAGTCTTCGGGTTCTCTGCCGGCCCGCGGAGCTGTATCGGTCAGCGGTTCGCGCTCACCGAGAATGTGTGCGCGCTCGCAAGTCTGGTACGCAGCTACGAGATTTCCGTTCCCAACTACCTTGCGGGTAAGCCATTTTTGGAGCAAAAACGGCTGTTGCTGAGGTGGAAGCCTTTGATAACGACGACCCCGATAAATTGTGTGGTGAGACTGCAGCGCAGGATGCCGGTGGCTTGATTTCCATCCACTTTGTATGCTGTTCTTTCCTTATCAAACACGATGGAATTTAAGATGGAAGCAGGAAAGAAACAGTTTACTTCAATGTATAACCGACCAATTCGAAAATTTGGGTTTCAAATTGCACCTCAGCTGCACCTAAATTGTGATTTGAAACCCAATGTTTCGAATGGGAATCGAAGCTGATTGTGCGACTGAAACTACTTGAATCAGCTTCGATTCAAGTGCATTTTATTCTAATTCGAGACCATTGCCCAACGTGAGCGTGGCATCCCCTGGATTTGATAACGAGATTCCCCGCCAGCACCGCTATTCATTTCATGCATTTTTTTTGGATCATTGCAAGCGGACAAAAGCTTAAAGCTGATATTCCAAATTTTCGGGACTGATAATAATGTTGGGTCTGGGCACTCGGGGTCCGGACAGGGGTCTGTGGTCCTGTAGGATTAGTGCTAAAAATACCACAGTGGGGCGGCCAGCTCGGGGAATCGAGATCCATTTTTGACTTCACAAGTCAAAGGAAGTATATCAATATGCTAATGTACAATTTGGCTCACTTTACGGACCTGTAGATGTGTCAGGACGGGGTAGAACGCGAGTAAAGAGAATTACCCGAGCTAATCTGATACCTGATTTGATCTTATCGGGCTGTCTCCGGAAGTTCCGAGACAGTTCCGATGGTTCCGAACTTAGCCGAGCATGGGAAAATGAGATCAATTTTGATAGTGCAATGGTATGGTTAAGTCGTTGGTTGTGATAGGACCCCGGTTTATCCCTGTGAGATCCGGTGCTGGATAAAAAATTGAGATTTGGACCCCCCAGGCTAGATCCTAAACGGACAAAAATTGGGATCCAGCTGCCAAATGCTAGATCCCGCGGCCGGATAAAATCTTACGGTGCAGGGCCTCCGCGAGCATAATTTTGTTCTTCCTCCGTCTAGAGGTCTATGTCCTGCATTGTACTACGTACTTGTTTCACCGCTGCCCCGTGTTCGATTCCCCTTATTGTTTTGTTTCAACGAAGTCCTTATCGGCCATATCCTTATCCTGAGTTATTCAAGTCATGTGTATATAGGCGCCTCCGCTCGAGGGTTGAATGGTCTTGAATTTAATGCGGTCACAACTCTCTTTCGCAAGCACGGGAAAGGGTCGAAGGACGCGGATGGTGATTTTGACGACTTGGACGAGGACATGTAGTAGATTGATGTATTTATTCCAGAACAGGTCTGGGTGACGGCAGACCGGAAGGAAAGCGTGTTTATGCACTCCTATACACTCCTGGAGCCATATCCGGCCCCACAGGGGAAAAAAATTGGGTTTTTTCGGAGGCTAGATCCCGTCCGGACAAAATCTGGGCCATCCGGTGTAAAACCTGTCCGGACAAGAATCGGCCGATCAGACGAGTTCAGGATCTAGCCTCCAAAGGGATAAACCGGGCTCTCATGACAGGGTTCCCAAATTGGGATGTCATGAGAGTATGGTCCGAGACTACCCGCAGAGCAGAGGAGGGCAGCGGTTCTGATCAGGATCTGTCAAAATGTTGATCCTATGGATTCAACTGCTTTGTTTATGTGTACGGGGTTTAGATCGAACATTCTGAGTAGGTAGTGCCCTCTGCATGGATGGTAGGTATTTTTGAACCATACCATAACTCCCAGCAATACGGAGTCCTCACACAGGAGTGGGTCTGAGTCAGATTCATATATAATTAATTCCCGTTTTACAGGAACACCTGAAGGATAATCTCAAGACGCCATGCCCTTCGAAATCGCCGTGCGGACACACCCATATAGTTTTTATCCAAAACCGTTAAGAATTAAAGACAGGGCGGCAGATCTGGTCAAACCTGCTAAAAACGGCCCAAAACAGAAAAAAATTGGACCGTGCCCTAAGTTCTGCAAGAGGCTGTAATTAATTACAGCTGTTCCAGAAAGTAATGGGAATAACAATTTGTTCTCGTGCAGTCTCGATTTGGAAATGCCAAATGCAGAAGGTCACCGGTTCAATCCCGTCCAAGCATGTAATTATGTGGGTGGGCTTGACGGTTATGGAGCCCCGGAAAGTTCCGCACCATCAAAAGACTCATTTCTTCTTGCATTTCGTGATGTGACATTGACTTATTTCTATTCGGCAATAGTTCAATATCTGGCACAAATTATTGTGGTAGCCATAGAGTTGCCCGCTCCTATGCATATACATATCCTCCCCGGCATTTGACCGTAAGGCTAGTGCATTGATGGAAAGTTGGTGAGGACCTGCTGAACCGATCAAGAAACCAAGAAAAATACAATGGTGTCAATGGGTGGCCGATAAGAGGGACCTTTTGCTAATAGCACCCCAAGCAAGGATCTTTTTGCCACCCACATCCAAATTTTACTTCTCAGCACGGCCAACAACTCCGATACAAATTCGGAATAAATATTGTATAAATATGGGAGTATTGTAGAGGTGTATTTAAATTCCAAAAACACTTTCTACAGTCTCAAATGAGCCATGGTGGGTGTCATTGTGCCTAGTGAGCACAGCGGGAATCGAACCGTCGACCTTCTGCATTTGGAATTTCCAAATCGAGAACACGGCAAAAAAAAATTGACATTCCCATTACTTTCCGGAACAGCTGTAATTATGTGTTTTAAGGTGCAGCTTGGCCACTGTCCAGTTCAACATGCAGTGAGCAAGGCAGTTAGTCTAGCTTGTGTGATGAGCATATAACCTGATGTCTAGCATCAGGCCATTCACAGTGTGAGGGCTGTACATGCTTTGTGTATGCCCTTGCATCACACTCATGCTACAAGGACCATACATGTGAATCACTCTTCTATCCAAATTGGGACACACCAAGAAACCACATTTGGATGTGCAGGACCCGGCACAGCCAACAACACCAGGACCGAACACACCACGCATGAATATGACCAGTTGACTCTCATATGGATATGTGGTGCCCTCTGGACACATCTGTGCAGTCTCAATATGACCATATTCTGGGCTCAGACCTCATATTCTGGGGTGCGGCTATCATTCACCAATGATTCCCCTCGAAACCATAGTGACTCGAGGACTTGCACTCATGTTCCCATTGGTTCAGGTCTTTGCCTAAGCAAGACACCCCAATACCTGCATATTTCTGCCTTGTGTTCAGGCATACCAGCCTTCTGGCGCATTAATACCCTGAATACGAGCAAGTTGGACCTTGGGATATGAAATTGGAGTGTTCCATTGGGGAACTCCAATGGATACCAGGCCCTGGAGGCTGTCTGGTAGCAAATATAAAAGGTGTAAGACTTGTATTGAGTCTAGTGAACGGGAATCATTGTCCGATGACCCTGGCAGGAGATAAGGCTTATAAGGTGGTTGCCTGCTGGCAATGGCCCTGTCCGAAGGATGCAGTAAGTCAGGAAAGGGTGAAGGAGGAAGGTATTGTAGCTCTGAGGCCTTGTTGTTAGTGTAGTCTTTGTAAGGGTCGCCTGGTGTGCAGTGCCTCTTCTCGTGTATCAACAAATAAGGCTTAGGGCACAGGTGAAGGCTTGAGAGTATAGTATTGCCTATGCCCTCTCAGAGTTACTCAATGAGACTGCTTGGAGCTGCTCAACAAGTAGATTTGAGGGTGTGGAGGGGATGGTTTGTGATAAAAGATGATTACATCACATGACTACATAACACATGATTAGTAGCTAAAGAGTCCGTCAACTAAGTAAATGATTCCTTACAAAAGGGCGAGGCTGAGCAGTAGATGGTTCAATCCAGGGATGAGTTTGCCCACTTGTACTCTCCCACCCAATACATAGGATTTGACCACCACCACCACCACACCACAATTCAGACTCACCTTTGGGCATCCTACTCACCCTGCCTTTGCAGCTCAAGTCCAAAGCTTGTGCTTCACTCACCCTCCGCAGCTGTAACCTTGTTGCATCCGTAGTACACCCCAGTCCAAGCACACACACACTCTCACCCTTGTACTCCCATATAAGCTTACTTCCACCTGGAACAACATAGCTCGCAAACCTCGCACACACCTCCCTCAAGTGCTCAGCGCTGATCCCCTTAGAGGACAGACCTGCTACACCTGTGAAGCTGGCTTCCTGTTATATCCCGTGCTGATGAAGGGGGCTATCGCCGAAGGTCTCCGGTTGGAAGATCAGAGGTCAGAGACCGGAGACCGGAGGTCGGAGATATCGGAGGTGAGCGCAAACACCACAGGAAGGTCAGGGTGTGCGTACTATCCTAGGCCAATGGATAAGACGGAGGAAGACAGAGTCCGAAGGGAAACCGGAGGAAGACTCGGAAGCAAAGCAAGGAGCAAAGCAACGTTTATAATCAAACTGAAGTACATGAGGATATTAAAGCGTATTTATACTAAGTTCGTTATTGTTAACCCAAATATGGTAGATCAAAACATAACAATAAGCGAGAGTCTAAAATTGGTTGAAGAAGTAAGCTGACTAAGCAAAACAATAAACAAGAAGTTAAGAAGGAACGGAAAAACAGATAAACGGGAAACACTCAGTAAACCTTCATTGCGTAAAAACCCGATGATCTTCTGTCTCCAACCTCCGAACATTCAGAGGTCGGAGGTCGGAGGCTGGAAGTCGGAGACGGACCGAAGTCCATGTGCACGAATATAACAGTATCCCCCTCTTGTGTTCCTTGCCCTCAAGGAACACAAGGGAGCTCTGCCAGTGTGCAACAAATAAGGGTCGGCGGATGTGCCGAAGGCCGAGGAAATCTGAAGAAGTCCGATGATGTGTGATGACGCGTGTCCGCGGTTCCGAGTGAGTCAGATCAAAAAATCACGTGTTGTTGACTTTGCCGCAGCAACAATCAACAACTCTTGCTTCTGCTCCCCCACCTCCACCCTCTGTCCTCCGCACTCCGCACTCCGATATGCCAACCTTCGCTGGAGACTATCGCAAGGGCAACAGCCCCAACAACAACAACAAAGGGAACAACGACGGCAACCGCAAGGCAAGCGTCACGCCACATCGGCGGAGGTTGAAGCGGCCAAATCACAGCGTCGGAAGGAGCGCCAGGCGGCGCGGAGGGAGGCGAAGCTCTTGGAGCTTAGGGAGATGATGGAGGAGGCAGAGAAACGAAAGTTGGTGGCAGAGGCAGAGCTGGCGGAGGCGGTGGCGAGGCTTGCTGCCGCTGCGAAGCTCAATCGGGCGGAGGTGGACGACGAGCTGGACGTGCTCGACGCACAGCGGGGCGAATCCGCGAGCAGGACTGGGAGTGTCAGTTCTCCGAACAACGAGGACGACAGCAACAAGGAATTGTCGGAGGTCAGAGGTGCGTCGCAGTTATTCGGAGGTGGATTTTGCTAATCGGAGGTTTTCTAGCATGTGAGTGATGCATTTCGAAGCACATCCTGTGCGTTGTCGAGCCGGGCTCAATCACGCTTGCAACGGGTGTCGGCAGAGCTGACTCAAGTGCTCGTTGGTCAACATTGCCCATCCCCGACCCAACAAGTGTCACGTCGAGCAAGATCGGAACTTGGAGGCGACCGGAGTCGTAGACCCAAGTCGGCCAAAGAAGAAACAGCGCGTCCATCGCTGCCAAGCGCGATCCTATGCCGGGTCGAACGACTCGGACGTGGAGATCCTTCCGGAGTCTGTCGGAGGTCCGACGCGCACGACGCGCATCGATGACCTCCGCTTATCTTTGCAGAGGATGGACCGACAGTTGGAAGAGGTTCGGAGGGATGCGGAGCAGGGTCGGAAGCGGCTGTACGCCATGCACTGGGCGGTGACAGGGTTGTTCACTGGCGCGAGGGAGCAATTCCCCTCACGGGCTGAATGGCCCCAGTGACTCTCCAATGCCGAGCAGGCCTTGGAGTTCGACCGAGAGTCCATGGAGAAGGAGTTGAAGAAGAAGGCTCCAGTCTGCGGGGACTCCGAGACTTTGGAGGAGCCCGAACCGAAGAGGAAGAGGTTGGAGAAGAGGGCGAAGACGCTGGAGGAGTTCGGAGGAGGTCGGGCGAGGTTGAGCTCGCATAACCTCGACGTCGACAATACTTGGGGTCTCGGAGACGCCTATCGATTGATGTCGAAGACGCCGACAGCGCCGGAGGCCATGGCAACCACGCTGGAGGATGTGGCGACTCCACCAGAGGCCTTGGCGCCCACGCCGAATGCCTGGATCGGGTTTTCATCGAGCTCCGAAGGCGATGAAGGGAAATCGGAGGAGCCAGAGGAAAAATCGGAGTGGGAGGGAAACGGGAAGACCCCGGAGGAGGAGGAGATAGATGAGGATCCCGATGCAGACGGGGAGGCTGAGCTGGATGTTGGCTCGGACAAGGATTTGATCCCGCCGATCACGATGAAACACTGACTATTTGAACCACTGGTGAAATAAGGCGTGGAAGCTGAGCACAAAAGTGAACAACCAACAACACGAACAACACACAACAACTCAAACTATCAAACGTGCAAGTTCGGGGTTCCTACCAGGTATTAGGCAGTGGCAATTTGGGACTTTACAATGCAAAAGCGGTTTTTAGCTAAAGGTGATCTTTGGGACAACCAGACCGTTCTAGGCACTTGACACGACCTCAGAGGGTAAGGAAAGTAGGATTGGGGCAACAGGGGTTTGGAATTACTTCCAAGGTGATCTTAAGATCAATAGGATTTTGTCTGGCACTTATATTCTGGTAACGGGCTTGATAAACTTATGGCAAAGTAACGACGAAGGTCACAGCTCCACAGAAATCCGATGTTCAACTTGCTCGCGCGTACTGGTAACTTGTAACTTGCACTTGATTAGCTCTTTCGAACTTCTCAACTTGTCTCGCGTTCAAATATCAATCGGAATCAAATTTATTCCCGCAATGTAAGCTAACTGAAAGAACTAAAAGTTCCTAGAGTTGTGCCGAATAGAGTCTAGACGTTCCCACACAGGACCTAGCTGGTAGCCTTGGTCTCTGGGTAAAAAAGGGTAGAATCCACTGGCTTCCTCCTAGAGAACTACGGGTATTTATACAAACGAGAGATCTAAATAAGGAAATCACAGTATCTGGTCACAAAATAATACAAACGGGTATTCAGAACTCGTCGGATAAACGCTCCGAGCTCATTTAGCTGCGAAACTGGTCCTGTTGAAAGTTAGTTCGCGAGAAAATGGTATATTTATTATTTTAATGGTGGCTGAGACCTCCGTCCTCAGTCACACCAGGAACGAGCCGCATGGCGCGCTCCATTCTGACTCGAATCCGCAGCTGCTGCGCTGCAGATCCCATGCGTTTAATGACAGCTCCATATGGTTTCTAGGCTTTTAGATAAAGCGAGTGCCTAGACCGGGTGATCTCTATTTAGCCGGGCGGAGTTGTTGTTCCGCTGGCCCGATCATCGGTCCGGTTAAACCGTTGACACTTCCTGTCATAAGCTTGATCGGTTTTATCGGGAAGTGTCGGACTTGCCGCCGCGCGAGGCTGCTTTGAGCGCCGCGACGTTGTGCAAACTCTAATCGTGTCCCCAGCGTATTGCCCAATTGTCTAGATGGCGTGCAGTAACTATGTCCTTGGTAGGATCGTGCAGGCAAGTCCCAGTTCCTCACAGAACGGATGGACGACCTTTAGCTAAAGGTAGTATAGCTGCTTGGGAATCTGGTCCACAGTGGTACCGTCATCACAACTGAGCGCCTACAGATAGCACACGTAGTATATCCTTAGCTAGATGTTCGGACCTCACACTAGCTCTCTGGAACGTGATCTATTGGTTTATAAGGCCCTAGTGAGTAACAACAGACACAAAATTGAAAGATTTCACGCCTGGTCACGGGGCCAGCCTATCAACGACGGTATAGGGGATCACATAGGTGGAAGAAATGAGTCATATCTACATATAATTTTCTTGAGACTCAACAAATTATTTTCTTGGATTTTTGTGTGAATTTAAGTTGAATTTCGGAGGAGCTCCGAAGGTGATCGGAGGATCGCGGAGTGAAAAGAGGACGTTAAACGTCAGGTCCGGGTTTGTTGGGGAAGCAACAATGGAAATTGTCGATATGCTCCAGAGCGTCGACATTGTCCTTGCTGACCCAACTGAATTGCTCATCGGTGTTTTCGTAGCCTTCCCACTCGACGAGGTATCAGAGGCGAGTCCGGAACTGTCGGTCGATCTTCAAGTCAACGATTTGCTTGATCTCAAGGTGTTCCTTGCTGTCGATGATTTCGACGGCTGCCGGAGGCGGTTCCTCACGACCAGGGAAGGGATTCGGGAAGTGAGGTTCGAGTTGGGAAATATGGAAGACCGGATGAACTTGTTGGAGAGATTTCAGAAGACGGACGGTGTAGGAAGCTGCAGAGGGCTTAGCAACGACTTCGTAAGGTCCGAGGTGAGCCTCCAAAAATTTCGGAGTCGGACGTTTCATCCGGAGGTACTTGGTCGAGATGAACACAAAGTCGCCCATTTGCATCTGGGGGTCCGGTATGCGTTTTCGGTCAGCGGTCTCTTTGTAACGCTCCGAAGCATAAGTGATTTGCTCACGGAGATACTGATGGAGATCTTGAAGATCGACTGCATAATCTTTGGCATACATGTTGGCGACATCGCGCTCTGGGTGGACAGTGATGGCCGGATGGTAGCCCTTGTTTGCGAAGAACGGAGAAACTCGGGTTGATGCGTTCGGAGAATTTTTCAAAGCAAATTCGGCGAGAGGAAGAAGCGGGTGCCAGTCGTCCTGCTGGTAAGTGCAATAAATCTGGATGTACTGTTCCACGGTCTGGTTCATGCGTTCCATTTGTCCGTCGGCCTCCGGATGATAACCGGAGGTGAAATGAAGCTCCATATTGAGCAGTTGGCCCAATGATCGGAAGAAGGAGGAAACGAATTCGGAGCCCCGATCGCAAGTAACATGGAAGGGGACACTGTGTTTGGAGAAGACGTGAATAAGGAAGAGTCGAGCAAGTTCTGGAGAGTCGATGTGCTGATTGCAGGGTACGAGGATGACCTGCTTTGAAGACCGATCAACAATGACGAGAATGGCATCATAGATGCCGGAAAGGGGAAGTTGCTCAATGAAGTCGATGGAAATAGAATGCCAGGGCCGATCGGCCACTGGAAGGGGTTTCAGCAGTCCGTAAGGTCAGTGCCGAGTTTTCTTGTTGCGCTTGCAGAGGATACACGATCGACAGTAGTCTTGGACAAAAGTCCGAACCTCCGGCCAAGTGTACTCGCGGAGGACAATAGCGCGAGTCCGATTCTGTCCAAAATGGCCAGAGAGAATGTGATCATGCTTATGCTGCAGAACACGTACTCGGAGCTCGGTCGGAGTTGGACTGGAGGTGAGTGGGACATAAATTCGTTCGTCAAGTCGGAGTAGGCCAGTGGGATCGATGGTCCAGCGCAGAGATGTGCCGGAGGTCGCGGCAGTGAGACCGGAGACTGCGGCAGGATCGTCGTTGAGGTGAGATCAGATGTTGGAGTGAAGCTTCTCAACGTCCATAACGACAGATGCTCGGAGGATGATTTCTTTGAGAAGAGTTGCCCGGAGTGACGCGGTGAGCTGTTTGTGGGTGAAAATGGGACGAAAATTATGAGGATTAACGTGACCGTAAGTCTTATCCCCCTCTTTTGGGTAGATGTCCCATTGTCTAGTTAACACATCGGGCTTGCCTCCGAGTTTACCCATTTGGAACCAGATGACCATATTGAAATGGCAGAGGTATTCGGACCATCGGACTTGGCAACTGGTGAGAATCTTCGAAGTTGCGAAGTATTCGAGGTTCTTGTGGTCCGTTACGACGTCGACCGGAGTGCTGGAACCCTCGAGATAATGACGCCAAGTGGTGAAGGCATCAAGAATCGCGAGTAACTCCTTGTCGTGGGTGTCGTAGTTGAGCTCCGAAGGTCTGAGGGTACGGGATCAGAACGCAACGGGGTGAATATTGCCATCATCCCCGATGATCGAGAGGATAGAGGCAATGGCGTAGTCGGAAGTGTCGGTCTTGACGGTGATCTGTCGGTCCGGTATCCAGTGCGACAGCATGTTATATCCATGCACTTGGGCTTGGATACCCCCAGTCACACTCCGGTCACACTTCGGTCACACTCCGCTTCCGGTCCTCCGAGACCTTCGGAGTTCTGTCGCATCTCGGGTTTTCACGCAATGAAGGATTACTGAGCGTTTCCCGTCTATTGCTTCATCTTCTGTCGTCCCCTTCCATTCTTTGGATTTCGGACCTTCAGACCGGTTCGGAGCTGGCTCGGATGGTCTCGGACCATCGAGCATATTACTCCATCATATATTACTAAGTGTTTTCCCATTTATCCGTTTATCCGATCTTCTCAAATTCTCATTTATTGTCTTGTCTTACTCAGCTAACTTCTGTGTCCATATATGGACTCTCGCTTATTGTTATGCTTTTGGTCACGTTACATTTACCTTATTTAGGTTAACAATAACGGACTTAGTATAAATACACTTCAATATCCTCATGTACTTTAGCTGTAAAATTAATGTTGTTTCCATGTTTCCTCTCATGGACTGAGACCACTTCACCATCTTGTCTTTGGCTCGACTTCGGAGTTGCACCAAACCTCCGGATGTCCTCTTCATCCTCCGTCTTGACTTCCACTCCATCTCCGACCTCCGACCTC
The DNA here is from genome assembly GCA_029378255.1 of Mycena rosella. NCBI lineage: Eukaryota > Fungi > Basidiomycota > Agaricomycetes > Agaricales > Mycenaceae > Mycena > Mycena rosella. The sequence continues at coordinate 3,343 of JARKIE010000029.1, read as the reverse complement.
CGGACCTCCGGTTCCCACGCTCCTCCGATCCTCATCTATCTTCCTCGGATTGTATCTGCAGACCTTCCGTTTGCTTCCGGAGTTCTTCCGGGAGCAGGGCTCCGACCGGATCGCCATTTTCGGAGTAGCCCCTATTGGCTTGGCTATACGCCATGGAGTATCTGTCCCTCTGTTTGTCTCGGCTTGGATGCCAGACTGTCGCACACCCTTCTGAGCTGTGGTGCTTGCGAGAATAGCCGACATCTTTGGACTCCGGTCCCGTTCCGGTCCCGTTCCGGTCTCCGGTTTCCGGACTTGTGCCGGACTGGACCCCTGCGGGCTCCGGGTCCTTCCTCCCTCTGGCTCAGGATATAACACAGCACCAGAGCTTCCGTAAAGGCTCGTTTTAGACTGTCAAAGGCGATCTGACAGTCTTCTGACCAATTCCATGTGATGTTCGCATGCGTCAACCGAGTAAGCGGGACGGTGATCGCCAAGTAAGCGAAGATGAAACGTCAATAGAAGTTCGCGAAGCTGAGGAACAATTGAACGTCCTTGATCTTGTGAGGGGTCGGCCAATTCGTGAAAGCGGCAATCTTCTCCGGAGACATCCGGAAGCCCCCGGGGGATAAAATATACCCGAGGTACTCGCAGGTGTCAACTCCGAATTCACACTTCGGAAGTTTGCAATAGAGTCCAGCCTTTCGGAGGCGTTCCAGCACCTCTCGGACATGCACGGTATGGTTGGTGGGGTCGTCAGAGTAGACAAGAATGTCGTCCAAGTAGATGACCACATATACATCGAGCAAGTCAGTGAAGATGGTGTTCAGGAATAGTTGGAAGGCCGCCGGAGCGTTGGTAAGGCCTTCCGGAATGACTCGGAACTGGTAGGACCTGTAGCGAGTGCGAAGTGCTGTCTTGGGCTCGTCGCCCTCAGCAACTCGGAGAAGATGATAAGCATGCTGGAGATCAAGTTTAGTGTAAATGCGTGCCTTTCCAGGTGTGTTGAGGAGGTCCGAGATCAGCGGAAGAGGATAACTCCTTTTTCGTGATTTGATTAAGTCTGCGGTAGTCCACACAAAGCCAAAGGGTGCCGTCCTTCTTCTTTGCAAAGAGAATTGGAGCTCCATGACTCGGCCGAGATGGGTAAATGAACCCTGACTTCAGATTCTTGTCGATGAACTCCGCAGAGCAACCAGCTCGTTCTGGGAAAGGGAATAGACATGACCGATGGGTGGAACTTTGCCGTCTTCAGTCTCAATCTTGAGATTGAATTCTCGATGAGGTGGAAGACTGTAGGCTTCCTCTTCGGAGAAGACGTCGGCGAAGTTGTGGTACTCCGGAGGAAGTCCGGAGAGATCCGGAGCTTCGGTGGTACCGGAGCAACCATGAGCAGTGTCGGTTGGTGTGGTGCGCAAGGTATACTGGATGTTATCCTTGTCTCAGATGATGGAGGCATATGCCGTGGTGGATACGAGGGAAATGAGGGGAGGGGCAGAGAATGGACGAGGCTCAGAGGCCTCCGAATCGTCCATCGAAGGACCGGAGGTGCCCATAGAAGGACCAGGAGATGGCGAAGACATCGGGGGGTTCGGTGTAAGGACCTCGGCCGGGGCTGCCGGAGCTGGAGGGACCTCATCCGTAATCGGAGCAACCGAATCAGGATCAGGCGTAGAAGCCTGTTGTGTCGACACAGAAACTCCGGAAGTACCGGGCTGGAAGGAGATTGTGGCGTCAGACCAGTTAATCAATGGATTAATGCGGGTGAGCCAGCTGTATCCAAGCACTAGGTCGCAAGGAGAGTCAAAACGGGTGACGTAGAATTCCAAGGATTGGACATTGCCAGAGGGAAATCGGATGAGCAGGCGGAGCTGTCGATTAATGATGGAGGAAGAGCCGTTGAGATACCAGAGGCAAACCGGAGCAACCGCGTATGTGGTGAAACCGTTCAATTCGCAGATTTTCGTGGATATATAACAATGTGAAGAACCGGAGTCGATGAGAGTTCATAAGCGGGAGTTGAATCCCGAGGCAATTCAATGTACAAGAGATTGGAGTATGGTTGAACATGACTCCATAATAGTATGAATAAAGTCCGGCTGGAAGGTAGATGCAAAAATGTCAATGTAAAGGGCATTAAGGGAAAGAGCGGAAGCACTGAGATGGACCTCGGAAAGCACCTCAGAGTCAACGCAACTCGGACCAGGTGCTGAGGCATCCAAGCTGCTGTCTATTTTTTTGACTCGGAGGGGGTCTCAGCCGAAGCAGCCTTGCCCTGAGCATTTCCGGGGCGCTTCCGACAATCCTCGGCCTTGTGGCCGGAGCCTCCGCAGAACATGCAGAGGTTCAACCGAGTGCGCTGGTCCCGCTTCTCCTGCTTGAGCTTGCCCGAGCTGTTGAGCTTGTCAGTGTAAGGCTTCGGAGTTGCCTTTGCCGCAGGAGAACCGGAGGCGGGTTTCGAGTTGCCGGAGGGTTTGGTGTTGCCAGACGACTTCTGACCGGAAGTCGCTTGATTGGAGGGAGAGGAAGCAGAAGCCTTCGGAAGCCCCTTGTTCCCGCCCTTCTGTCCACCAGAGGTGGCCCCGGAGGTACCGGCATGTGCACCGGAACCAGAACCGGAGGCTTTCTCACGCTCACGTTCCCGCTGCTTCTCCATCTCGCGTTTCCAGTAGCGGGCGTTGATCCGGTGAAACGCAGGGTGCGGAGTCACCGATGTAATGTGTAGCTAATAATGAACACTTGAAAAGCGAACACTACAACACACACAACACCAACTACACCAACTACCAAGCGCGCAAGTTCGGGGTTCCTACCAGGTATTAGGCAGTGGCAATTTGGTAGCTTTACAAACACTTCAATAGCTTTAGCTAAAGATGAGTTTGGGACGATCAAAACCGTTCTAGGGCGCTTTAACGCGATCCCAGAGGGTAAGGAAGGTCTGGTTTTTATAGGGACAAGGGTTTGGTGATCTTACGATCAAGAGGTTTATTTTATAGCCTGCAGCAAAGTGGCTCCTAATGGTCCACAGCTCCACAGTCTATCCGGCACCTTCCCGAAGGAAGCTTGATCTTCTCGCACCTCCTCGAAAGGAGCTTGAACTTAATCTGGCACCTTCTCGGAAGAAGCTTGAACTGGTCTGGCACCTTCCCGAAGGAAGCTTGATCTTCTTGCACCTCCTCGAAAGGAGCTTGAACTTAATTTGTACCTGCGCACGTTATGTCCAACCAAATCCAATATATTCGCAAAATCAAGTGGAACACAATAGAAACTTTAAATAAAAGTAACTGTGGTGCTCCGAATGAATGCCAACACTCTAATCAGGGACCCAGCTGGTCGCTTAGGTATGAAAAGAGGGAGGGAATCC